>CM067174.1:12567480-12578142 GCA_034093135.1 Erigeron breviscapus | reverse complement strand
AGTTTTAAAAACTTGTCAATGGAGTTTTTCTGGAATTGTTTTCAGTTGAAGAAGATGACCAAGACGATCTGCCTAAGATCGTTTTAGTTCAGTGCTTAGTGGTTTGTTAAGACGATCCTCATAAGATCGTTTTAGCAAAAAGTGTGTTGTGGAAGTGTTGATTCTGGCTAACTAATCCAAAAGGATTGGTTTGGTCATTTCAGACACTTGAAAGTTTTGTGAAAGAAATCAAGACGATCTTAATACCAAGATCGTCTCATTTTTTTACCAAGAACGAACTTCAACCAAGATCGTTTCACCTAAGACGATCCTCATCAAAACCGTTTCATTTTAATACTTAGCCAAATTTCACCAAAAAGTTCCAAGACGATCTTCATTCAAGATCGTCCCAGTTCATCTAAATCGTTTCAATTTTCATACTTAACCAAATTTCTCCAAAATTTCCAAGACGATCCTCAAACAAGATCGTTCCAGTTCTTCAAGACCGTCTCAATTTTCATACTTAGCCAAATTTTACTAAAATTTCCAAGACGATCTTCAAACAAGATCATCCCAGTTCTTCAAGACCGTTTCAATTTTTATACTTAACCAAATTCTCATCAAAAGTACCAAGACGATCTCATTCAAAGACGATCTCACCAAGTACATTTTTTTTCAAGATCGTTTCAATTCTTGTTTAAGTCAAGATCGTCTCATCTACCTGGTTCAATCAAGATCGTTTCAATTTCCTTTAAGTCAAGATCGTTTCATTTACTGTTTAAATCAAGACCGTTTCATTTCATTAACTTACCAAGATCGTTTCATTTTTTTCTTTCAATTCAAATCAATCTCAAATGGCTTCTCGTGAAGCGTTGGCATTAGGTTCTGATACAAGACCTCCAGTTCTCTACCGTGGTTCTTACGGACTATGGAAGAAACGATTCATGGACTATGTGGAAAGTCAAACAAATGGCCATATGATGAAAGAATCCATTCTGAAAGGACTTGCTGTTCATCTCCATCCCACTACTGGTGCAGTTATTACAACTCATGAACTTTTGAATGCTCAAAAGGATCCTTCTCCCCCTTCTCTCCCTGGGCTCTTCATTCTGCAGCCGCTCAAAATCCCTTGTCCTTTTTCTCCCTCTCGTGGCAGGGACACGATCGAGACGATCCCATCGTTTCCTAGCCTGGCGTCTTGTTTGGTGAGAGGCCAGAGCAAGATCATGTTTGAGCTCTACCGGATGAAATCTATGGGTCTGTTGATTCCTATGATACAGCAAAAGAGATATGGGATGAGGTGGCAAGACAGATGGAAGGAGCTGACGTGACTTCAACAATCAGATTGACCAACATTTTGACTGAGTTTGACAACTTCTCCAAAATGCCAAATGAATCTCTTGAGGCAGTTTACTACAGATTCTGCAATGTCATAAATGAACTGAGAAAGAACAATGTCAAGAAGACTGAGATTGAGTTACATCAAGTTCATCAAAGCACTTTCTCCCCCTGCCCGCTATATTGATGTGGGTCCCGGGATCAGCGTTGGTTTCGTGCGATCTTGTGTATTGTCCCGAGGAAAGACACCGCAGGTATGGTGCGCGAACAGGACATCGCTCTGATCACGTGTTGAAACGGTGAGGCGAAGAACAGAGAAGGAACGGCATAAATGGCGAGGCGGGGAACAAGGTGGGGGAGCATAGGGGGTGGAAGGAATGTGGTAGAGAGAGAGCCTGTTGGGAGAGATGTGTAGGAGTGTGAGAAGACCCGGGGGGGGTCTAGGGGTTCACGGCGGAGAAGATGGTGGGGTTCACCGCCAAGGCTGAAAACAGAATACGGGGAAGAACAGGATGAGAAAGAAGGAGGACGCGGGGAGACGGAATGAGAAGGGGGAGGGGAGCAAAAAATGGTTCTCCGGGCCCCCCTGCTTACCAGTTCACCATTCCATACTCTATATGAAAGCAGCAGTTCCAGTCTCCAGACAAGGATTCGCTCCGCCCCTTCGACGGCGAGAAATCGAAGTCTTCTCCCTACTGAAGTCCACGGGATCGCATCACTGCGTCGTACCACCGGACCTTCCAAGGGGCGCGGGGGAGACTCCTGGTATAAGAAGATGTCCTCTCTTAAAGCGTCTTGTCGCTTTTTGCCATTCGATGTCACTTGAAGGAGTCTTTTGCCTCCTCTTTCTTTCCTCTCAAAGTAGACGGGGGGGTTGGACGGCCCCTTCGCCCGGCCTTTAGTTCGTTTTTTATGAAGTCGTAGGGTTCAAGTAAGAAGAACAAGTGCGTTATAACTGTCTAGTTCTGGTCATGATTGGCGGTAGAGAGCAGCAGGATAAAGTTGTTACGGCTATCTGAGATCGTCTGTCATGATGAAGGGATGGCCTGGGTTGAGGGGAGGAAGGGGTGCGGAATGGATGTAGCGGGGCTGGGAGGTATGAAACTCTAGTATGAGAGGTGTAGGCGGACGTGTCGAATGGGTGGTGGGGCTGGGGGGTGTTCTATGTGTATTAAACAAGATTTTCAAGCTTACAAAAGATGAGATGTTGGTTAAAGAATGTGAGATGAATGTTACTCCTGATTCTAAGTTATTACTAAAATGTCAAAATCTTGAAAAGACCATTCATGATCTTGAAAAAGCCAATCAAGATCTTGAAATTCAAAAGACCAATGAATGGCTTCGGGCAAATGCGAGACAAATGGACGTTGATATTCTCAATAAGAAGCTCCAAGAAGCCAAACCAAACAATGTTGAACTCGAAAGGAAGATTTCTGATTTAAATCATAATTGTTTTCTTAAAGGCATTGAAATTGAGAATCTTGAAAAACAAGTTGAGGAATTTAAAAAGAATATACTTTTCTATCAAGAAAAGCTATATAAAGTTGAACAAAATCCTCTCTTGAATTTCACTGCCTATTTCAACAAGTCAAAAATTGACAAAACAGAACTTCTTCTCGGGTTGGGATTTGAGAATATCACACCATTAAAAAAGGCCAAAGAAGAAATCGAACCCCTGTATGATGAAAAATTTCTTCGCCTTGGTATGATACAACAATTTATTCGTCCATTGGATGACGAATTTGAGACTGATGAAGTTGAGAGAATAACTAATCAAGATTTTATGGTTAATTATGATGCAATCAATGATTCATACAAAACAAAGAAATCTTCAATTTTCAAATTGGAAGAAATTGAATCAAATTTTCAAAAAATCTAAAATTAATCAATCTCCATTGAAATTTTCTTTTTCAAAAGATTTCACGAAGGCTGATTTTGATAAATTCATGGAGGGAGAATATATTTTTGATTCAGAAACTGAGAAAAAGATTGAATCTACCAAAATCAAAGTGGAAACAGAAATGGAATCTCAAAAACCATCGTCCAAAGCTCCAACTTCATATTACTCAAAGAAACGAGTTAAGACCAAACTCGTCAAGACTGAACCAAAGACCATTGCTACACCTGTGAAACATGTCAAAAAGGAACAAGCTGAAACCCCACACACAACAAAGTACACCAAAGTGAAACTTCCGAAAGACTATACTAGTGCTTCTAAATCTAGCTCTCAATCTAGCTCTTTACCTAAGGTATCTAAGTCTAGCTCAAATTTGCTAACTAAGGATGCATCTAATGGTTCAACTAGATATAGGGATAGATATGGTTGGTTCTCTCATGATAAACCAAAGAAGCCAAACCAAACAATGTTGAACTCGAAAGGAAGATTTCTGATTTAAATCATAATTGTTTTCTTAAAGGCATTGAAATTGAGAATCTTGAAAAACAAGTTGAGGAATTTAAAAAGAATATACTTTTCTATCAAGAAAAGCTATATAAAGTTGAACAAAATCCTCTCTTGAATTTCACTGCCTATTTCAACAAGTCAAAAATTGACAAAACAGAACTTCTTCTCGGTTGGGATTTGAGAATATCACACCATTAAAAAAGGCCAAAGAAGAAATCGAACCCCTGTATGATGAAAAATTTCTTCGCCTTGGTATGATACAACAATTTATTCGTCCATTGGATGACGAATTTGAGACTGATGAAGTTGAGAGAATAACTAATCAAGATTTTTTGGTTAATTATGATGCAATCAATGATTCATACAAAACAAAGAAATCTTCAATTTTCAAATTGGAAGAAATTGAATCAAATTTTCAAATAAATCTAAAATTAATCAATCTCCATTGAAATTTTCTTTTTCAAAAGATTTCACGAAGGCTGATTTTGATAAATTCATGGAGGGAGAATATATTTTTGATTCAGAAACTGAGAAAAAGATTGAATCTACCAAAATCAAAGTGGAAACAGAAATGGAATCTCAAAAACCATCGTCCAAAGCTCCAACTTCATATTACTCAAAGAAACGAGTTAAGACCAAACTCGTCAAGACTGAACCAAAGACCATTGCTACACCTGTGAAACATGTCAAAAAGGAACAAGCTGAAACCCCACACACAACAAAGTACACCAAAGTGAAACTTCCGAAAGACTATACTAGTGCTTCTAAATCTAGCTCTCAATCTAGCTCTTTACCTAAGGTATCTAAGTCTAGCTCAAATTTGCTAACTAAGGATGCATCTAATGGTTCAACTAGATATAGGGATAGATATGGTTGGTTCTCTCATGATAAACCAAAGAAGCAAGAAGTTTCCTCACCACCAAAAGATTCCTGATTTCTCAAAATTTTCAAATAAATCTAAAATTAATCAATCTCCATTGAAATTTTCTTTTTCAAAAGATTTCACGAAGGCTGATTTTGATAAATTCATGGAGGGAGAATATATTTTTGATTCAGAAACTGAGAAAAAGATTGAATCTACCAAAATCAAAGTGGAAACAGAAATGGAATCTCAAAAACCATCGTCCAAAGCTCCAACTTCATATTACTCAAAGAAACGAGTTAAGACCAAACTCGTCAAGACTGAACCAAATGTCAAGACTGAACCAAAGACCATTGCTACACCTGTGAAACATGTCAAAAAGGAACAAGCTGAAACCCCACACACAACAAAGTACACCAAAGTGAAACTTCCGAAAGACTATACTAGTGCTTCTAAATCTAGCTCTCAATCTAGCTCTTTACCTAAGGTATCTAAGTCTAGCTCAAATTTGCTAACTAAGGATGCATCTAATGGTTCAACTAGATATAGGGATAGATATGGTTGGTTCTCTCATGATAAACCAAAGAAGCAAGAAGTTTCCTCACCACCAAAAGATTCCAAAAAGATGAAAGTTTTTAAATCTCCTCGTTCTAATCTTTGTAGCTTCAATTCAACAGGTGGAAAGAGCTTAAGTAGTGATGCTAAATGGGTTGCTAAGTCATTAGTACCTAAGATCACTAGTAATCAGAAAGAGGTTGAGAAAATGAAGAAAAGAAGGAGGAGAAAAGCTGTTAATCGGTGGAAAGGTGTTTCTGTTAAACAAAACAATTCTGATTTGTCAATAAATGTTGAATGTGCCAAGGCAAGGCCTTGTGAGCTTGTAAACAATTTTAATTCTTGTGTGGTTGATTTGAATGCTTGTAGACATGTTACTTTTAATTCTTGTGTGAATGTTCGTACATTTTATTCAAATATGTTGGTTGATAATATGCTTGTTGATGCTTATGTTGATTCAATAACATGTTTGAATGCGCATCCTAAGTTATATACCCTGCCTGTTTTATCTAACCAAAAAGGACCCGTTTTCAAGTGGGTACCTAAAAACGGTTAAATTTCTTTGATTGCAGGAAATAACCATCTGTGTTTGGATACTCGATTCCGGGTGTTCGAAGCACATGACTGGAAATAAATCTTTGCTGAAGAATTTTGTTGAAAGATTCATGGAACTGTTCGCTTTGGAAACAACAATTTCGCTCCTATCTTAGGTTATGGGGACATTGAACGAAATGGGATTACAATCAAGAAAGTTCACTATGTTGAAGGTTTAAGTCACAACTTGTTCAGTGTTGGACAATTCTGTGATAACAATCTTCAAGTTCTTTTTCGAAAATCTCTTTGCAAAGTCCAAACCTTAGATGGAGTTGATATTCTTTGTGGCGATCGTGACGATAACCTTTTTACCGTCAATCTCGATGATAACCAACCAACCGATAATATTTGTCTCATTTCAAAGGCTACTTCGAAGAATTCTTGGTTATGGCATAGAAGGCTCTCTCATCTGAATTTCCAAACAATCAATACTTTAGTCAATAAGCATCTTGTTGAAGGCTTACCTGACTATAAGTATGAAAGTGAGCATGTCTGTCCTTCTTGTGCTGTTGGGAAAATTAAGAGAGTTTCTCATAAACCGAAGAAATCTCCAAATTCTTTAGCACCTCTTCATTTGCTTCACATGGATCTTTGTGGGCCAATGAAAGTACAAAGCCGAAATGGGAAGAAATACATCCTGGTTATTGTTGATGATTATTCAAGATATACTTGGGTTAAGTTCCTAGCATCCAAAGATGAAACAACTCAGATGTTGATAGATTTCATCACCATTACTCAAGTAAATCTTCAACTTCCAGTTCGTTACATCCGTTCGGATAACGGTACTGAATTCAAGAATGCTGTTTTTGATGAATTCTGCAAATCCAAAGGTATTACTCATCAATTCTCAGCAGTTCGAACCCCACAACAAAACGGTGTTGTTGAAAGGAGAAATCGATCGCTGGTGGAAGCAGCAAGGACAATGCTTGCTTATTCCAAATTGCCATCCAATATGTGGGCTGAAGCTGTTGACACTGCTTGTCACACTCAGAATCGGTCCATTATCAATCAGCGGTTCGAAAAGACTCCTTATGAGGTTGTTAACAAACGGAAACCCAACATCAACTACTTTCACATATTTGGGTGTGTTTGTTACACGTTGAATGATCGGGAGAATCTTGGAAAATTCGAGAAGAAAGGTGATGAAGGATACTTTGTTGGTTATTCCAAAACATCAATTGCCTACCGAATCTACAATCGCCGAACAAACACAATTCAAGAAACAATGAATGTGTGGTTTGATGAGATGTCAGGCATGATTTTTGAGCAAGAAAGCTTGCTACCAACAAGTATGGATTCAAGTGCTTCAAGTCCTTCTACAAGGAATTCTACCTTAGCTTCTAAATTCAAGAAGTTTCCAACTCCAACCAGTGATGAATTAGATATTCTTTTTGAAGAATTCTATAATTCAAAACCGGTTCATGATCAAGAACCTCAGATCATCGTTGAACCAAGTCCAAACAATGAACCTCTTCATAACAACGATCCAGTTCCTAACAACACTCATGAATCGTCACCAAGTTCTTCTGAGCAAATATCATCTTCAAATGATTCTATTCCATCATCCTCTCCTGAGAATCCTACTCAAATGAATGTTCAAGAACAACCTTCTCAATTCACTCAGACAACCAATCCCCTGAACACTCCAAATGTGTATGTACCACTTGACTTTGATCATCCAGCATATGAGGAAAGGGTTATACCAAGTTATGATTCCATCTCTCAACAAAACTCAAGTTTCAATGATGATGATGTTGATCTTCAAGAACAAGATCCACTTCCTCATGCTCACAAGTGGACACGTATGCAGAAAGACCATCCTACTGATCAAATAATTGGAGATCCACAAGCAGGAGTAACTACTCGTACCTCAGTAAATGAGTGTCTTGTTGCACTTTCTCTTAGCAATATTGAACCCAAAACGGTATCTGAAGCTCTTCAAGATCCAGAGTGGGTTAAGGCAATGCAAGATGAACTCGCTCAATTTGAAAGACTGAAGGTATGGAGGTTAGTTCCAAATCCTAGGAAAGCTGATCCAATCGGAACGAAGTGGATATTCAAAAACAAAAAGGATGAGAATGGAGTGGTAGTAAGGAATAAAGCTCGACTTGTTGCAAAGGGTTATTGCCAACAACCTGGTGTTGATTTCGACGAAACTTTTGCTCCAGTAGCAAGAATGGAGGCCATTCGAATTTTCTTAGCTTATGCCGCATTCCGAAACTTCACTGTGTTTCAAATGGATGTGAAAACTGCTTTTCTGAATGGTGACCTCAAAGAAGAAGTCTACGTTGATCAACCTGAAGGTTTTGTTGATCCTCAAAGACCAAACCATGTCTACAGGTTAGACAAGGCTCTCTATGGTCTTAAGCAAGCACCCCGAGCATGGTATGATTCCTTGACTACTTTCTTACTTAAAGGTGGATTTACCAAAGGCATAATTGACCCTACCCTGTTCATTCGCAAACAAGGTAAGCATGTTCTACTAGTTCAAATATATGTTGATGACATTATATTTGGGTCGACCAGTCAAACATTTTGCCGAAACTTTTCATCTCTAATGGTCAATCATTTTGAAATGAGCATGATTGGGGAAATGAATTACTTTTTGGGTCTTCAAATCAAACAATTACCAACTGGTATTTTTATATCACAAGGTAAATACATAAATGACATGTTGAAAAAGTTTGATATGACTTCATGTTCTTCAATTTCTACCCCAATGGCTGCTCGAACAACCATTAATACTGATACAAATGGGAAACCATTTGACCAAAAGAGATATAGAAGTATGATTGGTTCATTGTTGTACCTAACAGCATCACGCCCAGATATAATGTTTGCAACATGTATGTGTGCTAGATATCAAGCTGCTCCAACTGATTTACATTATCAAGCTGTGAAACGAATCTTTCGTTATCTGAAGGGTACACCCGATTTAGGTCTCTGGTATCCAAGGGATACTGGATTCAATCTAACTGCTTATTCAGATGCAGATCATGCAGGTTGTAAACTTGATCGCAAGAGCACTTCCGGTACTTTACAATTTTTAGGAGATAAAATTGTGAGTTGGTCTTCCAAGAAACAGAACTGTGTTTCACTATCAACGGCTGAAGCAGAATATGTGGCTGCAGCTAGTTGTTGTGCTCAAGTGTTATGGATGAAGACACAACTGACTGATTATGGTCTGACATATGATCATATTCCTATCTATTGTGATTCTCAGAGTGCCATTGCCATTGCAGTCAACTCAGTAAACCACTCTCGATCAAAGCATATTGATGTTAGATATCATTTTCTCAAAGATCATATTGAGAAAGGTGACATCGAACTCTACTTTGTGGGAACTGAATTTCAACTTGCAGATTTGTTCACAAAACCGTTGGACGAAAAGAGGTTTAATTTTCTGATCTCCAAGCTTGGTATGCTAAATCTTAAACCTTAATTCTTTTTCATTTGAAGGAATTCTTGAAACATTTCAGAAAACAAAATACAAAATTGAAAAATTACAAAAATAAACAAAAAGATTTTTTTTAATGGCTTGCATATACTATGTATGTAACCCGTTCTTAAATGATATATTTATTTTTGAACACATTGTTATTATACATATAAATTGATATAAGAAAACAAGGAATCGAACGCCTTTGTGTACTTCCAAGTATTCTTATATGAATATGTATGTGTAATAGCAATCAAGTTGTTTTTCCAAACAAACTTTTCAAACTCTCAATTAGTGATATGGGAAACGAAGGATCGAACGCCTTTGTGTACTCCCTTGTTCTCTCATATTGTACTAATTGATTGGATTTTCACTTTACTTAAATTTTTTTTAATTGCCTCCAACATGTTGTTGTAAGATGCGACGGATTGAACGCCTTTGTGTACTCCCTAGCTATCTTACTATCAACATTGTTGTTGAAGCAAAACTTTGTGTTTCTTTTTGATTTCGCAAAAACAATTTTTGCTCCACCTTTCTATGAAAACCATTTTTTGCTCCACCTTTCTATGAAAACCATTTTTTATATTCTTGCATAGATTAAGGGGGAGTTTGTGATTTCAAAAATTCTCAAACTTCAAATGTGTTTCAAACCTTTTCATGCACACATTTGATGTTTTTCCAATGTTTTTTAATCAAATGGAGTTCGGTGATTAGTTTGCACAATGAGCGATAGGTATTTCTCAAAATTTACTCCATGAATTTCATCATCGCCGATGAGTTCTAACCCCGGAGTATTCACTTCTTTCATTAGATAGTGAGGGTATTTTGAGTGATGTTGATTTTGTGCAACTAGAATGGAGGGAGTAAAGTCGAAAAGTGAGAGGTTACGGTGATTTGTTGTGAGAAAAGGGTTAAAAGAAATGATACCCTTCCCTAAATTCTCAAAAGCCGGGTAAAACACGTTTCTATCAGATGTCATTTGTTGATATCTAATGATATTCCACGATGATCGAATGGAAATCCTACCAATGCTAACATCTTTTCCAACGTTGAACGTAGGTCTCATAATTACATTTATGTGATTATTGAGCTAACGAGAAGTCTAAGTGACCTCGGTTTTCCCTAAAAGTCTTTAAGGATAAAATTGTGGTTATCAAATGCTTCGGTAGTGTTAACCGTGATTTATATTCTTTGAAGCAATCTAGTGGTTGAAAAGCCGCAGACCGAACTATGTTAGAGACTTGTTTTGTGCATATCTCAATGATACATAGGAAATCCGAAAAATGTTATACATTTCATTCGGTCATTTCATTAATCCTTTTGATTTTTGAACATGCAAACGGATCATTCTTATCCGGTTTCATTTCTCTTCACACAAACACAGAAACTACCAACACCATGATATAATGTTTGTCCCAACAACTTCAATCTTACATTTTAGTCACCCATAGGATTTCTTGGGTTGGGCTACTAGTTTGGGTTGATGTTTTG
>CM067174.1:12539980-12562480 GCA_034093135.1 Erigeron breviscapus | reverse complement strand
TTTAATTAATTTATCTCTTTCATCATGAGCAGTATTGACAACAGATTCTAATTTCTTAATTTGTTCATTCTTTTGTTCAAGTTCATCAAACATGCGATTAACAATTTTGCAAACATGAACAATAGTATGTAAAGAATAAGATACCTGTTGGTCTGCCTCTTTGCAATCTGCCATGTAAGCAACAAAGTCATCCACAGTCATGCCAGCCGGAATCTCAAAATCTTGCATCTGCTCCTCAATAGTCTTTTCACTCTTTTCTGTGGCAGAATCATCTTTAACCTCAGCTGCTTTCACCTCTTCAGTAGCTTTCACTTCATCAAGGTTCTTGACTTCTTCTAACTCATTGTCAGATTCGGAATCAGTATCATATACACCAGCAGCAACAGATTCCACATTCGAACTTTTAGTATTTTCATACAATTGCTCTTCACTGTGGTAGACTGTGGTGTCCAAGAAATCATCGGGAGAATCAACTATTTGAGCCATATCATCAAGAATTTCGGCCAAATAAGCGTTATTGTTCTCATCATGTGGAAGATTCCAAACATAAGAACCATCTGGTTGAACAGCTACTATAGCCTTGTCATTTCCAGTGACATTAGCAGTAGGATCATCAGTCAACAAAAGAGCTCTAGTAGGATTTTGATTGAACGGACGATTACCACCTCTATCTTGACGTGCAGGAGTAACATTTGCCTCTCTCTTAGGCCGTTGACATTCTCTGGCAAAATGTCCAAAACCTTCGCAGTTATAGCATTTCACCTTTGACTTGTCAAATCCTTGAGTACCTCCTGTAAGCTGTCTTCCTGTTCTATTCATAAACTTTTGTACTCTCCTGGTGATCATTGCCAATTGCCATTTCAGATCCATTTCTTCAACATCATCTGGATCTATCTGATCGTAATCTTCATCAATAAGTGCTGGATCTGTGATTCTTCCTGCAACAAAAGCTTCATGTGCAGCACACATTGCAGCAAATACATTCATCCTACCCTCAGCTGATTTCATATTCATAGGCATGGACTTGTAACCAGCAGAAGAAGATGAAATGTTTCCGAATTTCATATTTCCAGTCTTTGCACCGTCATTAGCCCTTTTTCCCTTGTTACCAGCATCAGTAGCCATGAATCCAAAAGAATCATCTCCATCCATTTGTGCACCACAATTGTCTGTCTCACCAGTATTACCAACTCCAGAAAAGAAAGCATTAACATCAGCTGTTGGATTTTTCATAGTGGCATGATAGAGAGATGGATCTTGTGTGAAGTTGTCTTGAAGATCTTTTGCCTTATCCTTCATTTCTCTGTTTCTTAGAGTGGATATAACTCCATCTATTCGAAGAGAAGCATAATCAGCTCTTTCTTGTAATCCATGACGAAATTCTCTGTAAGCTTTCGGCAAACCATCCAAGAATTTATCCACTATCTCAGTAGGAGTGTATCTAAGATCAAAATATGCTAATTCAGCAAGAAGATGTTGATATCTCAAAATAAGATCCTCAACTTGTTCATTTTTTGTGGCATTGAAGCAATCAAATTGTTTCTTAAGCATTTTAATTCTATTTTGCTTCAATAATGGATCACCTTCACAATGAGCTTCAATAGCATCGAACAATTGCTTTGAAGTCTTGTATTCTTGTTTAGGAAACAAGTGCACCAACTCTTGAGGAATGCACATACGAAGTGTGGAAAGAGTCTTTACTTCAATGGCGTAGTTAGCCTTTTCTTCGCCCGTTAATTCTCCCACCTTGTATGTAGAAGTAACTCCATTCACAGTAAGAGTGGGCCATTCATAACCTTCAGTGATCATGAGCCACATATTCAAGTCTTCTCGTTGAATGAAATCTTCAAATCGACCTCTCCACGCCCAAAAGTCAGCTAATGAAACTAACTTTGGTGGAGAATTAGTACGTCCTACCAGATGATCATGATAAACTAGAGAATTGAGATATTGGGCAACAGCATTGTTGGTTGATGATGAAGAAGCCATAAGTGAAAAATACTGTTCAAACGAAGATAAGAATTGAACGAATTTAGATTAAATTCGTAGAACAGAGTCAGTACGAAGATAGCTAAGTTCGTAGACTAAATTCGTTTGAAGAAGATTCAAAACGAAAATGAAGATAACTTCGTTTTCTATCTTCGTTAGTACAACTTACCATCAATATCTATGCCTTGTTATTTTCCAAGTACTTTATGTACAAGAACCTAACATATATTATGTTTGTACTTGTATGATATACATAACAAACATCATATATAAACATATAAATAACACCAAAACATGTAATCAATCATTATTAAAACACAAAGTCTATAATCTATCAATTACATATAAATGAATAAGACATAATCAAATCTAAGTTGCTGTTGTCACATCAACATGCATCAACAAACGATCTCAACCCTTCGATAAGATATCGAATGGCTCTGATACCACTTGTGAGTCCCTCGATAGCTACGGATCGCTCTCGAGATCGTCTATTGTTATGTCGTGAGTGCGGAATCCTCACGAGATAACTAGTTTGATTAGTTATCGTTTATATTGCTAATTATATCAATATAATCAGCCTTATGTGATCTATCTTCGTTTGCTATAGCTTCGTTTTCTATCTTCGTTTTGCTATCTTCGTTTCTATCTTCGTTTTCTATCTTCGTTTTCTATCTTCGTTTTCTATCTTCGTTTTCTATCTTCGTTTTCTATCTTCGTTTTCTATCTTCGTTTTCTATCTTCGTTTTCTATCTTCGTTTTCTATCTTCGTTTTCTATCTTCGTTTTCTATCTTCGTTTTCTATCTTCGTTTTCTATCTTCGTTTTCTATCTTCGTTTTCTATCTTCGTTTTCTATCTTCGTTTTCTATCTTCGTTTTCTATCTTCGTTTTCTATCTTCGTTTTCTATCTTCGTTAGTACAACTTACCATCAATATCTATGCCTTGTTATTTTCCAAGTACTTTATGTACAAGAACCTAACATATATTATGTTTGTACTTGTATGATATACATAACAAACATCATATATAAACATATAAATAACACCAAAACATGTAATCGATCATTACTAAAACACGAAGTCCATAATCTATCAATTACATATAAATGAATAAGACATAAAATAACATAATGTCTTAATCTAAAATACTAATCAAATCTAAGTTTCTGTTGTCACGATTGATATTGGGCCTGCTGGGCTTTGTTCTAACGAACTTAGCAGCCCAGCCCATAAAACGAAGATTATCTTCGTTAGTTACCAACGAAGATCATCTTCGTTAGTACAACTTACCATCAACATCTGTGCTTTGTTATTTTCCAAGTACTTCATGTACAGGGAACCTAACATATATTATGTTTGTACTTGTATAACATACATAACAAACATCATATATAAACATATATATAACACCAAAACATGTAATCGATCATTACTAAAACACGAAGTCCATAATCTATCAATTACATATAAATGAATAAGACATAAAATAACATAATGTCTTAATCTAAAAGACTAATCAAATCTAAGTTGCTGTTGTCACATCAACATGCATCAACAGTGAGTCCCTCGATAGCTACTGATCGCTCTCGAGATCGTCTATTGTTATGTCGTGAGTGCGGAATCCTCACGAGATAACTAGTTTGATTAGTTATCGTATATATTGCTAATTATCTCAATATAATCAGCCTTATGTGATCTATCTTCGTTTTCTATAGCTAGAAACGAACTTAGTCGCCTTTGGTGTGTGTAATATGAACTGGATACCTCAATTTAGGGTTTCCATTCGTTTATATATGTTCACGATCGATATTGGGCCTGCTGGGCTTTGTTCTTACGAACTTAGCAGCCCAGCCCATAAAACGAAGATTATCTTCGTTAGTACAACTTACCATCAACATCTGTGCTTTGTTATTTTCCAAGTACTTCATGTACAGGGAACCTAACATATATTATGTTTGTACTTGTATGATATACATAACAAACATCATATATAAACATATATATAACACCAAAACATGTAATCGATCATTACTAAAACACGAAGTCCATAATCTATCAATTACATATAAATGAATAAGACATAATCAAATCTAAGTTGCTGTTGTCACATCAACATGCATCAACAATTTGAATCCTTCCCAGATATCCCATCTACACTGAAGGCTGTGAAAGGAAAAGAAAAAGTGGTGTCTGGTGAAGAAGAAGAACAAACTGAAGATGCTGATGATGAAACTGCCAGAAAGTTAGAACAACAATGCATCATGATTGAGATCTTCAAGAAAAATCAAAGAGAAGAACTGCTGGCCCATCATAGGGATATGGCTACTCATGGGACTCTGGACTCATACAATGCAGGAAGGTTAGGCATTAATATTGAAGTGTTCAAGAGGATGAAAGAGGATCCCAGATGTCACACCCCATAATAATGCGGAAGGGTACGAGGTGCAACATTCATGAAATCACAACACAAGGCATAATGAACGACTATAAAGGAGTCGTTTTGAAAACATTTCATTTAACATAAGTTCATTTGTCTTGAAATATTGGAAATACATTAAGGAAAAACATTACAATAATTTAAAGAGTATTTTTAGGAATTCTAAATCCTCGATAGGTGATGCTATCATTGGTTTCGACAACAATGATAACTTGAACAAAAGTAAAGTCTTTTCCGTGATAAAAACGAAACATCAACTCCAAGTGGCGGAAAAGCCTTATGTGAATCCTACCGTGCATCTTACGGACCTGAGATACATGCTAAAATGGGTCAACAATAATGTTGGTGAATTCATAGGGGTAAATAAGTAATTTGCATGAAACCACAAGATTTAAGTGTGACCATTGCTAACCCGCAATGTCGTGTAGCCATTGTTCAAAAACAATGCTATGAAAAATATAATGTATATATTGTACTAAGCTCATGAATTGAAACTCGACGGTAATAAGTAACGTTGTGCCTCGGCAAGTATTTGATCCATAATACTTGGGAATCCAAATATGCATGCATTCGTTCGACCATCACCGGTCAAGTTGGTGCGACCAACCCGAATGGGGGTGTCAACCCAAATAGTACTATTCATCATATCTCGTTTAAATCCATAACTAACAATTCATAATGGGAGGACTTTAATGGGATCAAGCGACTTAGACAATCATCATATACATAATTTTGGTACTTGTGTTCCACATGTAAAACATAGAGCATGCATCTCACCCAAAATAGTAAGAAAGTGTGGGCTATGAACTCACCTTAGTTTCAAGTAGCCACAATTTGCAAATAGGGAAACTTCTTGAATGTGTTAACCTATAGAAATAAAATATAAACTTGTCTTAACAATCTATGCTATTATGTTCCTAGTGAATTTTCCTTATTCTTCCAAATAATATTGTTATAATACATTTTCTTAAAAATGTTTTTCTTATGTGATAATCGTTAGGGTTGTCGACGTGCTAGTCGGTGTTGGTCTTTTCATGGGTTTATACATATTAATATATATAATATTAATATAATATAATAGTAGTAATATTAATAGCGATATTATATATATATATATATATATATATATATATATATATATATATATATATATATATATATATATATATATATATATATATATATATATATATATATATATATATATATATATATATATATATATATATATATATATATATATATATATATATATATATATATATATATATATATATATATATATATATATATATATATATATATATATATATATATATATATATATATATATATATATATATATATATATATATATATATATATATATATATATATATATATATATATATATATATATATATATATATATATATATATATATATATATATATATATATATATATATATATATATATATATATATATATATATATATATATATATATATATATATATATATATATATATATATATATATATATATATATATATATATATATATATATATATATATATATATATATATATATATATATATATATATATATATATATATATATATATATATATATATATATATATATATATATATATATATATATATATATATATATATATATATATATATATATATATATATATATATATATATATATATATATATATATATATATATATATATATATATATATATATATATATATATATATATATATATATATATATATATATATATATATATATATATATATATATATATATATATATATATATATATATATATATATATATATATATATATATATATATATATATATATATATATATATATATATATATATATATATATATATATATATATATATATATATATATATATATATATATATATATATATATATATATATATATATATATATATATATATATATATATATATATATATATATATATATATATATATATATATATATATATATATATATATATATATATATATATATATATATATATATATATATATATATATATATATATATATATATATATATATATATATATATATATATATATATATATATATATATATATATATATATATATATATATATATATATATATATATATATATATATATATATATATATATATATATATATATATATATATATATATATATATATATATATATATATATATATATATATATATATATATATATATATATATATATATATATATATATATATATATATATATATATATATATATATATATATATATATATATATATATATATATATATATATATATATATATATATATATATATATATATATATATATATATATATATATATATATATATATATATATATATATATATATATATATATATATATATATATATATATATATATATATATATATATATATATATATATATATATATATATATATATATATATATATATATATATATATATATATATATATATATATATATATATATATATATATATATATATATATATATATATATATATATATATATATATATATATATATATATATATATATATATATATATATATATATATATATATATATATATATATATATATATATATATATATATATATATATATATATATATATATATATATATATATATATATATATATATATATATATATATATATATATATATATATATATATATATATATATATATATATATATATATATATATATATATATATATATATATATATATATATATATATATATATATATATATATATATATATATATATATATATATATATATATATATATATATATATATATATATATATATATATATATATATATATATATATATATATATATATATATATATATATATATATATATATATATATATATATATATATATATATATATATATATATATATATATATATATATATATATATATATATATATATATATATATATATATATATATATATATATATATATATATATATATATATATATATATATATATATATATATATATATATATATATATATATATATATATATATATATATATATATATATATATATATATATATATATATATATATATATATATATATATATATATATATATATATATATATATATATATATATATATATATATATATATATATATATATATATATATATATATATATATATATATATATATATATATATATATATATATATATATATATATATATATATATATATATATATATATATATATATATATATATATATATATATATATATATATATATATATATATATATATATATATATATATATATATATATATATATATATATATATATATATATATATATATATATATATATATATATATATATATATATATATATATATATATATATATATATATATATATATATATATATATATATATATATATATATATATATATATATATATATATATATATATATATATATATATATATATATATATATATATGTGGTGGTGGCGCGGTGGTTGCGTGGCTGCGACGGGAAAGAAAAGAGAAAAAGAAAGCAAAATATTAGGGTTTTTAGAGAGAAAGATCAAATGGGTTTGCTTGGAAGTTTGTTACTTACGTTTCTCTACCTTTCTGGACGTTAATGGAGTTGAATGGTGGTGGCTGGAAGTCGAGAAACAGCGGCGGCGGCGGCTGGACGGCGGGCAGCAGCAGCAGCGGTGGTCTCGCGGTGGTGATGGGGTTTTTGGGTGTTTAGGGTTGCAGAAAACCCTAGAGGGTTGATGGGGGTGGCTGCCGGGTTTGTTTTCCGGCGAGAGGGAGGTGGCAGGCGGCGGTGGTGAGGATGGAGGTGGGTGGCCGGCGGTTGGGGTGAAAGAGGGAGGGAGAAGGTGAATAGTCTCCTTGTGTCTTTTGGGTGCTTTTGTCTGCCTATCTGTTTATATATATTTAGTATATATGAATGGTCACGTGGGTGTGTCAGTATGTATGTATGAGATGTGCAACAAAAATAAAAAGAAGGCAGGAACTTATTTTCTAGAGTTTATAATGGTAGCCAAGTGGGTTTGGGCCATGGCTTGGGCTTGGGCTATCCGAAAATTACATGGGCTAGGGGGTATGGGCTTATTCTTGGTTTAGCAATTACATTAGCCTACTAATGATACTAGTTAGTTGGTCCAAGAGTTTTTATAAATATTTTATGTATTATTTTGTAACAATTTTTAGTTAGGAAACTAAAAATAATATGTCATGATTTATAACTTATATATTTATAAATTATGTCGAGATGTTATAAGAGCATAAATGTGTTCTTTTAGTACTTGGCAAATATATATCATAATATATTTCATATAAGAGTTTTCTCATTGTATAGGCATCCTAACTAGATATATATTTACCACATAAAATCATATATCCCAAAAATACATATCATTGAGGTCCTACTTGACCGGTTCATCAACTCGATGAATGTGTGTCGGCATCGTTATTCCATAACAACGTTTGATCATGTTGACACATAAGAATTTAAATATCACATATTTAAATTTAACTTTCTATAAATAGCACATGAATAGTAAACTTTCTAAGTTTAGCTAACCTGAAATTTTGCGGGTGTCACACCAGAGTTCATCAATGTCTAGAAGCATTGAATGATGTTCATGTACGCTCGTTCTACGCTGAAGAAGAACAGGTATATGACTCGTTAATTTATGGTGTTACTATTCCAGAGTTGACAAGGCAGAGAAAGGAGGAACTGGTGAGCCTCCAGAGAAAGATCAGGAAAAATGCTGCTGCTCTGGAAGTAGAGTACAGGAAGAGATTGACTGGTCTGCCAAAGCTTACTGCCAAACAACTCAAGGCAATAAAGGATGCTGATGTGAGCACGTTCATTCCCCTGGATACCTCTCTGAGAATAAATCGCCAACAACACCAGTCCACTGAAGGACAACAGAGTGGTGTATCCAAGGAAACTGAATATATGGTCCAGATGGCAAAGCAGAAGGCACAGTATGATCAAATGATGAATTTCAGGGCCAATACTAGAAAGATTGTTGATGCTGAAATCAAGTTGGCTGAAAATCATCAAGGAATGACCAGATTTCATGTAAAGTTGACCAGGGAGGGTAACTTTAAAGATGAAAGGAAAGATACAGCAGTCCAAGCTTTTGGATGGACTGAACTGAAGGAGATTGGATTGACATTTAAAGGTAAAACTGATTTATCTCCAGATGTGAAGGCCTTTATGAAAAGAATTGAGAAGGTCTGGAGAAGAATACAACAATTGGAAGCTGTGTTGGGTTTGAGACCACCAGTGTCTGTTCCATCATCTCCATCTCCAAAGAGGAAGGCTACTGAAGATGCACCAGGGCAGTCATCAAAAAGAAGGGCCTGAATCTTTTATCATATACTTATTGTATTTAATCGTTTAAAGAAAGTTGTAACTATT
This sequence comes from Erigeron breviscapus, assembly GCA_034093135.1. Taxonomy (NCBI): domain Eukaryota; kingdom Viridiplantae; phylum Streptophyta; class Magnoliopsida; order Asterales; family Asteraceae; genus Erigeron; species Erigeron breviscapus. Next base: position 12,552,518 of record CM067174.1, on the reverse strand, counting down.
TTCCAGTTGATGATAGTAATAATAGTTGCAATTTTTTATTTTTTATAAGTAAATGATTAGATTTAGTCTAAGTTAGAACCTAAAAGATGAAACTGAAAACACTCATGATCTATAAAGTGTTTTCCAGTAACTTAGATTTTTTAGACTTAAATCGACTAAGTGTTTTCCAGGCATACAAATATGTATATCTATAAGCCTGAAAACACTTGCATTATTTCTAAACAAATAGAGGGAATTTGTTAGGTCCAGATTTAGTCCAGATTTACTGGACTCGCTCCAGACGCGACTACTGGAGCCTCACTGAAGATCTGACCAGAATCGTGTTCTACTGGACCTACTCCAGACTTGGAATCTGGAGTCCCTCTGAAGATTTGTCCAGAAATAATGGAAGACCAGTGAGCAAATTCTTGTAAAGGAAATCTGGAGTATTCTCCAGATTATCTCACTGGACTTCACCCCAGTCCAGATCTATTCTACTGAAGAAGTTCTGACTGAAGTCAAAGACTGAAGGAAGAATAAAGAAGACTGACAAATGGCGGAGTCCACTGGAAGTCTTACCAGATCTGCACACTGGAGGATTGTTAGTGTTCTAGATCCTACAAGTCTGAACACTGATATCGAGGTTTGACTTTTGCCTTTACACACTTTCCAAAGAACAATCCACTTGTTCTTTACCAAAGTATACGTGTGTTAAGGTGGTTGGATAATAGGATACACTTGCACTTGATGTGACTTTATCCTTATTCCTTATCCAATACATTTAATGTTCTTGTCGGATCATTAAATGTATGCAACCATATTTGTACGGCACAAAATTCACTGGTGAATTTTGTTGCCTATAAATACAAAGTCATTTCCTTGACAAAAATACTTTTAAGCATTCATTTTGCATTGAAGTGAATTTGTCAAATATAGATCATTTGTAACTCATAGGTTGTTAGGATACATACTTAATTGTATTATCTTGATTCCGCAACAACCTTGTATTTTATTTAAACATCATAAATAAAATACCCATGAAACAATACATAATGTTCCACTTTATTTGTTTATTGCTTTAAGTCTTGTATTACTTTATTTATATACTTTCATTTATATTTAAGTAATACTAGTCCAATTTTCTAGTTTTTTTTTTTTTTTTTTTTTTTTTTTTTTTTTTTTTTTTTTTTTTTTTTTTTTTTTTTTTTTTTTTTTTTTTTTTTTTTTTTTTTTTTTTTTTTTTTTTTTTTTTTTTTTTTTTTTTTTTTTTTTTTTTTTTTTTTTTTTTTTTTTTTTTTTTTTTTTTTTTTTTTTTTTTTTTTTTTTTTTTTTTTTTTTTTTTTTTTTTTTTTTTTTTTTTTTTTTTTTTTTTTTTTTTTTTTTTTTTTTTTTTTTTTTTTTTTTTTTTTTTTTTTTTTTTTTTTTTTTTTTTTTTTTTTTTTTTTTTTTTTTTTTTTTTTTTTTTTTTTTTTTTTTTTTTTTTTTTTTTTTTTTTTTTTTTTTTTTTTTTTTTTTTTTTTTTTTTTTTTTTTTTTTTTTTTTTTTTTTTTTTTTTTTTTTTTTTTTTTTTTTTTTTTTTTTTTTTTTTTTTTTTTTTTTTTTTTTTTTTTTTTTTTTTTTTTTTTTTTTTTTTTTTTTTTTTTTTTTTTTTTTTTTTTTTTTTTTTTTTTTTTTTTTTTTTTTTTTTTTTTTTTTTTTTTTTTTTTTTTTTTTTTTTTTTTTTTTTTTTTTTTTTTTTTTTTTTTTTTTTTTTTTTTTTTTTTTTTTTTTTTTTTTTTTTTTTTTTTTTTTTTTTTTTTTTTTTTTTTTTTTTTTTTTTTTTTTTTTTTTTTTTTTTTTTTTTTTTTTTTTTTTTTTTTTTTTTTTTTTTTTTTTTTTTTTTTTTTTTTTTTTTTTTTTTTTTTTTTTTTTTTTTTTTTTTTTTTTTTTTTTTTTTTTTTTTTTTTTTTTTTTTTTTTTTTTTTTTTTTTTTTTTTTTTTTTTTTTTTTTTTTTTTTTTTTTTTTTTTTTTTTTTTTTTTTTTTTTTTTTTTTTTTTTTTTTTTTTTTTTTTTTTTTTTTTTTTTTTTTTTTTTTTTTTTTTTTTTTTTTTTTTTTTTTTTTTTTTTTTTTTTTTTTTTTTTTTTTTTTTTTTTTTTTTTTTTTTTTTTTTTTTTTTTTTTTTTTTTTTTTTTTTTTTTTTTTTTTTTTTTTTTTTTTTTTTTTTTTTTTTTTTTTTTTTTTTTTTTTTTTTTTTTTTTTTTTTTTTTTTTTTTTTTTTTTTTTTTTTTTTTTTTTTTTTTTTTTTTTTTTTTTTTTTTTTTTTTTTTTTTTTTTTTTTTTTTTTTTTTTTTTTTTTTTTTTTTTTTTTTTTTTTTTTTTTTTTTTTTTTTTTTTTTTTTTTTTTTTTTTTTTTTTTTTTTTTTTTTTTTTTTTTTTTTTTTTTTTTTTTTTTTTTTTTTTTTTTTTTTTTTTTTTTTTTTTTTTTTTTTTTTTTTTTTTTTTTTTTTTTTTTTTTTTTTTTTTTTTTTTTTTTTTTTTTTTTTTTTTTTTTTTTTTTTTTTTTTTTTTTTTTTTTTTTTTTTTTTTTTTTTTTTTTTTTTTTTTTTTTTTTTTTTTTTTTTTTTTTTTTTTTTTTTTTTTTTTTTTTTTTTTTTTTTTTTTTTTTTTTTTTTTTTTTTTTTTTTTTTTTTTTTTTTTTTTTTTTTTTTTTTTTTTTTTTTTTTTTTTTTTTTTTTTTTTTTTTTTTTTTTTTTTTTTTTTTTTTTTTTTTTTTTTTTTTTTTTTTTTTTTTTTTTTTTTTTTTTTTTTTTTTTTTTTTTTTTTTTTTTTTTTTTTTTTTTTTTTTTTTTTTTTTTTTTTTTTTTTTTTTTTTTTTTTTTTTTTTTTTTTTTTTTTTTTTTTTTTTTTTTTTTTTTTTTTTTTTTTTTTTTTTTTTTTTTTTTTTTTTTTTTTTTTTTTTTTTTTTTTTTTTTTTTTTTTTTTTTTTTTTTTTTTTTTTTTTTTTTTTTTTTTTTTTTTTTTTTTTTTTTTTTTTTTTAATTTTTTTTTTTTTTATATATTTTTTTTTTTTTTTTTACTGTTTATTTTAAGTCTTGTATTACTTTATTTATATATTTGCATTTATATTTAAGTAATACTAGTCCTTTTCTAGTGATTATTAGACTTGTTGTATTTTGCACATTCCTGGTTAACCATCGAACTTAAGGGACTCACATAAGGCATCAGACAAAAAGTGCTACAACTGTGGTGTTCCTGGACATTTTGCTGTTGATTGCAAACAACCTCGAAAGCGGAATTATGAGTATTACAAGCAGAAGATGCTGTTAGCCAAACAAGTTGAAGCAGGACATGCATTGCTTGCTGAAGATGACAAATGGCTGTTACTCACAGATGATGAAGATCAAGATCTCTCTGCTAATGTTTGCTATATGGCAAGGTTGGCCAAGAACAAAGTCTTTGAAGCAGAAAGCACTGATGATGAATACCCAGATGATGAGGTAAATCTCGACTCTACTTTTTCTTTGATTAAGGACAAAGAGTCATGTAGTTTAACTTTATCAAATTTGACAACTCATATCAAATCTTTAGCCAACAAAAACAAAAAGTTGAAAAATAGTATTTCATTTTCTAAAAGTGAATTTTCAAAACTTCTTGAAGAACATTCAAAATTACTTTTTGAACATGATGCTATTAAACAAGATTTTCAAGCATACAAAGATAAGATGTTGGTTAAAGAATGTGAGTTGAATGTCTCTCCTGATTCTAAGTTATTACAAAAATGTCACAAACTTGAAAAGACCATTCATGATCTTGAAAAGGCCAATCAAGATCTTGAAATTCAAAAGACCAATGAATGGCTTCGGGCAAATGCAAGACAAATGGATGTTGATATTCTTAATAAAAAGCTCCAAGAAGCTAAACCAAACAATGTTGAATTCGAAAGGAAGATTTCTGATTTAAATCATAATTGTTTTCTAAAAGGCATTGAGATTGAGAATCTTGAAAAACAAGTTGAGGAATGTAAAAAGAATATACTTTTCTATCAAGAAAAGTTATATAAAGTTGAACAAAATCCTCTCTTGGATTTCACTGCCTATTTCAACAAGTCAAAAATTGACAAAACGGATCTTCTTCTCGGGTTGGGATTTGAGAATATCACACCATTACAAAAAGCCAAAGAGGAAATTGAACCCTTGTATGATGAAAAATTCCTACGACTTGGTATGATACAACAATTTATTCGTCCATTGGATGACGAATTTGAGACTGATGAAGTTGAGAGAATACCAAAACATGAATTTTTGGTTAATTATGATGCAATAAATGATTCATACAAAACTAAAGAATCTTCAATTTTCAAATTGGAAGAAATTGAATCAAATTTTCAAAACCAAGAATCTGTCGGTACTCCACCTAAACCAACTAAAATGTATTTTCCAACCACATTTTTGGAAAAACAAATAGAAGGTTTACAACAAAAGGTGAAATCTCAACAAAAAATTATTAATCACCCCAAGTCTCAAAGTCCGAATTCAGAGGATAAATGTATTGTTGTTGATACTAAGAAAGTTTGTGAGAATGTTTCTACTCAAACTGACCAAAGTGCTTTAGTAGAAAATTTTACCCAAACTACTTGTGATTCATCTACCAATACCTCTATTCAGACCTTGACTGATTCTCTTGAATGTACTTGTCAAAATACTGCTACATTTATAGCTGGTGATTATGTGCAATCTGATTTATCTGATGAAGAACTTGCACATAGTTTAGTTTTGGTATGGTACTTTTATAGGTTTTTCACATGCAACACTGTTGATGAGTTAGTTGTTCACCCTAAGCCTAGTGCTAGTATAGGTGTTGATACGTCTACTCAATTTACTTATGAGACCAAAGATATGTCAGTTCAAGTTGATCTAATTTCCGAGACCACCCATGATGTGAAGTTGGACACCAAGATTCCTGATTTTTCAAAATTTTCAAATGAATTTGAAACCAATCAATCTCCATTGAAATTTTCTTTTTCAAAAGATTTCACAAAGGATGATTTTGATAAATTCATGGAGGGAGAATATGTTTTTAATTCAGAAACTGAGAAAAAGATTGAATCTACCAAAATCAAAGTTGAAACAAAAGTGGAATCTCAAAAACCATTGTCCAAAGCTCCAACTTCATATTACTCAAAGAAACGAGTTAAGACCAAACTCGTCAAGACTGAACCAAAGACCATTAAGTTAGAAACCTTTATTGCTACCCCAGTAAAACATGTCAAAGAGGAACAAGCTGAGACCCCACACAGGACAAAGTACACCAAAGTGAAACTTCCGAAAGACTATCCTAATGCTTCTCAATCTAGCTCTCAATCTAGCTCTATACCTAAGGTGTCTAAGTCTAGCTGCTAACTAAGGATCATCAAATGGTACAACTAGATATCAATCTAGCTCTCAATCTAGCTCTCAATCTAGCTCTCAATCTAGCTCTCAATCTAGCTCTCAATCTAGCTCTCAATCTAGCTCTCAATCTAGCTCTCAATCTAGCTCTCAATCTAGCTCTCAATCTAGCTCTCAATCTAGCTCTCAATCTAGCTCTCAATCTAGCTCTCAATCTAGCTCTCAATCTAGCTCTCAATCTAGCTCTCAATCTAGCTCTCAATCTAGCTCTCAATCTAGCTCTCAATCTAGCTCTCAATCTAGCTCTCAATCTAGCTCTCAATCTAGCTCTCAATCTAGCTCTCAATCTAGCTCTCAATCTAGCTCTCAATCTAGCTCTCAATCTAGCTCTCAATCTAGCTCTCAATCTAGCTCTCAATCTAGCTCTCAATCTAGCTCTCAATCTAGCTCTCAATCTAGCTCTCAATCTAGCTCTCAATCTAGCTCTCAATCTAGCTCTCAATCTAGCTCTCAATCTAGCTCTCAATCTAGCTCTCAATCTAGCTCTCAATCTAGCTCTCAATCTAGCTCTCAATCTAGCTCTCAATCTAGCTCTCAATCTAGCTCTCAATCTAGCTCTCAATCTAGCTCTCAATCTAGCTCTCAATCTAGCTCTCAATCTAGCTCTCAATCTAGCTCTCAATCTAGCTCTCAATCTAGCTCTCAATCTAGCTCTCAATCTAGCTCTCAATCTAGCTCTCAATCTAGCTCTCAATCTAGCTCTCAATCTAGCTCTCAATCTAGCTCTCAATCTAGCTCTCAATCTAGCTCTCAATCTAGCTCTCAATCTAGCTCTCAATCTAGCTCTCAATCTAGCTCTCAATCTAGCTCTCAATCTAGCTCTCAATCTAGCTCTCAATCTAGCTCTCAATCTAGCTCTCAATCTAGCTCTCAATCTAGCTCTCAATCTAGCTCTCAATCTAGCTCTCAATCTAGCTCTCAATCTAGCTCTCAATCTAGCTCTCAATCTAGCTCTCAATCTAGCTCTCAATCTAGCTCTCAATCTAGCTCTCAATCTAGCTCTCAATCTAGCTCTCAATCTAGCTCTCAATCTAGCTCTCAATCTAGCTCTCAATCTAGCTCTCAATCTAGCTCTCAATCTAGCTCTCAATCTAGCTCTCAATCTAGCTCTCAATCTAGCTCTCAATCTAGCTCTCAATCTAGCTCTCAATCTAGCTCTCAATCTAGCTCTCAATCTAGCTCTCAATCTAGCTCTCAATCTAGCTCTCAATCTAGCTCTCAATCTAGCTCTCAATCTAGCTCTCAATCTAGCTCTCAATCTAGCTCTCAATCTAGCTCTCAATCTAGCTCTCAATCTAGCTCTCAATCTAGCTCTCAATCTAGCTCTCAATCTAGCTCTCAATCTAGCTCTCAATCTAGCTCTCAATCTAGCTCTCAATCTAGCTCTCAATCTAGCTCTCAATCTAGCTCTCAATCTAGCTCTCAATCTAGCTCTCAATCTAGCTCTCAATCTAGCTCTCAATCTAGCTCTCAATCTAGCTCTCAATCTAGCTCTCAATCTAGCTCTCAATCTAGCTCTCAATCTAGCTCTCAATCTAGCTCTCAATCTAGCTCTCAATCTAGCTCTCAATCTAGCTCTCAATCTAGCTCTCAATCTAGCTCTCAATCTAGCTCTCAATCTAGCTCTCAATCTAGCTCTCAATCTAGCTCTCAATCTAGCTCTCAATCTAGCTCTCAATCTAGCTCTCAATCTAGCTCTCAATCTAGCTCTCAATCTAGCTCTCAATCTAGCTCTCAATCTAGCTCTCAATCTAGCTCTCAATCTAGCTCTCAATCTAGCTCTCAATCTAGCTCTCAATCTAGCTCTCAATCTAGCTCTCAATCTAGCTCTCAATCTAGCTCTCAATCTAGCTCTCAATCTAGCTCTCAATCTAGCTCTCAATCTAGCTCTCAATCTAGCTCTCAATCTAGCTCTCAATCTAGCTCTCAATCTAGCTCTCAATCTAGCTCTCAATCTAGCTCTCAATCTAGCTCTCAATCTAGCTCTCAATCTAGCTCTCAATCTAGCTCTCAATCTAGCTCTCAATCTAGCTCTCAATCTAGCTCTCAATCTAGCTCTCAATCTAGCTCTCAATCTAGCTCTCAATCTAGCTCTCAATCTAGCTCTCAATCTAGCTCTCAATCTAGCTCTCAATCTAGCTCTCAATCTAGCTCTCAATCTAGCTCTCAATCTAGCTCTCAATCTAGCTCTCAATCTAGCTCTCAATCTAGCTCTCAATCTAGCTCTCAATCTAGCTCTCAATCTAGCTCTCAATCTAGCTCTCAATCTAGCTCTCAATCTAGCTCTCAATCTAGCTCTCAATCTAGCTCTCAATCTAGCTCTCAATCTAGCTCTCAATCTAGCTCTCAATCTAGCTCTCAATCTAGCTCTCAATCTAGCTCTCAATCTAGCTCTCAATCTAGCTCTCAATCTAGCTCTCAATCTAGCTCTCAATCTAGCTCTCAATCTAGCTCTCAATCTAGCTCTCAATCTAGCTCTCAATCTAGCTCTCAATCTAGCTCTCAATCTAGCTCTCAATCTAGCTCTCAATCTAGCTCTCAATCTAGCTCTCAATCTAGCTCTCAATCTAGCTCTCAATCTAGCTCTCAATCTAGCTCTCAATCTAGCTCTCAATCTAGCTCTCAATCTAGCTCTCAATCTAGCTCTCAATCTAGCTCTCAATCTAGCTCTCAATCTAGCTCTCAATCTAGCTCTCAATCTAGCTCTCAATCTAGCTCTCAATCTAGCTCTCAATCTAGCTCTCAATCTAGCTCTCAATCTAGCTCTCAATCTAGCTCTCAATCTAGCTCTCAATCTAGCTCTCAATCTAGCTCTCAATCTAGCTCTCAATCTAGCTCTCAATCTAGCTCTCAATCTAGCTCTCAATCTAGCTCTCAATCTAGCTCTCAATCTAGCTCTCAATCTAGCTCTCAATCTAGCTCTCAATCTAGCTCTCAATCTAGCTCTCAATCTAGCTCTCAATCTAGCTCTCAATCTAGCTCTCAATCTAGCTCTCAATCTAGCTCTCGTTTGGATACTCGATTCCGGGTGTTCGAAACACATGACTGGAAATAAATCTTTGCTCAAGAATTTTGTTGAACGATTCATGGGAACAATTCGCTTTGGAAACAACAATTTCGCTCCTATTTTAGGTTATGGAGACATTGAACGAAATGGGATTGTCATCAAGAAAGTTCACTATGTTGAAGGATTAAGTCACAACTTGTTCAGTGTTGGACAATTCTGTGATAACAATCTTCAAGTTCTTTTTCGACAATCTCTTTGTAAAGTCCAAACTCTAGATGGAGTTGATATTCTTTGTGGTGATCGTGATGATAATCTTTTTACCGTCAATCTCGATGATAACCAACCAACCGATAATATTTGTCTCATTTCAAAGGCTACTTCAAAGAATTATTGGTTATGGCATAGAAGGCTTTCTCATCTGAATTTCCAAACCATCAATACTTTGGTCAACAAACATCTTGTTGAAGGCTTACCTGACTATAAGTATGAAAGTGAGCATGTTTGTCCTTCTTGTGCTGTTGGGAAGATTAAGAGAACTTCTCATAAACCGAAGAAATCTCCAAACTCTTTAGCACCTCTTCATTTGCTTCACATGGATCTTTGTGGGCCGATGAAAGTACAAAGTCGAAATGGGAAGAAATACATCTTGGTTATTGTTGATGATTATTCAAGATATACTTGGGTCAAGTTCCTTGCATTCAAAGATGAAACAACTCAGATGTTGATAGATTTCATCACTAATACTCAAGTAAATCTTCAACTTCCAGTTCGTTACATCCGTTCGGATAACGGTACTGAATTCAAGAATGCTGTTTTTGATGAATTCTGCAAATCCAAAGGTATTACTCATCAATTCTCAGCAGTTCGCACCCCACAACAAAATGGTGTTGTTGAAAGGAGAAATCGATCGCTAGTGGAAGCAGCAAGGACAATGCTTGCTTATTCCAAATTACCATCCAATATGTGGGCTGAAGCTGTTGACACTGCTTGTCACACTCAGAATCGGTCCATTATCAATCAGCGTTTCGAAAAGACTCCTTATGAGGTTGTTAACAAACGCAAACCCAACATCAACTACTTTCATATATTTGGGTGTGTTTGTTACACTTTGAATGATCAGGAGAATCTTGGAAAGTTCGAGAAGAAAGGTGATGAAGGGTATTTTGTTGGTTATTCCAAAACATCAATTGCCTACCGAATCTATAATCGTCGAACAAACACAATTCAAGAAACAATGAATGTTTGGTTTGATGAGATGTCAGGCATGATTTTTGAGCAAGAAAGTTTGCTACCAACAAGTAATGATCCAAGTGCTTCAAGTACTTCTACAAGGAATTCTACCTTAGCTTCTAAATTCAAGAAGTTTCCAACTCCAACAAGTGATGAATTAGATATTCTTTTTGAAGAATTCTATAATTCAAAACCGATTCATGATCAGAACCTCAAGGTCATCGTTGAACCAATTCAAAACAATGAACCTCTTCATAACAACGATCCAGTTCTTGACATCATTCATGATTCATCATCAAGTTTTACAGAGCAAGGATCCTCTTCTAATGATTCTTCTCCACCATTCTCTCAAGTGAATGTTCAAGAACAACCTTCTCGATTAACTCAGACAACAAATCCATTGAACACTCCAAATGTGTATGTACCACTTGACTTTGATCATCCAGCTTATGAGGAAAGAGTTATACCAAGTTATGATTCCATCTCTCAACAAAACTCAAGTTTTAATGATGGTGATGTTGATCTTCAACAACAAGATCCTCTTCCTCATGCTCACAAGTGGACACGTATGCAGAAATACCATCCTACTGATCAAATAATTGGAGATCCACAAGCAGGAGTAATTACTCGTACTTCAGTAAATGAGTGTCTTGTTGCACTTTCTCTTAGCAACATCGAACCCAAAACAGTATCTGAAGCTCTTCGTGATCCAGAGTGGGTTAAGGCAATGCAAGATGAACTCGCACAATTTGAAAGACTGAAGGTATGGAGATTAGTTCCAAATCCTAGAAAAGATGATCCAATCGGAACAAAGTGGATATTCAAAAACAAAAAGGATGAGAATGGAGTGGTAGTAAGGAATAAAGGTCGACTTGTTGCAAAGGGTTATTGCCAACAACCTGGTGTTGACTTCGACGAAACTTTTGCTCCAGTTGCAAGAATGGAGGCCATTCGAATATTCTTAGCTTATGCCGCATTCCGAAACTTTACTGTGTTTCAAATGGATGTGAAGACAGCTTTCTTGAATGGTGACCTCAAAGAAGAAGTTTACATTGATCAACCAGAAGGTTTTGTTGATCCTCAAAGGCCAAACCATGTCTACAGGTTAGACAAAGCTCTCTACGGTCTTAAGCAAGCACCCCGAGCATGGTATGATTCTTTAACTAATTTCTTACTAAAAGGTGGATTTACCAAAGGCACAATTGACCCTACCTTGTTCATTCGCAAACAAGGTAAACATGTTCTACTTGTTCAAATATATGTTGATGACATTATCTTTGGGTCGACCAGTCAAACATTTTGCCGAAACTTTTCAACTCTAATGGTAAATCATTTTGAAATGAGCATGATTGGGGAAATGAATTACTTTTTGGGTCTTCAAATCAAACAATTACCAACTGGTATTTTTATATCACAAGGTAAATACATAAATGACATGTTAAAAAAGTTTGATATGACTTCATGTTCTTCAATTTCTACCCCAATGGCTGCTCGAACAAACATAAATGATGATACAAATGGGAAACCATTTGACCAAAAGAGATATCGAAGTATGATTGGTTCGTTGTTGTACCTAACAGCATCTCGCCCAGATATAATGTTTGCAACATGTATGTGTGCTAGATATCAAGGTGCTCCAACTGATGTACATTATCAAGCTGTGAAACGAATCTTTCGTTATCTGAAGGGTACACCCGATTTAGGTCTCTGGTATCCAAGGGATACTGGATTCAATCTAACTGCATATTCAGATGCAGATCATGCTAGTTGTAAACTTGATCGCAAGAGCACTTCCGGTACTTTACAATTTTTAGGTGATAAAATTGTGAGTTGGTCTTCCAAGAAACAGAATTGTGTGTCACTATCAACGGCTGAAGCTGAATATGTGGCTGCGGCTAGTTGTCGTGCTCAAGTTTTATGGATGAAGACACAACTAACTGATTATGGTCTGAAATATGATCATATCCCTATCTATTGTGATTCTCAGAGTGCCATTGCCATTGCAGTCAACTCAGTAAACCACTCTCGATCAAAGCATATTGACGTTAGATATCATTTTCTCAAAGATCATATTGAGAAAGGTGACATCGAGCTCTACTTTGTGGGTACTGACTTTCAACTTGCAGATTTGTTCACAAAACCATTGGATGAAAAGAGGTTTAACTTTCTTATCTCCAAGCTTGGTATGTTAAATCTTAAACCTTAACTCTTTTTACATTTGAAGGAATTCTTGACACATTCCAGAAAAACAAAATACAAAATTTGAAAAGAGAAAATCAAATACAAAATTGCAAATCTTCAAAAATAAACAAAAGATATTTATTTCAGTGGCTTGCATATACTATGTATGCAACCCGTTCTTAATTGATATATTTATTTTTAGATTGATTATACATTCTAAGATATTGTTATTATACATATAGATTGATATAAGATAACAATGAATCGAACGCCTTTGTGTACTTCCAAGTGTTCTTATATGAATATGTATGTGTGATAGCAATCAAGTTGTTCAAATAAAGTTTTCAAAACTCTCAATTGTTGATATGAGACGCAAAGGATCGAACGCCTTTGTGTACTCCCTTGTTGTCTCATCTTGAACAATTGATTGGATTTTCATTTGCTTAAATGTTTTTATTGCCTCCAACTTGTTGTTGTAAGATGCGAAGGATCGAACGCCTTTGTGTACTCCCTAGCTGTCTTACTTTCAACATTGTTGTTGAAGCAAAACTTTGTGTTTATCAAATAAAAATCTTGTTCACAATAGACTCTCAAATTTTCCGAAAATATCACAACAAAGATTTTACTCATTTTTGTTGATCTCACAAAAACAATTTTTGCTCCACCTTTCTATGGAAAACATTTTGATCTATAATGTAAGGAGGATTGATGAA
>CM067174.1:12447409-12538980 GCA_034093135.1 Erigeron breviscapus | reverse complement strand
TATGGGATTCCAGATTCCAAGTCTGGAGTAGGTCAGATACTGGACAGATCTTCAGTAAGGCTCCAGTAGTCGAGTCTGGAGTGAGTCCAGTAAATCTGGACCTAACAACCACTCCTCATATATATTCAACTGCTGGTTTGACAACTGGGGAGACTTCCATCAGTTTGCCTCCTCTAGTTGCTCCAGTAGTAACTGCAAGTGGTCCAGTGACACCTTCTCCTTTGTCACTGGACAGTCAAGTTGTCTCCATTCAAGCCGATCTCCAAAACCTTCTAACCAGGGTGGAGGAGATTCAGAAGACACTTGACAAGAACACCAAGTCTTTCTCCAGATACCACAAGGACTCTTTGACAAACATCAAGGTGGTCGATCTGGGGATAAACAAGTTTTCTTCTAATGAAGACTTGGTGTTTGGAAAGCTTAATGAGTTGGTCACTGGCTGCAACAATCTGGCTGGTACTCTAAAGGAAGCCTTTGACCTAACTCACTCCAAGGTCACCAGTTCAATCTCCAACCTGCTCGGAAATACTGTCAGAACTTCAGAGGTTGACGTGAGAGAGATTGAAAGGCAGGTAAAGGAATTGCTTAAAAGACCTGGCCTAGATGTAACTGGCCTTGGAGAGCAGTTGATGTCTTCAGTCGGTCAGAAGATAGAGGATACGTTGGGTGCTAGAGAAGAGCGTTTGGTTGAAAGGGTGATATCTGAGATCACCAAGCTGGCCACTCCTCAGGTTGATCTGGCCCCACTTACCAGTGAGATCAACCAGTTGAGAGGCAGCATAGATAGTTTGAACACCCAAGTATCTCTACATACTGAATCATTGAATAAACTGACCACTGAAGTAGAGAATATGAAGAGGATGAATGATGAAGTTAAGGATAAGGTTGTCTCCGGATTGGATGAAGATTCCAAGATACTTAATGAACTAAAAACTGGTCAAGACCAAGTTGTTGCAAATGTCTTGACCCAGTCAAAGGAGACGAACCACCTATGGAGGTCCTTCAGGATGATGTGTGGCATCTTCAAAGAGTGCAAGAACTTACAATCATGGCAGCCTCTTGACCGGTTGCCATCTCACCCCTCTGAATGGGAAAGTATTCGGGCAGGTCTAGAGACTGCCAAGGGGGAAAGAAGCCAAGTTCATGCACCAGTTGCACCTGGAAGGACTCCAACTGGAAGAGAAATTGTTGTGGCTACCAGTACTGAAGCTGGTGAGCAAAGGGTTAGTGAATCTGGTGGAGATGGAGATAGGGGGAATGTTGTGATGGACAAGGGTAAAGGATTGGCTGTTGAAGCATCTGCCCAGCCGGCCACTGATGAAATGTTGGAAACTGGTAATACTGATTTACTCCCTCCAGTTTCAGATAGTGATAGTAGAAAACTGGCTAGACTTGGAAATGACATCAAAGAAAGGAAGAAAATGAAACAAAGAAACCAAGTTGAGGCCAGGCACATCTTGCTCAGTTAAAGTTACTGGATATGAGTGATGCAAATCTACTGGGTATCACTAAGGAGGAGTATCTCAGGATTAAGAATGATCCTAGGATAGTGGACCAGTTGAATGAAATGCTAGATGTAGAACTGGAAAGACACTATCATGAGGATGAAGCCGAATTTGATGCCAAGAGTTTAAACATTTCTGTGGAGAAGGCTAGGGAATTGAGGGCCAGTGGGATTCTTAAAAGAATTGCCAATGTTAAAAAGGTTGTGAAGGATGTTTTGAATTCACCAAGAAGAAGGATTCCACAACCAAGAAGACCACTGACCAAAGGTGCAAGGGATGCTGACCTTAGCACGTTCGTTGAATCAACTGGCGAGGTTTCAAATGAAGACATTAAGTCCGCTGTACTGGCTGCTGGTGCTGAGAGTATTAAAATCACAAATGAAACTGAAGCAAGAAACTACTACTCCCAGATCATGTCAACCAGAAGACATGGTGGTACTATAAATAGTGTCAATGTTACAATTAAGCCAGGCACCAAGGTTTTTCAAGTAGAAGTTAAGTATGCTGGTGGGCCACTGGTGAAAACTGATGACCCTGGTGTGTTGCAATATGGGTTCAGCGAATGGGTCGAAATGGTGAATGTGCTTGATGCTAAGGCACAAAAGAATAGGTTTGAAAACGCGTGGGTAAATTTCTTAAAGGGCAAGATTCAACATAAAGAGAATCTGGAGCAAAGGCTGAATATTGACCCTGAAGACACTCAACCTATTTCTTTGGTGACCAAGAGAAGAAGAACTGGCGAAGGGCCATCTCATTAGTTCTTTCTTCAGTTATCTACTTGTATTTTTGTATTTACATTCTGTAACTTGTATAAATTCTATTTCCTTGTATAAAAGAAGTTACCAGTTTGTAACCACAAGGTAGATAAAAGATTAAAATCTAACAAAACTAAAAGACAAACCTGAGGCATTTATTGATCTATAAAAATGCCTTTGATAACTTAGATAGATTTAAATCGAACAAGTCCTTCCAGTTCTCACTTGTACAGATACAAGAACTAGAAAAGACTTAGACTATATTTCTACACAAATAGGGGGAATTTGTTAGGACCAGTTCACCTGGAACTGGCCAGTCACCAGTTCACACTTGCCAGTCACCAGTTACACTTGCCAGTCACCAGTTGTATCTGGAGACTAGTGAAACTGGTGACCAAGAAGATTTGTCCAGAAATATATTGAAGTCCAGTTGCACCGTACAGTTAACGCAACTGAAGACTTCCTCCAGTTGAGAACTGGCCAAGTTAAAGAAGCATTCCAGTTGAAGTCGAAGACAACAAATGGAAGATAGAGAATGGCAATGGCAGCGAAGCCCAGTTGACATTCTAGTCAGTTACAAACTGGAGACCATCAGTGGAAAGCCCTTACAAAGCTTTACACTGATTACGAGGAATTGAATTATATGCTTTATGTACCTTTACCCGGATAATAAGCCTTATCTTATTATTTAAGTAATAAAAGGTACATAAAGGTGGTTGAGTAAAGTCACTTTAACATGCGACTTTATACTGCCTTTTAAGGAATTAAATGCTATTCCTTAAATGCTCCCAACCACATTTGTACGGCCAAAGTTAACATCCCAATGTTAACTTTGCCTATAAATACAAGTCATTGCACAACCAAGAATATTAATTCTTTTGAACAACTTCTTCGAATAAACTTCGATAGAATTCATACTTTGCAAACCTGCAATATTCTTGGTGAACTTGTGCAATATTCTCTCAATCGCTAAAAGGAACATTCACTACTTTAAGTGTTTCGATTGTTGAAGAGAAATTCCGAGTATAGATCAATTGTATTTCAAAGGTTGTTAGGATATTTACATTCGTGTATTATCTTGGTTCCGCATCAACCTTGTAATTTGTTTAATATCAATAAATAAATTACACATTGAAAACTACATATTGTCTCATCAAGATTGTTTACAAGTTATTTTATTATTGCATTGTTCTTTACTTATTGTCTTTTATATAAGTAATCTATCTAGAACTTGGTATATATCTCTGCAACTGGTCGTCTCCAGTTCAGCAAGTATATTGCAAAGTAACTCCACCATCGACATAGAGGTGTCTTCAGTAGTACCATCTAATAAGTTGGGACTTACAGATACCCTTCCCTAAATTCTCAAATATCCGGGTAAAACACATTTCTATCGGATGTCATTTGTTGATATCTCGATATTGAAGAAGTCTTCATGGACCCAGTGAAGCGATGCACATTTTTTCCTAACCACTCAAGTGTTTCTTAACAAATACTTGTTTCATTTCTCACGGAGATTTTCACATTTCTATTGACTCTTCATTTGGAAGATGTTGATATTAAAAAAGGGCGACATTCTGCTCCAGTCCCCGACTTCATTTGATCACGTTGTGTCTAGAGCTATCTTGATTGGTCATTAATTTGATCATCCTTCACTTATTTAGGACACATTCGAGTCATATCTTTGTGATATTATTGCTTATCTTTGTGATATAGCCGGAACATTCATAGTGATATCTTAATTGATATTCCACGATGATCGAATGGAAATCCTACCAATGCTAACATCTTTTCCAACGTTGAACGTAGGTCTCATGATTACATTTATGTGATTATTGAGTTAACGAGAAGTCTAAATGTGACCTCGGTTTTCCCTAAAAAGTCTTTATGGATAATAGATTGTGGTTATCAACGCTTCGGCAGTACTAACCATGATTTATATTCTTTGAAGCAATCTCGTGGTTGCAAAGCCGCAGATCGAACTATGTTAGAGAATTGTTTTGTGCATATCTCAATGATACATAGGAAATCCGAAAAATGTTATACATTTCAATCGGTCATTTCATTAATCCTTTCGATTTTGAACATGCTAACGGATCATTCTTATCCGGTTTCATTTCTCATCACACAAACACAGAAAACACCAACACAATGATATAACGTTTGTACCAACAACTTCGATCTTACATTTTAGTCACCCCTAGGATTCCTTGGGTTGGGCTAATGGTTTGTGTTGATGTTTTGATGGTTGACATTTCTTCATGTGATCATGTTATTCCTTTTGACATTTAATCAATCAAATGTGTACATAATGACATTGGTTCCCAATTTTGTCATTATGAGGGGGAGAAAATATTATGATTGATTTACTGATTGATAAGGAAACAAGGAGAAAAGTTTGTGTTTGGTTGTTTCAATAGGTTTTAGGCTTATCAAAGTTCTAGGCTTATCAAAGTTTGTGTATAGGGGGAGAAAATTCTTCATGATGTGTCAATAGTCTCTTGTATTCAGATTTTCACTAGATTTTAGTTGATTGAGATTTTGGTTTTAAAAAAGGGGGAATCTGAATTGACTTCAAAGATAAGAATGAAACCGAAGATGAAAGGATTTTCACTCAAGATGATTCAAAAGTCCAAAGACGCTCCAAAATGTTTATACTCATGGATTGAGGGGGAGCATGATTACTTCATAAGAATTTCATCCAAACTTCATTCAAATGATTACTCTCCAAAGTGTTCAAGTTGATGTGAAAAAGATCAAAGCTTCAAAAAGGTTGAAAGATTGATTAGAAGATTCAAGTCAAAGAAGTAAAGCTTCAAAAGAGTCTTCATCAAACACACTTCATTCAAGATCTTCAATTCATACAATAACATTTTGTCAAGAAACTCCAATGCATATATCAAGGGGAGAGTACATATTCATGAAACTTTATTTCAAGAAGATGAAATTCACTCAAGAATCAAAACTGAAGAATCGAAAAGTTGAATTTCACTCAAGAATCGAAGATTGAAGAATCAAAACCAAGATTCATATCTTCCGCATTTCAAAAGACAACTCTGATTCATGATTCAACAATCCTTGAAGATTCAAGACACACACGCATTCATTATTCTCTGTTCAAAAAGAACATTGAGAATCATCACTTGATTTAATTTCAAGAAGTCCAAGACCAAGACTGAATCAAGTTCTCCAAGGTCAAAAGAGAAAACTTTGAAGACTTGTTTCAACACACCAATTGTCTTCACCACCGGGCTCATCAAATTCATTCCTACAAGACAAGATAACACATACTTCATTCATTACAATATATCACTAAGGGGGAGAATGTTAGAAATCCAAAAATAGTGATAAATTGTAATTTAGATTAGAGGACTTTCTTGTTACTAAGTCATAGATAAATGATCACTAAGGTTGAGGGGCTAATTGTGATAGTTAGTATAATTGTATAGTTAGCCTATAAATACCCCTCTCATACCTTACGTGTAGGTCCTTGTGGACTGATCGTACACGAGAACGCTTATAGTTATGACGAGAGTGCGGAATCCTCTCGTGATAACCTGTTTGGTTAATTAAATTATCGTCTTTCGTTGTTAATACAACCTAAGACCTTAAACGCGCGCGGGTTTGCTTAATTGACAGAGTTTAGTCGTAATCTCTTAATTAATCGTTATTAATTACGTATTAAGTGTGAGTATTTATACTCACTGTTCATAAACGCGTGCTAATTATGGACCGTATACCTTAAAGCCCAAAGCCCATTAGCAAACGCGTGTTTTATATTTAAACACGTGATGACCACGAGTTTAGTCAAACTCGTGTTACTGTAGCACGAGCTTGTACACACTTTCTTTTGTCATCTTTTAAGTATACTTTAATTACTTAAAACGTGACTAGTTTATCACTTGTATCTGTATGTTACTTATAATCACATTCATACAAGCCGTAAACATTAAACATACAAAAACTCTGATCAATATGTAATCATTCACATTACTTAAGTCCAAATAACAAGTTTAAACATAACATAAGTCTATGATTACATATTACAAAACATAAACATACTGATCAAATCGATGTTGCTGTTGTCAACGAAACATGCACTTACAGTCTCCCCCTTGACATCAGCTACACGATTTCTTCAGTCTTATAAAAACATTATCCATCAAATAACAATCTCCTGCTATTCGCATGAATATTAGCATGTAAACAAATACGCAAATCTTCCTATATCTGCTTTCCTCAGTAGTCCATGAAGGAATAAACAAACATTGAGTGTCGTATAACCTTCGTTGATCATCTCTGGAAAGATTCACTATCTGCATAGGATCATATATGCGCAACAAAGTAACTCTCTTATTTTTATCTCCATACATCAATGCTTCACCAGTATTATTATGAATCTCCCAGTGATCAAGTGTACTCAAAACATCTTGAGGCCATTTCTTTACCGGGACCTTCAATACACGCTTAATCGATCTTTGAACAAATTCAATAGTTCCATCATCCTTCGTAACTTTCTTTAAGGATCTTGGCATTATGAACAAACTGGTTTTATCAAAATCATCATAAAATCTTTTCCTGTAATCATCTTGCAACTTCTTACTCCAGTAAGTTGCATATCCATTTCCACTTGGATTAACCAGCCTTTTCCTTCCTAAATCCATTAAATCGGATTCACTAAGGCTCTTAAAATATCTTTTCATCGGCTTTAAGTACTGACAACCATCATCTCTTTTAATAATAAACAAGTTCAGCTCATCATCGAAAAACCAACTCAAAATAGTAGTGACATACGTATGAGCATCTCTATCACTAACAAAATCCCAAAAGACTGATGGTTTCATACCTTCTCCTACAAATCCTCTTGCCGGTATCTTTCTATCAATTTGATGTAAGTGATCTTCATCCCTACTTGGCACTGGATACTCTGTCACATCAAATTCCTTAGAATCTTCAATATTCCAGCTTAGAGTAATTCCATCTTCATCATCTCCAACTTTGGTAAAAACCGTAAAGTGTAGAGTTCTTGAACTTGGAATAAAAACTCGCTCAACTTGAATCTCTTGTTGATCATCTGGAACTTGTTGTTGCACAAAATCATCATAAAATCTTTTCCTGTAATCATCTTGCAACTTCTTACTCCAGTAAGTTGCATATCCATTTCCACTTGGATTAACCAGCCTTTTCCTTCCTAAATCCATTAAATCGGATTCACTAAGGCTCTTAAAATATCTTTTCATCGGCTTTAAGTACTGACAACCATCATCTCTTTTAATAATAAACAAGTTCAGCTCATCATCGAAAAACCAACTCAAAATAGTAGTGACATACGTATGAGCATCTCTATCACTAACAAAATCCCAAAAGACTGATGGTTTCATACCTTCTCCTACAAATCCTCTTGCCGGTATCTTTCTATCAATTTGATGTAAGTGATCTTCATCCCTACTTGGCACTGGATACTCTGTCACATCAAATTCCTTAGAATCTTCAATATTCCAGCTTAGAGTAATTCCATCTTCATCATCTCCAACTTTGGTAAAAACCGTAAAGTGTAGAGTTCTTGAACTTGGAATAAAAACTCGCTCAACTTGAATCTCTTGTTGATCATCTGGAACTTGTTGTTGCACAAAATCATCATCTTGAAGAACATTAGCCCAGTCCAAATCAGGAATCATTTCACCTTCCTCCAAACTTTCATCATTTTCAGAATCATCATTTCGAACCTCAGATGTACCTGCATCTATCTTTTGAAGCTTATCTGAAATTTAAAAATTCAAATATTTCAAATATGCAAAGACAAACAGCATTAAGACATAAAAGATAGCATAAATAAAATAAACTATATCATAAATATAATGTAACAATTGAGTACACCAATATTTATCTTATAATTTTTATCTTATTTACATTTAAAGTACACAAATCATTAATCTCTTAAGGTTCAAAATCAAAATCTGAATCTGAATCCGAATCCGAATCCGAAGATGTACAAGTTAACCCTAACTGCTCTTTTATTTGATCCTTATATGATCCTGGATCATAATAATCATCAGGATCCATAAAATCTGCCATAGCTCTCAAATGAGCTTGTGAATCATATCCCAATCTCTTCTCTAGTCTATGCACTAATAATGGGTGCAACTCTGACTCTGAAGACTTATTGGTAGTAGAATCAGAATTTGAGTTACCTGAATTGGATTCACTATCATCATCATCAAGAACTATATCTGGAGCCACCATCACAGCTTTTCCTGACTCTTTCTGAGTCCCAGATGTACTAGCACCAGCTGTACCAGCAATCTCTGACTCTGTTTGTCTTGGTGTCTCCCCCTGAGTCGATGCTTCTGCTTGAGCTTCAGTTCTTGGCTCACCATCAGCATTCGCATCCTCATCATCATCTTCATCCTCATTCCTCCTCAACTCAGTTTCTCTACAACCATCTCCCCCTTGAGCCAATAACTGTCGAAGCTGTTCTCTGAGTTCAGCACTTTGACGCTTTTCATCCTCCAACTCAGCAACTAACTTCCCAACTAACCCTTGCATAGACTTCATTTGAGCTTCCAACGACATAACTCGTGTCTCCAAATGATTCACCTTAAATTGAGTCGTCATGATATGCGCAGGTTCAACTGTTGGTCTGGCTTCAAAAGGTCGAGTAGTAGACTGTGTAGAAACTGGAGGTCGACCAATCATAGGCGGTTGTAGTGGACGTAGAAGAGTAGTAAACACAGTGCTTATAGGAACAACAGGCCTAAACGAAGCACTTTGTGTAGCTTGAGGAACTGATACTTGAACAGATTCAGATTGAGCAACTGAGACTTGAACAGATTCAGATTGAGTTACAGCAACTGAAGCCTCATCTCGCTCAGGAACTGATCCTTCCGTCACCTCATTCTGCTCAGACTCTTCTTGTTGTCTATAAGTCTCAAATGCTGCAGCCAAATGAGCCGGTAGAACCTTTCCCGATCTAGGCACTTTCCTTCGTCTGATCAAGGGTATCTCCTCTTCCTCTGGTTCACTCTCAACTTCAGTGCGAACCCTCTTCAAACCTTTCTCAACAGAAGAAGAACCACTTGCCCGATCAACATCAGCCCTAACATAGTTCAGTTGATCATCTACATCCTCCAATAAGCGATCCAGCTCTTGATCTCTTTCAGCATTAGATTCTACAAACAACTCCAGATTATCCAACGATTGGAAATTATCCACTTGTGCAATAACATCATCTGGATCCAATGCAGCCTGTACAAAAGCCTCACCAACGTCAGGGTTAGCACCTTCTGCCTGATCTAACAGATCTTCCATCGCTTCATTATGTACCTGAGCATCTTCATCAGCAGCTTGTACTTGCCTAACTTCAGGCTGAGCCTGTGGTGCTACCTGAGGATGAACTCGTGGACGAACCCGTCGTTGAGCTTGTCGTCGACGTGGAATCGCACGGGGAACTTGAACTTGAGGTCGTGGTGGTGGTGGTGGAGGTGGTGCATCATTATTTCCTCCTCCTTCGACCGCATCTTCATCTTCCCATCCAACAGCCGGAGCTCTATAGTTTGGATTGATCAAATGTCCAAACAGTGGCACATTCTGTGGATTTGGATAAGTATCCTTAACCTTCAGCATCATTGACCAAATCCGAGTTGGTGGAGAAACAATGTCATATATATCCTCCAAGACTGGCAGATTCTGTACAAAGTGATTAATGATTGCCATCGTTATCCTTGGCAACATCATAAACCTCTGCGCCCCAGTCTGAGTAATTTGAGTCTTCAAAATATCAAAAAAATAGTTCGAGAATGAATATGACCTATTCAACGTCAAAGCCACCATCTGCGAACCAACTTGTTTATTTAACTGGTCGAACCCTGCATGACGATTACTAATCGCCACAATCAAAACATGCGCCAAAAACCTCCATTGGCCATAAAATCCAGCCTTCGCAATCGGCCACTTAGCTCCTGGTGTAGCATGTCCCATCCTTCCAAAACATCCTCTGACCAAGGTTTCTTCAAACTCTATCGGACCATTCTCTTCCTCAACAGTCCCCAAATGTAATATCTCTCTCAAATCAGCAGCAGAGAAAGAAAAAGTCTGATTAGCCACAGTGGTCTGAAACCTAACAGTCCGAGGGACAGCAGGTCTATCACCTTGTGCTGGCTGCGCTTGAACCACCCTTACAGACGCATTGTTCCAAAAGTGATGCAGATAACCTTGATATAAGACTGGATTGTGAGTGATCACGAAATGAATACGTGATCGTTCCAAATACTGAAGCAACCCATGAAACTCCACATTTCTGCGATCTCTTGACAAATCAATCAACTGATTGTGTGTGGAGAAAAAATTCCTCGGATTTCCTGCCATTTCTGTAAAGCAAAAACAATAGTGCAATAACAAAAATTTAGCAATAATAAATCTGCACAATAAAACTTAGGAAATTTTTGAATCTGGTTGTAAACACGTGTTAAAGTCTCAAACGCGTGTATCCATTCTTCAAACGCGTGTGACAATGGTAAACGCGTGTGATCAATGGTAAACGCGTGTAGTAGGGTAAACACGTGAAAGCCCATTAGCAAACGCGTGTTTTATATTTAAACACGTGATGACCACGAGTTTAGTCAAACTCGTGTTACTGTAGCACGAGCTTGTACACACTTTCTTTTGTCATCTTTTAAGTATACTTTAATTACTTAAAACGTGACTAGTTTATCACTTGTATCTGTATGTTACTTATAATCACATTCATACAAGCCGTAAACATTAAACATACAAAAACTCTGATCAATATGTAATCATTCACATTACTTAAGTCCAAATAACAAGTTTAAACATAACATAAGTCTATGATTACATATTACAAAACATAAACATACTGATCAAATCGATGTTGCTGTTGTCAACCGAAACATGCACTTACAGTCTCCCCCTTGACATCAGCTACACGATTTCTTCAGTCTTATAAAAATAGGTTTAATCATGATACTAAAAATTCCTAAACACGCGTAAGATTCAAACCCGTGACACTGTTCATCTTCTCAAAAGTAGGTTTAATCATGATACTAAAAATTCCTAAACACGCGTAAGATTCAAACCCGTGACACTGTTCATCTTCTCAAAAGTAGGTTTAATCATGATACTAAAAATTCCTAAACACGCGTAAGATTCAAACCCGTGACACTGTTCATCTTCTCAAAAGTAGGTTTAATCATGATACTAAAAATTCCTAAACACGCGTAAGATTCAAACCCGTGACACTGTTCATCTTCTCAAAAGTAGGTTTAATCATGATACTAAAAATTCCTAAACACGCGTAAGATTCAAACCCGTGTAGTCGCCCAAACGCGTGGTCAAAACCAAACTCGTGAAGTAGATTACCACATGATTAAACGCGTGTTACCTGTATAATCAAACACATTTTCAAACAACACTTAGAGAATTTTCATACCCTTTACCATCAAACCTGAATAACCAGCCAATACACACAGGATAGAGATAACCTGTATGAAAACTCAATGATTGAACCCCCTGAAAATCAAGTCATCATTAACAGATAAAATTTTAACAATCAAACCTGATAATCTTGACTGTACGATATACCTGTATCAACTGAAAAACCATTACATAAACTTTGGTAATCTTACACAACAAGTTAATGTGATGTATAAAACCATGAAGTAACGGACATTTTAAAACATCGATACCAGGACTTGATTTGGACTCAATTCGATCGTACACGAGAACGCTTATAGTTATGACGAGAGTGCGGAATCCTCTCGTGATAACCTGTTTGGTTAATTAATTATCGTCTTTCGTTGTTAATACAACCTAAGACCTTAAACGCGCGCGGGTTTGCTTAATTGACAGAGTTTAGTCGTAATCTCTTAATTAATCGTTATTAATTACGTATTAAGTGTGAGTATTTATACTCACTGTTCATAAACGCGTGCTAATTATGGACCGTATACCTTAAAGCCCAAAGCCCATTAGCAAACGCGTGTTTTATATTTAAACACGTGATGACCACGAGTTTAGTCAAACTCGTGTTACTGTAGCACGAGCTTGTACACACTTTCTTTTGTCATCTTTTAAGTATACTTTAATTACTTAAAACGTGACTAGTTTATCACTTGTATCTGTATGTTACTTATAATCACATTCATACAAGCCGTAAACATTAAACATACAAAAACTCTGATCAATATGTAATCATTCACATTACTTAAGTCCAAATAACAAGTTTAAACATAACATAAGTCTATGATTACATATTACAAAACATAAACATACTGATCAAATCGATGTTGCTGTTGTCAACCGAAACATGCACTTACAGTCTCCCCCTTGACATCAGCTACACGATTTCTTCAGTCTTATAAAAACATTATCCATCAAATAACAATCTCCTGCTATTCGCATGAATATTAGCATGTAAACAAATACGCAAAATCTTCCTATATCTGCTTTCCTCAGTAGTCCATGAAGGAATAAACAAACATTGAGTGTCGTATAACCTTCGTTGATCATCTCTGGAAAGATTCACTATCTGCATAGGATCATATATGCGCAACAAAGTAACTCTCTTATTTTTATCTCCATACATCAATGCTTCACCAGTATTATTATGAATCTCCCAGTGATCAAGTGTACTCAAAACATCTTGAGGCCATTTCTTTACCGGGACCTTCAATACACGCTTAATCGATCTTTGAACAAATTCAATAGTTCCATCATCCTTCGTAACTTTCTTTAAGGATCTTGGCATTATGAACAAACTGGTTTTATCAAAATCATCATAAAATCTTTTCCTGTAATCATCTTGCAACTTCTTACTCCAGTAAGTTGCATATCCATTTCCACTTGGATTAACCAGCCTTTTCCTTCCTAAATCCATTAAATCGGATTCACTAAGGCTCTTAAAATATCTTTTCATCGGCTTTAAGTACTGACAACCATCATCTCTTTTAATAATAAACAAGTTCAGCTCATCATCGAAAAACCAACTCAAAATAGTAGTGACATACGTATGAGCATCTCTATCACTAACAAAATCCCAAAAGACTGATGGTTTCATACCTTCTCCTACAAATCCTCTTGCCGGTATCTTTCTATCAATTTGATGTAAGTGATCTTCATCCCTACTTGGCACTGGATACTCTGTCACATCAAATTCCTTAGAATCTTCAATATTCCAGCTTAGAGTAATTCCATCTTCATCATCTCCAACTTTGGTAAAAACCGTAAAGTGTAGAGTTCTTGAACTTGGACTGATCGTACACGAGAACGCTTATAGTTATGACGAGAGTGCGGAATCCTCTCGTGATAACCTGTTTGGTTAATTAAATTATCGTCTTTCGTTGTTAATACAACCTAAGACCTTAAACGCGCGCGGGTTTGCTTAATTGACAGAGTTTAGTCGTAATCTCTTAATTAATCGTTATTAATTACGTATTAAGTGTGAGTATTTATACTCACTGTTCATAAACGCGT
Organism: Erigeron breviscapus; assembly: GCA_034093135.1. Classification (NCBI taxonomy): domain Eukaryota; kingdom Viridiplantae; phylum Streptophyta; class Magnoliopsida; order Asterales; family Asteraceae; genus Erigeron; species Erigeron breviscapus. The sequence continues at coordinate 12,525,233 of CM067174.1, read as the reverse complement.
GCTAATTATGGACCGTATACCTTAAAGCCCAAAGCCCATTAGCAAACGCGTGTTTTATATTTAAACACGTGATGACCACGAGTTTAGTCAAACTCGTGTTACTGTAGCACGAGTTTAGTCAAACTCGTGTTACTGTAGCACGAGTTTATACAAACTCGTGTTACTGTAGCACGAGTTTAGTCAAACTCGTGTGATGACCACGTGTTTAGTCAAACTCGTGTTACTGTAGCACGAGTTTAGTCAAACTCGTGTTACTGTAGCACGAGTTTAGTCAAACTCGTGTTACTGTAGCACGAGTTTAGTCAAACTCGTGTTACTGTAGCACGAGTTTAGTCAAACTCGTGTTACTGTAGCACGAGTTTAGTCAAACTCGTGTTACTGTAGCACGAGTTTAGTCAAACTCGTGTTACTGTAGCACGAGTTTAGTCAAACTCGTGTTACTGTAGCACGAGTTTAGTCAAACTCGTGTTACTGTAGCACGAGTTTAGTCAAACTCGTGTTACTGTAGCACGAGTTTAGTCAAACTCGTGTTACTGTAGCACGAGTTTAGTCAAACTCGTGTTACTGTAGCACGAGTTTAGTCAAACTCGTGTTACTGTAGCACGAGTTTGTACACACTTTCTTTTGTCATCTTTTAAGTAAACTTTGCAGTTGGCTTAAAAGCCACTGACTCTGGAAAGAGCAGCCTGCAATCCTTAATATTAGGGTCATTAGGCGTATATAGAAGGGGGTGGAGTCTAAGGGAGTTTTGGTGCATTTGCTCATGAGAGTGAGTCTCATGAGTGGATTTTTCAGAAATGACAATGAGTTGATCAGCCTGAGAAGAATTAACATTTGTTTCAGGCTGATGGCGAGTGGGAATTGGTTGATCTAGATTTTGATCAACCCCTCCACTAGCATCTTCCATCAGAGCATCCCTTGAGGATGGATGGGCAAACTCATCATCGAATGAAGAGTCACTTCCGAAGATAGTGACTATATTCTCATTGACATCGTGAGGACCATCAATGGTTCCCTTTGCTGCACAAGGGGCTAACATGACTGCCTTAAAGGCATCCATGTAACCTACAGAATCCCTCTGTCCAAGGACAGATGCAGACACAGATCCTGCAGGTGTAATGTTAAGGGTAGAGGATTGCCCTTCAACAATGATGTGTTGTTGCACCAAAGTATCCTGAGGGAGAATTATTGTGGCCTGTACCTCTTCTTGTGATCTAGAAGAGGCACTGGCAGCCAGTGCAGACTCAGAGTGTAAGAAAGGAGTCTGGTCAGCTTGAGGAGGAGAAGCAGTGTCACCAATGCGTTCGATACTTCTCTCCTTTGGCTGACCTTCCTCAGATTGAACGTGCACAGACTCTGACTCTAGTTGGATCTGGGATGGATCCACTGTTGTCCCTCTAATGATATCATCAACCTTTTGGGAGGCTGATGATGGCGATTTAGGTTCAGACACAGTATGACCTTGGGAGGAGGTCTTTGTTTCAATACCTTCACCCTGTTTGGAGGGTTGGGTAGCAGCAGTTGTTCCCTTTATCTCGTCTACACCCTTTTGGGAGAGTGTAGATGGGCTTGGCGATTTCGGCTTGTCAGCTTGGGTAACAGGGACAGCTTTGGAACATTCCTCAGCTTCCACTGTACCAGGTGGGACTTCTAATGGTTTTGGAGTTGCAATTTCACCCACTGAAGCTGACACAGATTTCCTTGTGGATCTTTTCTTTTTAGCATTGTGAGGTACTAAGTCCTCAACAACGGGTATTTTTGAAGCGGATTTGAATTGGAGTGAGGGTGCGGCTAGGGTGGCTGATGATGTGGCCAATCCTTCACCCTCTTTTGTGGGAGAAGAAGAAGTAGATTTAGAAGAGGTTGAGGGTTCAGAAGCATGTGTACCTTGCCCCCCCTGATTGGCAGATTGAGTGTCAGACTCAGATCGCGTCGAAGAAGGGGCAGCTTCCTCAAGTGCTTCTTGTTCCCTTTCTCTTTGCCTGCAAAAATTTAGGTAAATCTGCATTGCTTGGGTCAGACCCTGCGCAGTTACCTTAGGACTGTTGAAGATGTTATTGTTAATTAACTTGCATTCAACAGTCTGACCAGTTGCCAGACTGTAATCACTGTCAAGAATAGCTTCAATGATTAAACTAAGAATCCTACCATAAGGTATGGTAAGACTCTTCTTATTTACACGATCAACAAGGTCCTTAAAAATTAAGCCTGCATAACCCAGAATTCACACAAGAGATTTTGAAATACCCAGTCTGGTTTTTCAATCATCACTTTCCCGAAGGGATGATACCACATAAATGCAACAATATCATCATAACCTTTTGCCCAAGAAGGAGGATGAATATTGGCATAAACCAGACTGCCAATCTTGATTTTGCTTGTATCAAGATCAGCCGGAACAACTACCACATCACTTCCCACCACATAAGGTGAAAGCTTATTAACGCTTACAGGAGCTGGGTATTGATTCCTAGATTCCGATGAAGAATTATTATTAGAGTTATTAGCAGAAGTAGATGATGATGCCATTTAAAATATAAAACAAAAGATTTTTGAAAGAAGAAATTTAAAAACAATAAAACGGTTTTCAGATTAGAGAGAAAATGAGAGATTGATTTTAGAATGAATGTAGAAGTGATTTGGGATTTAGGTTGAATCTGATAATATATACATTATTCAAATTAACCGTTTGAAAAAGTGAGAGAGAGAAAGTTTATGATTGGACGAGGAACAAGTAGTGGGGGTACTTTTTCAGTAACCGTCTGTAACTCCCACACGTGTCACTCTCCAATAGGATCATTAAGCAAACTAAATAAAATAATATACATAATAAAAGGCACTGAGATATTTAATAACAAAAACAACCTTGAAGCTGGGTTAGACACAGCTTACCCATTTTTACTCGATAATTTATCAAGTATAAAAGGGTAGTCTGTGTTAGACACAGCTTGCCCAACAAATTTGTGGAAAATTTAAAGGGGTCAGTTTTGTTATTACTTAGCTCACTGCACTTTACAAATTAAGCATACCTAGCTTACTTACGAGATAGTTGAACCTTGATTCATCCAATGGCTTTGTAAACAAGTCAGCAAGTTGATTATCTGTTGGAATGAAGTGTAGTTCAACATCTTCTTTCATCACATGATCCCTAATGAAATGATATCTTATATCAATGTGCTTGGTCCTTGAATGAAGTACAGGATTGTTTGAGATTGCTATGGCACTGGTACTGTCACAAAAGATTGGAGTTTTTGATGCAGTGACACCATAGTCTTGAAGCTGATATTGCATCCAGAGGATTTGAGAGCAACAGCTTCCTGCAGCAACATACTCAGCTTCTGCAGTAGATATAGAAACTGAATGTTGCTTCTTGCTGGACCAGCTTACAAGTCTATTGCCTAGCAATTGACAAGCTCCTGAAGTACTTTTTCTATCAATCTTACAGCCTGCAAAGTCAGAATCTGAATATCCAATTAGATCAAATCCTGAGTCTTTGGGATACCAAAGACCCAGATTGGGACTACCTTTAAGGTACCTGAAGATTCTTTTTACAGCCTTAAGATGAGATTCCTTAGGACTAGCTTGATTTCTTGCACAAAGACATGTCGCAAACATGATATCTGGTCTACTAGCAATTAGGTAAAGTAATGAACAAATCATACCCCTATAAGCTGTAATGTCAACAGATTTGCCATTTTTATCTTCACACAGCTTATCACCAGTTCCCATAGGAGTTTTCATAGGTGAGCAATCACTAAAACCAAATTTATTTAAGAGATCTTTAACATATTTTCCTTGGTTAATGAAAATTCCATTTTTATTCTGTTTAACTTGTAAACCTAGAAAATAGTTTAGTTCTCCCATCATGCTCATTTCATACTTTTTAGACATTAATTCAGAAAACTTTTTGCAAAGCCTTTCAATGCTAGACCCAAATATGATATCATCTACATATATTTGGACAAGTAGAATATCACCATTATACTTTCTCACAAACAACGTCTTGTCAACATTACCTCTTTTGAAGTTATTAGCCAGTAAGAATTTAGACAAAGTATCATACCATGCTCTTGGAGCCTGCTTCAACCCATAGAGTGCTTTGTCAAGCTTGAACACATGGTCAGGAAACTTTGAACTTTCAAAACCTGGAGGTTGTTCAACATAGACTTCTTCTTCCAATTTCCCATTGAGAAATGCACTTTTCACATCCATTTGATAGACTTTGAAACCTTTGTGTGCAGAAAAGGCCAAGAACATTCTGATTGCCTCTAATCTAGCCACTGGTGCAAAAGTCTCATCATAATCAATTCTATCTTCTTGTCTGTAACCAAGAGCTACCAACCTTGCTTTGTTTCTGGTCACAACTCCCATTTCATCCATTTTGTTTCTGTAGACCCATTTGGTGCCAATCACAGTCTTGTGGTGAGGTCTTGGAACAAGTTCCCAAACCTTGTTTCTTTCAAACTATGTGAGCTCATCTTGCATTGCATTTACCCAAGATGGATCTGCCAGAGCTTCACTAACTTTAGTTGGTTCCACCTTACTCACAAAATTGACAAACATACAAAAGTTTCATGTAGCTTTTCTTCTAGTTTTTACACCAGTAAGAGGATCACCAATGATTTGGTTAATTGGATGAGATCTAGTCCATTTTGTCACATGAGTTGGATTATTGGCAAATGGGACTGTAGGCTGATTCAGATCAGAAGGTCCAGCATGATCTACTTAAGGAAGTGAATGATTAGCATGGACTAGAGAAGAGGAATCTGAACCAGCTTGGACAATAACTGATGGATTAATCTCTTCAGTAGGAGTTGGAACATCTTGAGCATATTCAAATATTGGAACTTCTTCCTCTTCTTCTTCAATGAGTTTCTCCCCCTGAGTTTGAGCACCATTAGTTCTAACTGGAGGATTTGTTGGAGGCTCATTCTCAGGTACAGCCAGTTCTTCAAAATCAAAATCAAAATCTTCAGGAGGAGAGCAATCTGGCTTGGAACAACCTTCTTCTATACTTACATTTACAGAGTTTTCAATTGTTTTAGTTCTCTTGTTGTACACTTTGTAGGCCTTCATCATAGTTGCATATCCAAGTAGGATACCTTCATCAGCTTTTTCATCAAACTTTCCAAGGTGGTCTTTCTGATTTAGAATGTAGCAAGGACTTCCAAACATTCTTAGGAAACCAATTTTTGGTTTTCTCCCCCTAAGAAGTTTATATGCAGTCTTCTGGTGCCTTTTCACAATAAGGGATCTGCTCTGGGTAAAGCAAACTGTGTGAACTGCTTCAGCCCAGAAATGAGACTTGACATTGTTTTGAGCCATCATGGATCTGCCAGAGCTTCACTAACTTTAGTTGGTTCCACCTTACTCACAAAATTGACAAACATACAAAAGTTTCATGTAGCTTTTCTTCTAGTTTTTACACCAGTAAGAGGATCACCAATGATTTGGTTAATTGGATGAGATCTAGTCCATTTTGTCACATGAGTTGGATTATTGGCAAATGGGACTGTAGGCTGATTCAGATCAGAAGGTCCAGCATGATCTACTTAAGGAAGTGAATGATTAGCATGGACTAGAGAAGAGGAATCTGAACCAGCTTGGACAATAACTGATGGATTAATCTCTTCAGTAGGAGTTGGAACATCTTGAGCATATTCAAATATTGGAACTTCTTCCTCTTCTTCTTCAATGAGTTTCTCCCCCTGAGTTTGAGCACCATTAGTTCTAACTGGAGGATTTGTTGGAGGCTCATTCTCAGGTACAGCCAGTTCTTCAAAATCAAAATCAAAATCTTCAGGAGGAGAGCAATCTGGCTTGGAACAAGCTCATTCTCAGGTACAGCCAGTTCTTCAAAATCAAAATCAAAATCTTCAGGAGGAGAGCAATCTGGCTTGGAACAACCTTCTTCTATACTTACATTTACAGAGTTTTCAATTGTTTTAGTTCTCTTGTTGTACACTTTGTAGGCCTTCATCATAGTTGCATATCCAAGTAGGATACCTTCATCAGCTTTTTCATCAAACTTTCCAAGGTGGTCTTTCTGATTTAGAATGTAGCAAGGACTTCCAAACATTCTTAGGAAACCAATTTTTGGTTTTCTCCCCCTAAGAAGTTTATATGCAGTCTTCTGGTGCCTTTTCACAATAAGGGATCTGCTCTGGGTAAAGCAAACTGTGTGAACTGCTTCAGCCCAGAAATGAGACTTGACATTGTTTTGAGCCATCATGGATCTGGCAGCTTCAATGAGAGTTCTGTTTCTTCTTTCTGCAACACCATTTTGTTGAGGAGTTCTGGCTGCTGAGTAAACTTGTGAAATTCCCTTTTCACTGCAAAATGAGTTAAGAGTGACATTTTTGAATTCAGTACCATTGTCACTCCTTAACTGCCTGACAGGCCTTTTGTAAAGAATTTCAGCTTGCTTGATGAAATGAATGATTGTGTCAGCAGCATCACTCTTATGCTTGAGAAAGAAAACCCATGTATATCTTGAATATTCATCAACTATGACCAAGGAGTACCTCATTCCAGTGAAAGAAGGAGTACTAATTGGTCCAAAAAGATCCATATGAAGCAGATCCAAACAATTGTCAATGGTTGAGCATGTTTTAGACTTGAAAGAAGCCTTGTGCTGTTTGCCTTTTTCACAAGCATCACACAGCTTGTCCTTCTCATATTTTATCACTGGAAGACCAGACACCAACTCCTTCTTACACAGCTTGTTGATGTCTTTGAAATTCATATGAGACAGCCTTTTATGCCACAATCAGTTCAGCTTATCTTGAGTCTTTGACATGAAACAGACTTCTCTTGTAACAGTTGGATTTCTCATGTCAAAAGAATACAAAGACTCATCCCTCTTTGCTATAAGAACCACATTGCCTTCTAAATCAAGAACAACTCTCTTATCAGATGTGAATCTCACTTCATAACCAGCATCACACAACTGACTTACACTTATCAAATTGTGCTTAAAACCATTTACATATGAGACCCTTCTGAAAGTAAGAGGACCATTTGAAAGAATACCAAACCCTTCAGTCTTTCCTTGAGAATCATCTCCAAATGTAACATTAGGACCAGCGCGAATCCTAAAGCTACATAGCAGGGACTTACATCCGGTCATATGCTTGGAACACCCACTGTCCAAGTGCCAGGTATTATCATCATGAGTGCCCTGCATTTTCAATAAGAGATTAGTTCTTTTTGGGAACCCATCCAAAGATGGGTTCACCAGAGCTGACCTTCTGGTCTGACTCAGATTGGGTAACAGAACTTAGACTCTTATCACATTTGGACACCCATTGTTGCTTGATCTGTCCCTTACCAGATTTGAAATTCTTTTTTGCAACAACTAAGGTTTCCTTTTGAACAAAACCTTTGCCTATTCCAGATTTCTTACATTCAGCCCTTAATTTTCTTTGATCAACAGATTTAGGATCAGAAACATCTTTGAGAAAATTGACATTGTTTGAAACCTCACCAGTTCTGGACTCAACATATTTAGAAATCATTTTGTCAGAGTCAGATTTGGTGGTTTTTGAAATAGACTCAGATTTAGTTTGTGACAAACTTCCTTGAGAACCAGACTTCTCATTCTTTAACAACTTAACTTTCTCAAAAATGGTGTTAAAATGTAATTATTTTAACAATGGAAGGAGTATTAGTGAAAGTTAGTCTAGTGTATAAATACTCCTTTCCATACCCAAAATTGTAAGCTTTTCCCCCATTTCATTAATTAATCACAACAATTCAACCATATTTCTCTCTGATCTTTATCTTCAACCTCCAAAACACACACTACACCTTTTCACACACTAACTCCATTTTTGCACAAATCGAGCTCAAATTTCTACTTAACAATTGGTATCAGAGCAAAATCAGTTAATCTGAACGATCCATAGCTCGATTTGTTGCAATTTTCATCCAATTTTCGAATTTTTTTTTCAAAATCGTTTTCACTGTTCATCAAAATTCACACTCTCAAATCACATAAAATCACAGTTATTTGTTCACCAATAGATTCGTGATAGTTGTAAACATAATCCTGTCAAGTTTCAAATTCCAATTCGATCTAAATCTCGAGATTGAATTTTTTGATTTTGGCGCGATTTTTTGGGTTTTGAATCTGTTGTGTTTGGTGTTGAATTTTGTTCATAGATTTGTTGCGGAGGTGAAAACAAACAGTTTGGAAGTGATTTCGTGATCTAACTCCTAGTAATTGTTAAGAAATCGAAGTTTTAAAAACTTGTCAATGGAGTTTTTCTGGAAAAGTGTTCAGTTGAAGAAGATGAACAAGACGATCTGCCTAAGATCGTTTTAGTTCTTTGAGTATTGGTTGGTTAAGACGATCCTAACAAGATCGTTTTAGTAAAAAGTGTGTTGTGGAAGTGTTGATTCTGGCTAACTAATCCAAAAGGATTGGTTTGGTCATTTCATACACTTGAAAGTTTTGTGAAAGAAAACAAGACGATCTTCATCCCAAGATCGTCTCATTTTTTTTACCCAGAACGAACTTCAACCAAGATCGTTTCACCTAAGACGATCTTCATCTAAATCGTTTCATTTTCATACTTAGCCAAATTTCACGAAATTTTCCAAGACGATCTTCAAACAAGATCGTCCCAGTTTTCAAGACCGTTTCATTTTCCATACTTAACCAAATTTTCATCAAGATTTCAAAGACGATCTTCTCAAGATCGTTTCACATTTTGTTCTTCAAGATCGTTTCACTGTCTATACTTAACCAAATTTTCATCAATTTTCGAATTTTTTTTTATTCAAAATCGTTTTCACTGTTCATCAAAATTCACACTCTCAAATCACATAAAATCACAGTTATTTGTTCACCAATAGATTCGTGATAGTTGTAAACATAATCCTGTCAAGTTTCAAATTCCAATTCGATCTAAATCTCGAGATTGAATTTTTTGATTTTGGCGCGATTTTTTGGGTTTTGAATCTGTTGTGTTTGGTGTTGAATTTTGTTCATAGATTTGTTGCGGAGGTGAAAACAAACAGTTTGGAAGTGATTTCGTGATCTAACTCCTAGTAATTGTTAAGAAATCGAAGTTTTAAAAACTTGTCAATGGAGTTTTTCTGGAAAAGTGTTCAGTTGAAGAAGATGAACAAGACGATCTGCCTAAGATCGTTTTAGTTCTTTGAGTATTGGTTGGTTAAGACGATCCTAACAAGATCGTTTTAGTTCTTTGAGTATTGGTTGGTTAAGACGATCCTAACAAGATCGTTTTAGCTGGATTGGTTTGGTCATTTCATACACTTGAAAGTTTTGTGAAAGAAAACAAGACGATCTTCATCCCAAGATCGTCTCATTTTTTTTACCCAGAACGAACTTCAACCAAGATCGTTTCACCTAAGACGATCTTCATCTAAATCGTTTCATTTTCATACTTAGCCAAATTTCACGAAATTTTCCAAGACGATCTTCAAACAAGATCGTCCCAGTTTTCAAGACCGTTTCATTTTCCATACTTAACCAAATTTTCATCAAGATTTCAAAGACGATCTTCTCAAGATCGTTTCACATTTTGTTCTTCAAGATCGTTTCACTGTCTATACTTAACCAAATTTTCATCAAGAGTTCCAAGACGATCTTACTCAAAGACGATCTCACCCAGAACGATTTTGACAAGATCGTTTCATTCTCTATTCATTCCAAGATCGTTTCATTTTTTAGACTTAACCAAATTTTCATCAAACTCCTAGGACGATCTTGCTCAAGACGATACAAGACGATCTTCTTACCAAGATCGTCTCATTTTTTTTACCCAGAACGAACTTCAACCAAGATCGTTTCACCAAAAAAAAAAAAAAAAAAAAAAAAAAGTCTTTTGGCGGGAAAAATAATTTTTGCCCAGGATCTTAAAAAGGGATAATTCATGAAGATTTAAAATTTGATAGCGTTAAAAAATTTTAGGCCAATTTTCATCCGTTATCGACGCGGTTTTGGCGAAAATTTTTTAGAAATTATCAAATTTTTCCTACGTTCATGATATCCAAAGTTTACATGAAATTCAAAGTTTCGTGAGAACATATTTCGGCGGAAAAATTTGGAGGGAAACCTGAACCTGAAGTACAAAATCTCCAAATTTCAATTTTAATTCTTTCACTTCAATTTCAATCACAACTACCTTTTCATTTCATTTCACCCTTTGCTTAACAAAATGTCAATTGAAATATCCAAAGATTTTATTCATTCCTTAACAGAAGATTTAACGGGCTTAGAACCAAGTTGGAAAGAGATACATTATCATGGTACTCAAACTTGTTCATGTGGTGACAAGTATCGTTCAACGAATTGTATTGTGGCTGAATATGAACGAAAACAAGCTAATTTGGAAAAGCTTCTTAATATTTTGGAACAACACCACAATTTCCAACTTGAAGTTCAACATCTCAAAGAAGAAAACAAAGAGCTCAAACATGCAAATGATCTAAAGTTGTCCAACATGGAAAGTGTTCAAAAAGAACATGATCTTTTGCAGTCCAAGATTTCAAAAATGTCAAAAGAATTGGAAACTTCCAACAAGAAGCTGAATGATAGTATCTTGGAGAGCAAATCAAGAGAACTTATTTTGCAAGAGAAGATTTCAAGTCTTCAAATTCAGTTACAAAATGAGACATCCATTTTCTTAACCATGGAGGGAAAATTCGTTGATGAGATGAACAAAGTTGAGAAGGAGAGACAAGATGTTTGCAACAAAATCAAGATTCTTGAAGAGAATTGTTTACAATTTCAATCAAATGAAACATCTCTACAAAAGAGAATCTCTGAACTTGAGATGGAATTGCAAACACAATCAACATCTTGTGACACTCAAAGTGATGATGGATCAGTTTATCATGATGCAAGTCCAATACTTCCAACTAAACTTGATGCTTCAAAGAAAGTTTGCACTGAGTCCATCCCAAAGAACTCAAAGATCAAAGTTTCATCACCTGCTGAACGTAAAGCTTCTCAATTTACTAACTATGCCTTATTCAAGGATAGAAAGTATTCTTCGAAGCCTACTATTGATGGAACACAGACACTCATTCCATTCTTATCATTTGAAGACAACTCTCAGTTCATCTCTCAAGCAAAAGCTCAGTTGACCAAGATCAAATGGAAACCTGTCTACAAACCAAAGTCAACTGAGTCAAAGACAATCAAATACTCACTTTGGCAACTCTATGAACTTGCACCAAAACCAATTACCGTGCAAGAAGTGAATGTCTTTGCATCTCCACTGCGTCCACAAAAACTCAACTTTTCAACAACCTCGAGTTTTCACCCACCATGGACTGCAGATTCCATTCGTCGAATCGATGACACGTACATTTGGAATGTCAAGACAAAACCGTTGGGCCTACACAAAAATGGGTCCCAAAGGTTGTTCATAAGTGATTCGATGAAGATGGCTTATACACATGTCAGTGTATAACCCGGGCTAAAGATGTTGTTTATTGGACTACTACTTCATAATGGTTGATTCCCCAGTTTCGACTTCAAAGAGACATGATGAACATGTAGCCACACATTCATCATGAGGGGAAGAAAGAGGATAATGAAGTCGAACAAGTTTAAACAAAAAAAAAAAAAAAAAAAAAAAAAAAAAAAAAAAAAAAAAAAAAAAAAAAAAAAAAAAAAAAAAAAAAAAAAAAAAAAAAAAAAAAAAAAAAAAAAAAAAAAAAAAAAAAAAAAAAAAAAAAAAAAAAAAAAAAAAAAAAAAAAAAAAAAAAAAAAAAAAAAAAAAAAAAAAAAAAAAAAAAAAAAAAAAAAAAAAAAAAAAAAAAAAAAAAAAAAAAAAAAAAAAAAAAAAAAAAAAAAAAAAAAAAAAAAAAAAAAAAAAAAAAAAAAAAAAAAAAAAAAAAAAAAAAAAAAAAAAAAAAAAAAAAAAAAAAAAAAAAAAAAAAAAAAAAAAAAAAAAAAAAAAAAAAAAAAAAAAAAAAAAAAAAAAAAAAAAAAAAAAAAAAAAAAAAAAAAAAAAAAAAAAAAAAAAAAAAAAAAAAAAAAAAAAAAAAAAAAAAAAAAAAAAAAAAAAAAAAAAAAAAAAAAAAAAAAAAAAAAAAAAAAAAAAAAAAAAAAAAAAAAAAAAAAAAAAAAAAAAAAAAAAAAAAAAAAAAAAAAAAAAAAAAAAAAAAAAAAAAAAAAAAAAAAAAAAAAAAAAAAAAAAAAAAAAAAAAAAAAAAAAAAAAAAAAAAAAAAAAAAAAAAAAAAAAAAAAAAAAAAAAAAAAAAAAAAAAAAAAAAAAAAAAAAAAAAAAAAAAAAAAAAAAAAAAAAAAAAAAAAAAAAAAAAAAAAAAAAAAAAAAAAAAAAAAAAAAAAAAAAAAAAAAAAAAAAAAAAAAAAAAAAAAAAAAAAAAAAAAAAAAAAAAAAAAAAAAAAAAAAAAAAAAAAAAAAAAAAAAAAAAAAAAAAAAAAAAAAAAAAAAAAAAAAAAAAAAAAAAAAAAAAAAAAAAAAAAAAAAAAAAAAAAAAAAAAAAAAAAAAAAAAAAAAAAAAAAAAAAAAAAAAAAAAAAAAAAAAAAAAAAAAAAAAAAAAAAAAAAAAAAAAAAAAAAAAAAAAAAAAAAAAAAAAAAAAAAAAAAAAAAAAAAAAAAAAAAAAAAAAAAAAAAAAAAAAAAAAAAAAAAAAAAAAAAAAAAAAAAAAAAAAAAAAAAAAAAAAAAAAAAAAAAAAAAAAAAAAAAAAAAAAAAAAAAAAAAAAAAAAAAAAAAAAAAAAAAAAAAAAAAAAAAAAAAAAAAAAAAAAAAAAAAAAAAAAAAAAAAAAAAAAAAAAAAAAAAAAAAAAAAAAAAAAAAAAAAAAAAAAAAAAAAAAAAAAAAAAAAAAAAAAAAAAAAAAAAAAAAAAAAAAAAAAAAAAAAAAAAAAAAAAAAAAAAAAAAAAAAAAAAAAAAAAAAAAAAAAAAAAAAAAAAAAAAAAAAAAAAAAAAAAAAAAAAAAAAAAAAAAAAAAAAAAAAAAAAAAAAAAAAAAAAAAAAAAAAAAAAAAAAAAAAAAAAAAAAAAAAAAAAAAAAAAAAAAAAAAAAAAAAAAAAAAAAAAAAAAAAAAAAAAAAAAAAAAAAAAAAAAAAAAAAAAAAAAAAAAAAAAAAAAAAAAAAAAAAAAAAAAAAAAAAAAAAAAAAAAAAAAAAAAAAAAAAAAAAAAAAAAAAAAAAAAAAAAAAAAAAAAAAAAAAAAAAAAAAAAAAAAAAAAAAAAAAAAAAAAAAAAAAAAAAAAAAAAAAAAAAAAAAAAAAAAAAAAAAAAAAAAAAAAAAAAAAAAAAAAAAAAAAAAAAAAAAAAAAAAAAAAAAAAAAAAAAAAAAAAAAAAAAAAAAAAAAAAAAAAAAAAAAAAAAAAAAAAAAAAAAAAAAAAAAAAAAAAAAAAAAAAAAAAAAAAAAAAAAAAAAAAAAAAAAAAAAAAAAAAAAAAAAAAAAAAAAAAAAAAAAAAAAAAAAAAAAAAAAAAAAAAAAAAAAAAACAGAATCTGACACAGATTGAGTGATGGTCAGTTTAGACAAGTCAAGACTTTCTTCTGGTTTTAACTCAATAACCTTATCAGCCTCAGACACAGCTTCAGCAATGGTTTGGCCAACAGTTTCAGGATCACAAAACCCAATACCAGATTTCTGAACCAACTTAATTGGCTTAGAATTATTTCCTTTGGTTTGGACTTTGGGTGGTGAAGGAGGCTGATAACAAGGCTCCATAGCACATACTTCAGCTATGGCTATGGCTCTATCATAATCACCATCAAAAATAGCTTGGATCTGATGAGGTATTTGGTCATTGATACACTTAGCAGTTCTTTTAGAACATATACACCATGATTCAGTGATTTGTTTAACTTTTAAAAACTTTTCTTCTGCAGTCTTAGCTTCTTTTACCAAAATAGAGTTCAATTGTTTTTGTGCTTTGACTTCAGACTCAAGTTTTTCAATGGTGTGATTCTTAGAACTGTTATCAAGTTTCAACATGTGTATTTCCTTTTTGAGTTCTTGATTAAAGTGTTTTTGTAAAAGGACCTCATGCATCACTAAGTCTACTTAGTCTAGACAGTTTCTCATTATCAGACAGATTGGAAAAAGGAGTTAACTCAGGTGGAGCAGTCTGACTGGTGGAAGCCTGGTGAGCAAACTCAGATTGCTGTTGCATTTTGGCAAGATCTTCAGCAAACTTTTGAGTAGCTTCTTTAGCCATGAAGCACTTGGCATCTTTATACAGCTCATCATCAGAAGATGTGGCACTTTCAGCCCAGTCTTTGGCTACCAGACTCTTTTCACTCTTGTTCACCTTCTCAGTCAGTTCAGCAACTTGTGCTTTCAAGGCCTTGTACTTGGTCTTGAGTTTTGAGTATTTTTCACCTCTTCCACCTTTGGTTGGCCCAGCTTGATAAGACTCCTTGGATCTACAGTCTCCAGCCATATGTCCAGTCTTGCCACATTTGTAACAAGTGACTTTGGACATATCAAAGGGTTTCTTAGTCTTATCAGCTTGCCCAGCTTTTCCTTTCCCTTTGAACTTGCCAAAGGATCTCCTTCTGATCCTTTCAGCCAACATAGCTACCTCATTAGCTAGTTCATCACCATCAGATTCTTCACATTCAGATTCAGCACAAATAGAGTTATGATTAGACATCACAGGAATATCATCATTAACATAAGGAATGATCTCATTGCTAATAGAACTAGGATGTTCAGACATGGAAGCAATAAGTGCAGCAGCAGGCTGACTATAAGAATCACCCATAGCTATTAACTTTTCTGCCTCTGAACACTCTTGGTTATGAAGCAAACCAAAGAGTCCAGGGAGATCAAGATCATTGTAAACAGCACTTAATTTAACAGATGAAATATAATTGTTCCATTTAGGTGGTAATGAATCAAGAAATTTACTCTTTAACACACTATTTTTCTTAATAATTCCAACAACAGCTAAATCATTTACCAAAGCATTAAAGCGGGTATGAGTGTCTGTTAAGGATTCATTTCTCAAAGAGAAGAATCTCTCATACTTCCTGGTTAAAGTTGTTATAGTAGATTCCATGGAAGTAGAGCAACCCTCAAACATGACAGTCAATGTACCCCTCATTTTCTTTGCTGCAGAACACATTTTAATAGAATGTTAGAGCAACCCTCAAACATGACAATCAATGTACCCCTCAAACATGACAATCAATATACCCCTCATTTCTAGCCTTCACATCCAAGTTTGCCAACCTCCTATCCTCATCCCCCCAATCTGCCTTGTCCTTAAGGGGGGGGGGGGGGGGGGGGGGGGGGGGGGGGGGGGGGGGGGGGGGGGGGGGGGGGGGGGGGGGGGGGGGGGGGGGGGGGGGGGGGGGGGGGGGGGGGGGGGGGGGGGGGGGGGGGGGGGGGGGGGGGGGGGGGGGGGGGGGGGGGGGGGGGGGGGGGGGGGGGGGGGGGGGGGGGGGGGGGGGGGGGGGGGGGGGGGGGGGGGGGGGGGGGGGGGGGGGGGGGGGGGGGGGGGGGGGGGGGGGGGGGGGGGGGGGGGGGGGGGGGGGGGGGGGGGGGGGGGGGGGGGGGGGGGGGGGGGGGGGGGGGGGGGGGGGGGGGGGGGGGGGGGGGGGGGGGGGGGGGGGGGGGGGGGGGGGGGGGGGGGGGGGGGGGGGGGGGGGGGGGGGGGGGGGGGGGGGGGGGGGGGGGGGGGGGGGGGGGGGGGGGGGGGGGGGGGGGGGGGGGGGGGGGGGGGGGGGGGGGGGGGGGGGGGGGGGGGGGGGGGGGGGGGGGGGGGGGGGGGGGGGGGGGGGGGGGGGGGGGGGGGGGGGGGGGGGGGGGGGGGGGGGGGGGGGGGGGGGGGGGGGGGGGGGGGGGGGGGGGGGGGGGGGGGGGGGGGGGGGGGGGGGGGGGGGGGGGGGGGGGGGGGGGGGGGGGGGGGGGGGGGGGGGGGGGGGGGGGGGGGGGGGGGGGGGGGGGGGGGGGGGGGGGGGGGGGGGGGGGGGGGGGGGGGGGGGGGGGGGGGGGGGGGGGGGGGGGGGGGGGGGGGGGGGGGGGGGGGGGGGGGGGGGGGGGGGGGGGGGGGGGGGGGGGGGGGGGGGGGGGGGGGGGGGGGGGGGGGGGGGGGGGGGGGGGGGGGGGGGGGGGGGGGGGGGGGGGGGGGGGGGGGGGGGGGGGGGGGGGGGGGGGGGGGGGGGGGGGGGGGGGGGGGGGGGGGGGGGGGGGGGGGGGGGGGGGGGGGGGGGGGGGGGGGGGGGGGGGGGGGGGGGGGGGGGGGGGGGGGGGGGGGGGGGGGGGGGGGGGGGGGGGGGGGGGGGGGGGGGGGGGGGGGGGGGGGGGGGGGGGGGGGGGGGGGGGGGGGGGGGGGGGGGGGGGGGGGGGGGGGGGGGGGGGGGGGGGGGGGGGGGGGGGGGGGGGGGGGGGGGGGGGGGGGGGGGGGGGGGGGGGGGGGGGGGGGGGGGGGGGGGGGGGGGGGGGGGGGGGGGGGGGGGGGGGGGGGGGGGGGGGGGGGGGGGGGGGGGGGGGGTTGGTTGAAGAACCATTATCAATATAGGATGACATAATGCTTTACTATTAAGAAAATATGCAAGGATCAAGTCAAGTTAATTTTTAACCACTGCTCTGATACCAATTGATACGTCCCAAGGTGTATCAATATACCAAAGTATATTGAACACAGAACTGTTGTAGAGGGGGGTGAATACAACTTTCCTCAAACTTTACAAACTTTTAAATATAACGTTTTAAAGACTCAGACTCAAATATAAAGTAAGTAAAGAACAGGAATCAATAAAACAGTAAAGCAGGAAATAAACATTCTTGAACACAGATTGCTTTTTTCAAATGTAACTCTTTATTAAGAAATAATCTATACAAAGAATTACAGGGTTGTTGCGGAATAAAGATAGCCTACAGATATCTAAACAACCCTATGAAATGACAAACAACAATCAATAAGTTTCAGCTCAAGAGAATCAACCCAAGCTGATCTCGTACAGACTAAGCTGTGTGTAAGAGCAGAGAAACTTGTGTGAAGAATGATTCTCAGGAATGCCACACATATGCATACAATGAATGAGGCTTTTATAGGCGAAAGCCCTCTTTCTCTTGGTATACAATTCTTTCACGTATTCTTCTTTCACTGGACGATCATAGGAATAATCAATCGTGCCTTCATCGTACTTTGTGGTCCCCCACGTACAGCTGCACATTCTTGATCGTCCAACAAGAGTGTGGACACGCATATGCATATCTAACCATCAACCTGGATACTAGGATTCTTCCTAGTCACGTCATTTGTCCTTATCTCCAATCCAGGTTTTTATCTTCACTTGATTGTTAGACACAGATTGGGCGGTTTGTCAAGGCACCAATCTGCCTAAGTGTTTCCAAGGTGACTGCTAATCCCAAGCTGCCTTCCACTACCAGCTTGTTCCTCTATCTTCAATCCTCCTCTTAAACTTGGATTGAATGCTTTAAAAATGTTGATGCAGCTTGAATAACACTTGCTTCCATAAGATAACACATTACAAAATATGAAGCCTGATCTGGGTCAGTTACAGATCGCAAGCTGTGTCAGCTTAGTCTGACCCAGATCAGATTATAGGAACCAAAAGATTCCTAAGTGTTTATAGGTCAGATTTGTCATCATTAAATTTACAATTAACATTGGGACTCAACAGATCTCTTCGCCTATTGTTCCTTGGGTGACACGCTTCTTTCTCGGAGTTAGTTTGAACATGAACTTTCTAGGAACCGACTCTCCACTCTGTTTGAGATGATTGTCATTCTTGATCCAGCTCTCAAACAACTTCGCATGCTTGTGATTACCGATGAGCCTAAGCCCTGCAAGACCATAAAAGTCTGCCTTTGGCATTGAATTAAATGCTTCAATGTTAGGCTCAAGATACTGACATCCATCAAGTCTTTTCATCATGAAGAGCCTCTTTTCCTCATCAAATGTCCAACTGAGGATGAGTTCTTTTAGACCTGATGCACGATGATGTAAGTCCCAACTCAATAGATGGTACTAACTGAAGACACCTCTATGTCGATGGTGAGTTAACTTTGCAATACACACACTGTATCTGGAGACGACCAGTTGCAGTGTGTAATATACCAGGTCTGGATAGTTTACTTATAAAAGTAACAAACAAGTATAAGTGAAGAACAATGCAATGAAAACCACGGAAAACACGACTTATTTGAATAACCCGGTGACCTACCAATTGTAGAATGTAAATACTTGTAAAGTAAAATGGTGAGATGATATGTATTTTTCAAGTGTAATTTATTTATTGATTATAAACAAATTACAAGGTTGTTGCGGAACCAAGATAATACAAGTATGTAAATATCCTAACAACCTATGAAATACAATCGATCTAATACTTGGAAATTCTCTTAACAATCGAAACACTTAAAGGTGTGAAATGTTCCTTTTTGCGATTGAGAGAATATTGCACAAGAACACCAAATATATTGCAGGTATGCAAAGTTATTTTTTGGTTGTGCAGAGACCTCTATTTATAGGTAAAGTTGATATTGGGATGTCAACTTTAGCCGTACAAATATGGTTGAGAGCATTTAAGGAATAGCGTTCAATTCCTTAAAATGCTGTGTAAAGTTATGACAAAGTAACTTTACTCAACCTGCTTTATGTACTATTTGTACTTTATACATAGATAAATCCTTTTATCCGTGTAATAGCACATAAAGCATAAAGGTCTTTTCCTCGTAATCAGTGTAAAACTTTGTAAATGCTTTACACTAATGTTCTCCATTTCCCATCTGAGATAGAATAATAACTGGGCTTCGCTGCCATTATTATTCTCTTTCTTCCACTTGATGTCTTCGACTCCAGTTGGAATGTCTTCAGGTGTCTTGGTCAGATGTAACTGGAGGAAGTCTTCAGTTGCGTTAACTGTACGATGCAACTGGACTTCACTATATTTCTGGACAAATCTTCTAGTCTCCAGATGTAACTGGAGACTCGCCAGTTTCCAGGTGAAACTGGTCCTAACAAATTCCCCCCATTTGTCCTGAAATATTGCTAAGTCTTTCTAGTTCTTGTATCTATACAAGTATGAACTGGAAAGACTCCTTTGTCTAAATCTATCTAAATTTTCCAAGGCATTTTTATAGATCAATAAATGCCTTGGTATTTTCTTTTGAGTTTGTTAGATTTAAACTATTATCTATCTTGTGGTTACAAACTGGTAACTTCATTTATACAAGAAATTTACAAGTCACAAGTAAGTAAATAAAATACAAGAAGATAAATTGGAAGGAGAACTTAATCAGTTGGCCCTTCGCCAGTTCTCCTTCGCTTGGAAACAGTAGAAATGAGTTGTCTGTCTTCAGGATCAACGTTCAGTCTCTCTTCAACATTTTCCTTGAACTTGAGCAGACTTTGAAGAACAAAAATCCAACCCCTTTCAACCTTGTTCTTTTGTTGCCTGGCCCCCAACAAGTTTAGCATCTCCACAACCTCAGAATGACCATATTGATGGACATCGGGATTCTCAGTTTGCAATATGTGTCCATTCAAGTATTGAATTCCAACAGTGAAGTGTTTGGAACCAGGTTTGATCGAAACTTTTACATCAGTGATCTTACTTGGGTTGTATCTCCGCTGTAGTACATCAGATAGATATGCTCGTGCTTCAGATTCATTGGCCAGTTTGATCTGGCCAGTGCTCATTTTGTGCACTGCAGCTTTGATATCTTCACTTGAAGGTTCAGTTGGTTCCACCCAGGTCCTAAGGTCTGCATCTCTTGGCAGTTGCTTAGGTCTTCCTTTGGACTTGGGTGGATTCAATACTTGTTTGACCACTTTCTTCACATTCTCAGTTCTCTTGAGAATCCCTTCAGTTCTGGCTTCCTTGGCCTTCTCTACTGTTATATTCAGACATCTGGCATCATGTTCAGCCTCATCCTCCTTATAATGTTTGTCAAGCTCAACCTCCAGCTGTTCTTTTAAGGCATTAATAATTCTGGGATCAGCTTTAACTTTGGCATATTCTGCAAGTGTCATGCCCAGGAGACGCGCATCACTTATATCAAGTAAAGTTGGGGCCAAGTTTTTTCTATCATTTGCTTGATTGACCCTCATCTGTTTCTTTCTTTCCTTGATTGCGTCCCCAAGTCTTGCCAATTTCTTACTAACATCTTCTGACACTGGAGGAAGCTGATCGATGTTGCCAGTTTCTAGCACACTGGCCTCAGTACCAGTTGCTTTTGCTTGTTTATCAGTGGCCAGCATTATTTCTTTTCGTTTGCCTTTGTTCCCACTATCACCAACATCATCAAATTTCTCAATGACATGTTGCTGGTCAACATTATCATCTGAACCAACAACTGTCCTTTCAACCAACTACCTTGCACTTACTGGACCTGGCAATCTGGGTACAGGTGCAAGGATAGGCCTTTCCCCCCTGGCAGCTTCTAGACCTGCACGAATAGCTGCCCAATCTTCATTACTAGAGGGCAAACGGGCTAGAGGCTGCCACGTTTGCATATCCTTGCACTTCTTAAATATAGTGCAAACCATCCGAAAAGATCTCCATAAGTGGTTAATTTCTTTAGACTGGGTCAAGACATTTGCAGCTGTTTGGTCCTGACCAGTCTTCAAGTCTTTCAAAATTTTTGAATCTTCATCTAAGCCTTTAACCACTTGATCCTTCACTTCAGCATCCTTTGTTTTCAAATTCTCCACTTCAGTCACCAGTTTGTTAATAGATGAAGTGTGAGAAGATAACTGGGTATTTACAGCATTAATAGCACCCCTCAACTGGCTAATTTCAAGTGCTAGAGGATCCAGATTAACCTGAGGGAGGGGGATCTTGGCAATTTCAGCCATCAGCTTCTTTACCAGTTCATCTTATCGACTAGCCAGTTTCTCATCAATCATCTGGCCAACTGAAGTGGCCACCTGCTGTCCAATTTCAACTACATTAAGGCCATGTCTATCAAACAACTCCTTAACCTGCCTCTCTATCTCCTTCAGATCAACCTCAAATGATCGAACAGTATTACCCAACAGGTTGGAGATAGATGTATTGACTTTGGATTGAGTTAAGTCAAAAGCTTCTTTCAAAGATGTGGCCAGATTGTTACAGCTTGTGACTAACTCATTCAACTTTTTAAATACCAAGTCCTCATTAGCAGCAAATTTATTTATTCCCAAATCAACAACCTTTGAATTTGTGATTGTGTCTTTGTTGTATTTGGAAATGGACTTGGCATTCTGCTCAATTGTCTTATGAACACCCTCCACCCGTTTGATCAGGTTTTGGATGTCGGCTGAGAAAGAGACAAATTGAGTGTCCAGTGACGGAGGAGAAGGTGTCACTGGACCAGTAGCAGGTTGCACTGGAGCAACTGGAGGGGGCAAAATAATGGAAGCCTCTCCAGTTGTTACAGTAGCAGAAGAACTTAAAATTGGTAAAGAAAAAGAACGTTGAGGAATAACAAAGTGTTGGTCATGCTGAGAATGCTCAGGTGTGACCAATGGCGACGGTAGGGAGGTGTGCCTATCTCTAGGCAAAAAAAGAGTTGATATTAGTGATGGAGTTCTTTGTGGGGTAATTCTGGTAAGCATATCTGTATATGAAACTGAAACTTGTGGTTCTAGGGGTTGATCAGAAAATGAAGGGAGTTGATCATGTACAGATGCATCAACCATTTCCTGATCATCTTGTTCCGAATCGGAAGATTCAAGATGGAACTCATCCTCATTCATGCCTAGATTCATGAATGATAGGGATGGCTGAACATCAAGTTCAGACTCCTGATGACCAGTTCCAGTTTCCTGGATGGTTTCATCAGTTGGTGGATCAGTTGCCGTGGCAACTTCTCCTTGAATAGAGGTCACTGATGCCTCAACTACAACTGTTCTATCCTCAGTCGCAATATCATGGGCCGTAGAGGTTGGAACCTCAGTCTCCAGCTGTGACTGGCCAGAGACTTCGTCAGTTCGTGCAACAAGAGTGTCAGAAATTTGGCCCTGCAAGTTTTGTGCTGACACGGACTCTACTCTGGGTTGGGTTATCCCAGTAATATCTTCACCACCCTCTCCTACAGAAATTTCGAGGGTGGTTGCTTGTAAGTTTCCCATTTGACTATCTCCAGTTTCCTGTTGGGAGGAAACTGGAGGGCTGGTTGGGTTACTAGTGTCAGTGGGAGGAAACGTATCAAGGATGTAGCTTATCAATTGGAACTACCTCCAGAATTGGATGGAATTCACCACACATTCCATGTTTCATATTTGAGGAAGTGTTTGGCAAATGAGTCTAGTGTTATTCTAATTGAGGATGTGAGCATTAATCCTCAGAAAAGAATAGTGGACGAACCAGTAGCGATACTCGGAAGAAAGCAAAAGAAACTTCGCCGAAAGTTGATTGATCTCGTGTTGATTAAATGGAAGCATAACCACGGTGAAAGTTTAACTTGGGAGACCAAGGGAGTGATGAAAGAGAAATATCCAGATTTGTTCGCTTCTGAGGCGATACCGAGGACGGAATCCTCTTAAGGGGGAGGTAATTGTAACATCCCAAACGTTTTATGTTTGACTATTTGACTTTCCGTTAGTTAACGTTAGGTCTATTATGTTTATGTGCCCTATATGGGATTATGTGATTAAATGCTTGGGCGTTTAATATGAAATGACAAATATGATGATTAATAAAAGTAAAGTTAAGTTATAAAGTGCTTATTAGTATGTTAAGACTCCCGGTAGAAAGTTAAGCTAAGAAAGTTAAGTTTTAGAGTTGAGGGGTCTTAAGGGTAAGTTTTAGAGTTGATGGCCAGGGGTTAGGGGGCAATTAGGCAACCCTAATTGTCACAAAACACCTGCTCTTGTGTGTGTGAAACCCCTCAGCCGATCCCCTCAATCCCCAAGACAAGTTTCCCTCAAGTTTCAATCGATTCGTGCCGTATTGATCAAGTTTTGATTAGATCTTGAATCCTCTAAGTCTTCTACAGGTAATATAGGTAATATTATCTTTGAATTCTGATCTTATGAGTCATAGATGAGTTTATAATCCAGGCCATAGGGTTTGGGTTGCGTTGTTTGATCAAACGTTTATCGAATTCATGTTATTCGGGTGTTAATGATGGATTTATGATGTAAAGGATTAATAGGATGGTTAAAGTTGATGAAAGTGCAATTAAAAGGATTAATTTTAGGTCCCCAGGTTGGATTTGGGGTATGGGGTCGTATGGAATTCGTTTGATCAAAGAACAAAAATTAGGTTTCTGGTCGACACTCCAGGTGCGACGCACCAAAATGGTGGTGCGACGCACCACAACCCAAATAGAAAAAAATGGATTTCAGCCAAAAGCCCGATATGCGGCGCACCAATGGGTAGGTGCGGCGCACCTGCATCTATTCAGAATTTTCTGATGGATTTGTGCGACGCACCAAGGAGTAGGTGCGGCGCACCAATGTGCATGCAGAATTTTCTGATGGATTTGTGCGACGCACCACATGTCAGGTGCGACGCACCTGATGCCCAGGTTGCACAAAGTATTTCGTTTAGCTTATACTCGATCTTATACTCATTCTAGGTTGTCGGGAGCACTTAGCAAGCACTATAAGATACCTTTAACTTGTTGGTAAGCTGTACCGAGGTAAGATAACATCTTTTGTCACCTGTTGGTACAACAAAACACGTTTTCATAAGTTAAACCTTCCAATTGAAAATGTATGTACATTTTATGTTCATGGGTGACTATGGGAGGTTGCAAAGGGATATATTACTTACCATTTATGATGATTAACATTCATATGCAGGTTGCAATGGTATGTGGTAAGTATATATACATGAGATGATGAAATGATTATAAATGCATGAAATGATGAAATGATTATGTATGTATGAAATGATGAAATGATTATATATGTATGAAATGATGAAATGATATGATATATGCTTGCATGTGTGGCTTGATCACCTAGTCACTAGTCCTTGATTAGGATTGCCATCACGTGCACGTTAAGGGCCCTAAAGTAAAAGATGATATGATGATTAATAAAAGTAAAGTTAAGTTATAAAGTGCTTATTAGTATGTTAAGACTCCCGGTAGAAAGTTAAGCTAAGAAAGTTAAGTTTTAGAGTTGAGGGGTCTTAAGGGTAAGTTTTAGAGTTGATGGCCAGGGGTTAGGGGGCAATTAGGCAACCCTAATTGTCACAAAACACCTGCTCTTGTGTGTGTGAAACCCCTCAGCCGATCCCCTCAATCCCCAAGACAAGTTTCCCTCAAGTTTCAATCGATTCGTGCCGTATTGATCAAGTTTTGATTAGATCTTGAATCCTCTAAGTCTTCTACAGGTAATATAGGTAATATTATCTTTGAATTCTGATCTTATGAGTCATAGATGAGTTTATAATCCAGGCCATAGGGTTTGGGTTGCGTTGTTTGATCAAACGTTTATCGAATTCATGTTATTCGGGTGTTAATGATGGATTTATGATGTAAAGGATTAATAGGATGGTTAAAGTTGATGAAAGTGCAATTAAAAGGATTAATTTTAGGTCCCCAGGTTGGATTTGGGGTATGGGGTCGTATGGAATTCGTTTGATCAAAGAACAAAAATTAGGTTTCTGGTCGACACTCCAGGTGCGACGCACCAAAATGGTGGTGCGACGCACCACAACCCAAATAGAAAAAAATGGATTTCAGCCAAAAGCCCGATATGCGGCGCACCAATGGGTAGGTGCGGCGCACCTGCATCTATTCAGAATTTTCTGATGGATTTGTGCGACGCACCACATGTCAGGTGCGACGCACCTGATGCCCAGGTTGCACAAAGTATTTCGTTTAGCTTATACGTCGATCTTATACTCATTCTAGGTTGTCGGGAGCACTTAGCAAGCACTATAAGATACCTTTAACTTGTTGGTAAGCTGTACCGAGGTAAGATAACATCTTTTGTCACCTGTTGGTACAACAAAACACGTTTTCATAAGTTAAACCTTCCAATTGAAAATGTATGTACATTTTATGTTCATGGGTGACTATGGGAGGTTGCAAAGGGATATATTACTTACCATTTATGATGATTAACATTCATATGCAGGTTGCAATGGTATGTGGTAAGTATATATACATGAGATGATGAAATGATTATAAATGCATGAAATGATGAAATGATTATATGTATGAAATGATGAAATGATTATATGCATGAATGATGAAATGATTATAAATGCATGAAATGATGAAATGATTATATGCATGAAATGATGAAATGATTATAAATGCATGAGATGATGAAATGATTATAAATGCATGAAATGATGAAATGATTATATGCATGAAATGATGAAATGATTATAAATGCATGAATGATGAAATGATTATAAATGCATGAAATGATGAAATGATTATAAATGCATGAAGATGATGAAATGATTATATGCATGAAATGATGAAATGATTATATGCATGAATGATGAAATGATTATAAATGCATGAAATGATGAAATGATTATAAATGCATGAAATGATGAAATGATTATAAATGCATGAAATGATGAAATGATTATAAATGCATGAAATGATGAAATGATTATATGCATGAAGATGATGAAATGATTATAAATGCATGAAATGATGAAATGATTATATGCATGAAATGATGAAATGATTATAATGCATGAAATGATGAAATGATTATAAATGCATGAAATGATGAAATGATTATAAATGCATGAAATGATGAAATGATTATATGCATGAGATGATGAAATGATTATAAATGCATGAAATGATGAAATGATTATAAATGCATGAAATGATGAAATGATTATAAATGCATGAAATGATGAAATGATTATATGCATGAGATGATGAAATGATTATAAATGCATGAAATGATGAAATGATTATATATGTATGAAATGATGAAATGATATGATATATGCTTGCATGTGTGGCTTGATCACCTAGTCACTAGTCCTTGATTAGGATTGCCATCACGTGCACGTTAAGGGCCCTAAAGTAAAAGATGATATGTGATTAGCTTAGGTGAAAGTGTAGCCTAAACTAATTAAACGATTAAAGTCTCGAGCATTATGTAAAGTCTTATGTTAAGCTTAACCCGTGCTAGCTCTTCGGGGCTGGTGCGTACGTGGTCACTTGAGTTGCTCCTTGTGGCATAGTTACGTTTGAGTATTCCGGGTGGAGTAACTAACCACCAATGCGTAAAGGCATAAACGGTTTATTCAGTTGGACTGACTTTGTCATTCCTTAACGACGCCGATGGACCACCTTATGGTTTACCCATCATGTCGGGTGTGAGGACTCCATGTATGGTCTATGACCGCCTACACACAACCCCACATCCCTATGTAAGTGGCATAAGTCACTTAGCCTACGTCTTGGCAAAGAAATAAAGAAAGAAAGATGAAGAAAGAAAGTATAGGCACACTTTAGGACATGATGAACCTAATGTGTATTTTATGATGTTATGTATGTATGTGATATTAACTTAAAATGCAGGTTTTGTTAATATATGTAATTGGCAAACGTTTTCGAATCTATGTTATCTTACTTAGCTAATTTTATTAGCTAACACTTGTTCTTTGAAAATGTTGTGCCTTCAGGATAATCAAGTTTGAGCTAGGTGAGGATTAGCTTGGTGAGAGTTGGGTAAAATGAATAAAGAAGATTAGCAAAGACATTAAACGCTTAGACTTCCTTTAGCCTTATGTTTTGGCTATCTCCTTATGATTAAAGATTTGTAATAAGGTGGCATTTATGTTGGTGCCAATACTTGGATTACTTTTATTGTTTTGATGATGCTAGTAGTAACACCAAATTTTAAAAGGTACCATCCGTTACGGATGGGGCAGAGTTTATAAGTGATCCTTTCCGCTTATTTTAAACGCCGTTTGGCAAAGTTTTTAAAAATCCAAGTTTTTAAACGACGGGTGTTACAAACAACAATCTCTTTCCATTTTTAAAAATCCAAGTTTAAAATCCAAGTTTTTAAAAATCCAAGTTTTTAAAAATCCAAGTTTTTAAAAATCCAAGTTTTTAAAAATCCAAGTTTTTAAAAATCCAAGTTTTTAAAAATCCAAGTTTTTAAAAATCCAAGTTTTTAAAAATCCAAGTTTTTAAAAATCCAAGTTTTTAAAAATCCAAGTTTTTAAAAATCCAAGTTTTTAAAAATCCAAGTTTTTAAAAATCCAAGTTTTTAAAAATCCAAGTTTTTAAAAATCCAAGTTTTTAAAAATCCAAGTTTTTAAAAATCCAAGTTTTTAAAAATCCAAGTTTTTAAAAATCCAAGTTTTTAAAAATCCAAGTTTTTAAAAATCCAAGTTTTTAAAAATCCAAGTTTTTAAAAATCCAAGTTTTTAAAAATCCAAGTTTTTAAAAATCCAAGTTTTTAAAAATCCAAGTTTTTAAAAATCCAAGTTTTTAAAAATCCAAGTTTTTAAAAATCCAAGTTTTTAAAAATCCAAGTTTTTAAAAATCCAAGTTTTTAAAAATCCAAGTTTTTAAAAATCCAAGTTTTTAAAAATCCAAGTTTTTAAAAATCCAAGTTTTTAAAAATCCAAGTTTTTAAAAATCCAAGTTTTTAAAAATCCAAGTTTTTAAAAATCCAAGTTTTTAAAAATCCAAGTTTTTAAAAATCCAAGTTTTTAAAAATCCAAGTTTTTAAAAATCCAAGTTTTTAAAAATCCAAGTTTTTAAAAATCCAAGTTTTTAAAAATCCAAGTTTTTAAAAATCCAAGTTTTTAAAAATCCAAGTTTTTAAAAATCCAAGTTTTTAAAAATCCAAGTTTTTAAAAATCCAAGTTTTTAAAAATCCAAGTTTTTAAAAATCCAAGTTTTTAAAAATCCAAGTTTTTAAAAATCCAAGTTTTTAAAAATCCAAGTTTTTAAAAATCCAAGTTTTTAAAAATCCAAGTTTTTAAAAATCCAAGTTTTTAAAAATCCAAGTTTTTAAAAATCCAAGTTTTTAAAAATCCAAGTTTTTAAAAATCCAAGTTTTTAAAAATCCAAGTTTTTAAAAATCCAAGTTTTTAAAAATCCAAGTTTTTAAAAATCCAAGTTTTTAAAAATCCAAGTTTTTAAAAATCCAAGTTTTTAAAAATCCAAGTTTTTAAAAATCCAAGTTTTTAAAAATCCAAGTTTTTAAAAATCCAAGTTTTTAAAAATCCAAGTTTTTAAAAATCCAAGTTTTTAAAAATCCAAGTTTTTAAAAATCCAAGTTTTTAAAAATCCAAGTTTTTAAAAATCCAAGTTTTTAAAAATCCAAGTTTTTAAAAATCCAAGTTTTTAAAAATCCAAGTTTTTAAAAATCCAAGTTTTTAAAAATCCAAGTTTTTAAAAATCCAAGTTTTTAAAAATCCAAGTTTTTAAAAATCCAAGTTTTTAAAAATCCAAGTTTTTAAAAATCCAAGTTTTTAAAAATCCAAGTTTTTAAAAATCCAAGTTTTTAAAAATCCAAGTTTTTAAAAATCCAAGTTTTTAAAAATCCAAGTTTTTAAAAATCCAAGTTTTTAAAAATCCAAGTTTTTAAAAATCCAAGTTTTTAAAAATCCAAGTTTTTAAAAATCCAAGTTTTTAAAAATCCAAGTTTTTAAAAATCCAAGTTTTTAAAAATCCAAGTTTTTAAAAATCCAAGTTTTTAAAAATCCAAGTTTTTAAAAATCCAAGTTTTTAAAAATCCAAGTTTTTAAAAATCCAAGTTTTTAAAAATCCAAGTTTTTAAAAATCCAAGTTTTTAAAAATCCAAGTTTTTAAAAATCCAAGTTTTTAAAAATCCAAGTTTTTAAAAATCCAAGTTTTTAAAAATCCAAGTTTTTAAAAATCCAAGTTTTTAAAAATCCAAGTTTTTAAAAATCCAAGTTTTTAAAAATCCAAGTTTTTAAAAATCCAAGTTTTTAAAAATCCAAGTTTTTAAAAATCCAAGTTTTTAAATCACAGGTTGCTCCTGGAAATGTTGTTGCTGAAGTGAATGGTGCGGAAAATATGGTGGCGCCTCGTGCTCCTCGTGTCCATAACTTCAAATATGAAAGCTTTAATAAGTGTGGTGCCAAGGAGTTTGATGGCACACTTGATGTAGTGGGCGCCATGGAATGGCTTACTGATACTGAAGTGGTGTTTGCTTCATGCTACTGTCCTGATGATATGAAGGTATTATGTGCTACTCGGGTGTTGACAAAGAATGCCCGGAATTGGTGGAGATCTGCTACTGTTTCATTGACTCCCGAGGTACTTGCTGCTATGCCTTGGGATACATTCAAGGAAAAGTTTTTGGAAGAATATGTGGGTACTTGTGAGTTGAGGCTGATTGAGAAGGAATTCAGAGCTTTGACTGCTAAGCCCGGTGCCATAGGTGAGTATGCTCGCTCGTTTACAGAAAAGCTACAGTTTGTAGGTCGTATGGTGCCAAGGGAAATTGATCAGATTGAAGCATATTGTGATGGTCTCCCCGCTAGCTATCGTGGCCTTTGCAGGCAACATACTACATTGTCTGCTGCGATTAAGGAGTCCAAGAGGCTGGATGATGACTTCAAAGGTGAAAAGGTTGCAGTAAAAGCTAATGATGACAAGCAATCAGGTTCATAAAGGAAGCATGATGGGTCAAATGGATCTAATAGGAAGTTCAAGAAAGGTTCATCTTCAAGAGGTGGGGGCAGCAACTATGCCAAGCCTAAGAATTGGTGTGGTACTTGTAAGGCGCCTCATTCGGGTCCATGTTCAGATAAGACCCGAAGGTGTGATACTTGTGGTGGTACGGGTCATCCTACTTCAGAATGTAAAGACAAGCCAAAGTGTTACCGGTGCCAACAAACCGGTCATTTCATCAAGGATTGCCCACAAGGAAAAGATGATGGAAAGAAGACGGCTGTCCAAAAGCCTAAAGCTCGAGCCTTTCAGCTGACAGTTGAAGCTGCCAAGGACAATGATGAGGTAGTAAGCGGTACATTTCTTGTTAACTCAAAACCTGCTTCTGTTCTTTTTGATTCGGGTGCAAATAGGTCTTTTGTGTCCACTTTATTTGCTCCTAAGCTTGATAGGGTCACTACTCCTCTTGATTGTTCTATAGAGGTTGAAATTGCTAACGGTACCATTAGTGACATTCAAGTAGGTTATGATGATTGTTCTATTGAGATTGAAGGTCGCTCTTTTCCGGTTCAGTTATTGCCTACCACTCTAGCCGGTTTTGATATAGTGATAGGTATGGATTGGTTGTCTCAGAATGATGCTACTATTATATGTTCTCAAAAGGTCGTGAGATTCGCCACTCCGGATGGTGAGATCATTTCCGTTTATGGAGATAAGAAGAAAGGGAGCATAAAGATCATTAATTTGATGAAGGCTCTCAATTGCATTCGACATAACAAGAATCACTTTCTTGCTTATGTTATCGATACACGAAAGGAGAAGTCTCCTATCCCTAATGTTGATGTAGTTTCTGAATTTCCTGATGTCTTTCCGGATGATCTTCCCGGTATTCCTCCCGACCGAGAGGTCACTTTTCAGATTGATCTTGTACCTGGTGCTACTCCTGTTGCAAAAGCACCATATCGTTTAGCTCCTACAGAAATGAAAGAGTTAATGTCTCAGCTTCAAGAGCTACTTGACAAAGGTTTCATACAACCAAGTTCCTCGCCTTGGGGAGCTCCGGTTCTTTTTGTCAAAAAGAAAGACGGTTCTATGCGCATGTGCATAGACTACCGTGAGCTGAATAAGTGAACGGTTAAGAACAAGTATCCTCTCCCGCGTATTGATGATCTTTTCGATCAGCTTCATGGTGCTTCTTACTTCTCTAAAATTGATTTGCGGTCTGGCTACCATCAATTAAAAGTCGAAAAGGAAGATGTGGCCAAGACAGCTTTTCGTACACGTTATGGGCACTATGAGTTTCTTGTCATGCCTTTTGGGTTGACAAATGCTCCAGCCGCTTTTATGGATTTAATGAATCGGGTATGTCGCCCATTCTTAGACCATTTTGTGATTGTCTTCATTGACGATATTCTAATTTATTCAAAGTCTGAAGCCGAGCACCGTGAGCACTTAAGAGCCGTTCTTGAGGTTCTTAGGGAGAAAAAGTTATATGCAAAGTTCTCCAAGTGTGAATTCTGGCTCCGAGAAGTTCAATTTCTCGGGCATGTTATCTCTTCTGAAGGTATTAAAGTTGATCCGCCAAGATTGAAGCTGTATCTAAATGGGAACAGCCAAAGACACCCACAGAGATTAAGAGCTTTCTCGGGTTAGCTGGCTATTATAGAAGGTTTATTCAAGATTTCTCCCGAATAGCTAAGCCAATGACTGAATTGACAAAGAAAGGAGTAAAGTATGTATGGACGGAAGCTCAAGAAAAGGCCTTTCAAACGCTTAAGACAAAGTTATGTGAAGCTCCTGTCCTAGCCTTACCCGAAGGTACCGATGATCTTGTTGTGTATAGTGATGCTTCTATTTTAGGGTTGGGTTGTGTCCTTATGCAAAGGGACAAAGTTATTGCATATGCTTCACGTCAGTTGAAGCCTCATGAAAAGAATTACCCGACCCATGATCTTGAATTGGCTGCAGTAGTGTTTGCTTTGAAGTTGTGGAGGCATTACTTATATGGCACCAAATGTACCTTGTATACGGATCATAAGAGTTTGCAATATGTGTTCTCGCAGAAGGAAATGAATGTAAGACAAAGGAGATGGATGGAACTTCTGAAGGATTATGATTGTGAGATTAAGTATCATCCCGGTAAAGCCAATGTGGTGGCGGATGCATTAAGTAGGAAGGTTCAGAATTTTTCTTGTAGATTGATGAGCATGGTTGTCCAAGCAAAGTCAGGGTTACTCGACCGCATCAAGGAAGCCCAAGTTAAGGCTTTGATGAAGGATAATATCGATAATGAAAGCATTGGAAAGAAGAAAAGACTTGTGATGGAGACGAACAGCCGTGGATTTAAGACATATACGGGTCGAATTTGGGTACCATTGCTTGGTGGTAACCGAGAATTGATCCTTGAAGAAGCCCATAGGTCAAGATATTCAGTTCATCCCGGTATTACCAAGATGTATGCAGATTTGAAGCCCATCTATTGGTGGCCAAACATTAAGGGAGAAGTTGCTCATTTGTTGAAAGATGTTTGACTTGTGCACGTGTGAAAGCTGACCATAAAAAACTGTATGGAATGTTGCACCAATTAGAGATTCCGGAATGGAAATGGGACCATATAACTATGGATTTTGTGACCAAGCTACCAAGAACTCCGAAAGGAAATGATATGGTATGGGTGATTGTTGATAGGTTGACGAAGAGTGCTCATTTCTTAGCAACGCGCCAAGATGTGCCATTGACCAAGATGGCAAAGATGTACATTGATGAAGTTGTCTCTAAGCATGGTGTTCCATTATCTATTGTGTCGGATCGAGACACGAGGTATGTATCTAGTTTTGGAAAAGTCTTCAACGAGCATTAGGTACTAGAGTAAATTTGAGTACCGCCTATCATCCTCAAACGGATGGACAAAGTGAAAGAACCATACAAACATTGGAAGACATGTTGAGGGCTTGTGTATTAGAGTATGGTGGAGCATGGGATGATCATTTAAAGTTAATTGAATTCTCTTATAATAACAGCCATCATGCAAGTATTGGGATGCCACCATTTGAAATGCTTTATGGTAGGAGATGTAGGACTCCGAGTTGTTGGATGGAACCCAGTGAGAAACAGTTTACGGGTCCTGAAATCATTGAAATCTCAGCTGAAAAAGTCAATGTAGCAAAAGAAGCACTTCGTGTGGCTAGAGAACGACAAAAGACTTATGCCGACAAGAAAAGGAAGCCAATTGAATTCCAAGTTGGTGATTTGGTAATGCTGAAAGTTTCTCCATGGAAAGGAGTGATTCGTTTTGGAAAGAAAGGAAAGCTAAGTCCACGTTTCATTGGACCTTTCAAGATTCTGAAATGTATCAAGGATGTAGCTTATCAATTGGAACTACCTCCAGAATTGGATGGAATTCACCACACATTCCATGTTTCATATTTGAGGAAGTGTTTGGCCAATGAGTCTAGTGTTATTCCAATTGAGGATGTGAGCATTAATCCTCAGAAAAGAATAGTGGACGAACCAGTAGCGATACTCGGAAGAAAGCAAAAGAAACTTCGCCGAAAGTTGATTGATCTCGTGTTGATTAAATGGAAGCATAACCACGGTGAAAGTTTAACTTGGGAGACCGAGGCAGTGATGAAAGAGAAATATCCAGATTTGTTCGCTTCTGAGGCAATTCCGAGGACGGAATCCTCTTAAGGGGGAGGTAATTGTAACATCCCAAACGTTTTATGTTTGACTATTTGACTTTCCGTTAGTTAACGTTAGGTCTATTATGTTTATGTGCCCTATATGGGATTATGTGATTAAATGCTTGGGCGTTTAATATGAAATGACAAATATGATGATTAATAAAAGTAAAGTTAAGTTATAAAGTGCTTATTAGTATGTTAAGACTCCCGGTAGAAAGTTAAGCTAAGAAAGTTAAGTTTTAGAGTTGAGGGGTCTTAAGGGTAAGTTTTAGAGTTGATGGCCAGGGGTTAGGGGGCAATTAGGCAACCCTAATTGTCACAAAACACCTGCTCTTGTGTGTGTGAAACCCCTCAGCCGATCCCCTCAATCCCCAAGACAAGTTTCCCTCAAGTTTCAATCGATTCGTGTCGTATTGATCAAGTTTTGATTAGATCTTGAATCCTCTAAGTCTTCTACAGGTAATATAGGTAATATTATCTTTGAATTCTGATCTTATGAGTCATAGATGAGTTTATAATCCAGGCCATAGGGTTTGGGTTGGGTTGTTTGATCAAACGTTTATCGAATTCATGTTATTCGGGTGTTAATGATGGATTTATGATGTAAAGGATTAATAGGATGGTTAAAGTTGATGAAAGTGCAATTAAAAGGATTAATTTTAGGTCCCCAGGTTGGATTTGGGGTATGGGGTCGTATGGAATTCGTTTGATCAAAGAACAAAAATTAGGTTTCTGGTCGACACTCTAGGTGCGACGCACCAAAATGGTGGTGCGACGCACCACAGCCCAAATAGAAAAAAATGGATTTCAGCCAAAAGCCCGATATGCGGCGCACCAATGGGTAGGTGCGGCGCACCTGCATCTATTCAGAATTTTCTGATGGATTTGTGCGACGCACCACATGTCAGGTGCGACGCACCTGATGCCCAGGTTGCACAAAGTATTTCGTTTAGCTTATATTCGATCTTATACTCATTCTAGGTTGTCGGGAGCACTTAGCAAGCACTATAAGATACCTTTAACTTGTTGGTAAGCTGTACCGAGGTAATATAACATCTTTTGTCACCTGTTGGTACAACAAAACACGTTTTCATAAGTTAAACCTTCCAATTGAAAATGTATGTACATTTTATGTTCATGGGTGACTATGGGAGGTTGCAAAGGGATATATTACTTACCATTTATGATGATTAACATTCATATGCAGGTTGCAATGGTATGTGGTAAGTATATATACATGAGATGATGAAATGATTATAAATGAATGATGAAATGATATGATATATGCTTGCATGTGTGGCTTGATCACCTAGTCACTAGTCCTTCATTAGGATTGCCATGTTCACGTGCACGTTAAGGGCCCTAAAGTAAAAGATGATATGTGATTAGCTTAGGTGAAAGTGTAGCCTAAACTAATTAAACGATTAAAGTCTCGAGCATTATGTAAAGTCTTGTGTTAAGCTTAACCCGTGCTAGCTCTTTGGGGCTGGTGTGTACGTGGTCACTTGAGTTGCTCCTTGTGGCATAGTTACGTTTGAGTATTCCGGGTGGAGTAACTAACCACCAATGCGTAAAGGCATAAACGGTTTATTCAGTTGGACTGACTTTGTCATTCCTTAACGACGCCGATGGACCACCTTATGGTTTACCCATCATGTTGGGTGTGAGGACTCCATGTATGGTCTATGACCGCCTACACACAACCCCACATCCCTATGTAAGTGGCATAAGTCACTTAGCCTACGTCTTGGCAAAGAAATAAAGAAAGAAAGATGAAGAAAGAAAGTATAGGCACACTTTAGGACATGATGAACCTAATGTGTATTTTATGATGTTATGTATGTATGTGATATTAACTTAAAATGCAGGTTTTGTTAATATATGTAATTGGCAAACTTTTTCGAATCTATGTTATCTTACTTAGCTAATTTTATTAGCTAACACTTGTTCTTTGAAAATGTTGTGCCTTCAGGATAATCAAGTTTGAGCTAGGTGAGGATTAGCTTGGTGAGAGTTGGGTAAAATGAATAAAGAAGATTAGCAAAGACATTAAACGCTTAGACTTCCTTTAGCCTTATGTTTTGGCTATCTCCTTATGATTAAAGATTTGTAATAAGGTGGCATTTATGTTGGTGCCAATACTTGGATTACTTTTATTGTTTTGATGATGCTAGTAGTAACACCAAATTTTAAAAGGTACCATCCGTTACGGATGGGGCAGAGTTTATAAGTGATCCTTTCCGCTTATTTTAAACGCCGTTTGGCAAAGTTTTTAAAAATCCAAGTTTTTAAACGACGGGTGTTACAAAAAATTTCTTTGAGTCTTTCCCCCCAAAATGGTGATCCAGTAATCAATTAGTGCCAGGATAGTATCACAAAGGCGTTCGATAGCCTGGCGAGCAAAGATTAACTGGACCTCCTCAACTAGAGAACCTCATCAGTGTCACTGAGGCGTTCATAATAAAATTCTCCAGTTTTAAGGATTCAACATTCCCAGTTCGCTGATGAGATGTTTAAAGGTTTTCTCATCAAGAGGTTTTGTAAAAACATCAGCTAACTGTTTGTCAGTGGGGATGAAATGAATTTCAATGTCTCCTTTCATAACATGATCACGAATGAAATGATACCTGATGTCAATATGCTTTGTCTTGGAGTGCATCACTGGGTTGTGAGATATAGCAATTGCACTGGTGTTGTCACAGAAGATTGGGGTCCTTGTATATTTTTGACCATAATCTAGTAACTGGTTCTTGATCCAGAGAATCTGGGCACAACAACTGGCCGCAGAAATGTACTCTGCCTCAGCAGTAGACATAGAGACTATTGTCTGCTTCTTGCTGGTCCAACTCACCAGTTTTCCTCCAAGGAAATGACAACCACCAGTTGTTGATTTTCTATCTATCTTACAACCTGCATGATTTGAATCTGAATAACCCATTAGATCTAACCCTGAGCCTTTGGGATACCAAAGACCAAGGCTAGGACACCCTTTCAGGTATCTAAAGATGCGCTTAACAGCGAGCAAATGTGATTCTTTTGGGTTAGCCTGAAATCTGGCACATAGACATGTTGCAAACATTATATCTGGTCGACTGGCAGTTAAATACATCAGTGAACCGACCATACCACGATAGTCAGTGATGTTCACTGGTTTGCCAGTTGGGTCAGAGTCCAAATTTAATGGTGCTGCAATTGGTGTGTTTTTCGATGGGATAGAATCATTGTGAGTCCCTCGATAGCTACGGATCGCTCTTGAGATCGTCTATTGTTATGTCGTGAGTGCGGAATCCTCACGAGATAACTAGTTTGATTAGTTATCGTGTATATTGCTAATTATATCAATATAATCGGCCTTATGTGATCTATCTTCGTTTTCTATAAGCTAGAAATGAACTTAGTCGCCTTTGGTGTGTGTAATATGAACTGGATCCTCAATTTAGGGTTTCCATTCGTTTATATATGTTTCAAATCGATATTGGGCCTGCTGGGCTTTGTTCTTACGAACTTAACAGCCCAGCCCATATAACGAAGGTTATCTTCGTTAGTTCCTAACGAAGATTATCTTCGTTAGTACTAAATACCATCAACATCTATGCTTACTTATTTTCCAAGTACTTTATGTACAAGAAACCTAACATATATTATGTTTGTACTTGTATGACATACATAACAAACATCATATATAAACATATAAATAACACCAAACATGTAATCGATCATTACTAAAACACGAAGTCCATAATCTATCAATTACATATAAATGAATAAGACATAAAACAACATAATGTCTTAATCTAAAAGACTAATCAAATCTAAGTTGTTGTTGTCACATCAACATGCATCAACAATCATATTTGTATTTTCTTAACAAATCTCTGACATATTTTTCTTGGTTTATAAAAATTCCATTTTCAGATTGCTTAATCTGAAGACCTAAGAAAAATGTTAATTCTCCCATTAAACTCATTTCATACTCAGATGACATGATTTTAGAAAACTTTTTACACATTGCATCATCAGTTGAACAAAATATAATATCATCAACATAAATTTGTACCAATAAGATATTACCTGTTTCGGTAGACCCATCTTGTTCCAATAGGTTCTTTCTTTAAACCTGGAGGACAAGGAACAAGCTCCCAAACATTGTTCCTTTCAAACTGGATAAGCTTTTCTTGCATAGCTTCTATCCAGCTTGGGTCTGCCATAGCCTCGTCAATCTTCTTTGGTTCAATTAGTGATAAGAAGGTGACATTCAAGCATTGCTCACTGGTGGCTCTTCTAGTCTGAACCCCACTAGTTGGATTACCCATAATTTGTTCAATTGGGTGAGCACGAGTCCATCTAGTGTATTGACTAGGTTTGTGTGACACAATATCAGTGCAAGTTACCTGGTGATCTTCTTCAGTTGCAGCAGCTTCTGGAGGAGGATCAGTCCAAACCATTTCTATATCCTCATCAGAGTCAATGAGGTCACGATTTGCATCGTGAAATTCTTCATTAAAAGGCATTTCTGGCATTTCTTGAAGAACTCGAGAAGATGGAGTTTGAACAGGTTCTGATATTGGTGTGGCACGTACATCAGATCCAATCACCAATTCTTGTGGTAAGTTGAAATTGATGGAGGGATAGAATGAAGTGTCACTGGTGGTGCTTGATGTGTGAAATCTAGTTTAATAATTTATAACAAGATCTACCGTTTACTGACTACCACACACTTACGGGTAGTGTACCCGTTCGTATGTAATATAGTTAACTGGCAAGACCAGGATCGAACACAAGGACTGAATGTTGTACTAAAGGTTATGAAAATGTAAAACAAGTAAAGTTTGGTTTGTGACCGAATTGTCACTTTGCGTTTCTAAAAGCTATGTAATCAACAAGTAAATGAAAGTACTCAACCGGCGTCAATCGAGAGCACACTAAAATAGTTTGAGTGTAAACAAATAATTAAAAAGCCATCTATGTCGAATCCGCTACGCAAGAAGTCTAGGTTGCATATGGGTTAAGCTCAAAATTCATATAAGTTGGTTATAATAATCGTGACAAGACAAAAACACATTCGGCGTGCACTCCGTTTGCAAAATCGACTCAATCACCTAATCAATACAATTTCTTGCAACAAGTGGTACCACCACCCTTATTACAATTCCTTGAACTAACTAGTTTGCTTGATTATCTAAGTAACAATTTTATCTTTGTGAAAGAAACGTGGTACCACCATCCGTTAAATCCACTTAACAAAGTAATTTCTATTGAACTTGTATCATTTACTATCATACCATGACCTAGCAAGAGTTGTTCATAGACAAACAACTAAAATAATACTTGTATTCAACTAGTACCACTATCGAAAACACAAATATCACCAAGTACACAAGATTAAGTATAAGAAATCACTTCATTAAGATCTTGATAAAATGTTAAGTAAAACCAACTTGAATTCAAAATATTATGCAACCATGACTAATTGTTTCACTTCATCTCCATAGATGTAGAGAGATTTAGCTACTCATAATGAAAAGAACTAAACATTCAATTAAAGAAGAGAACATAATGTACCAAATATGAAGTAGAAATCCAAATCAAGGTTACAGCCGAGCTACAACAAGTAACAATAGCCAAAATGAATCTTCAAAGCTTCAAAAGAGTTGGAATGATGAAAACCCCTTGAAAAGCTCTCAAAAACGGCTGGAAATTAAGTATGGAGGCTCAAGTGTCCAAGATTAGGTTTAGGGTTGAGTGGGTGTTGGTATTTATACCCCAGGAGAGAGAAAATATTGTAGCCAGACACGGGTCGCGCCGCGAGGAGCATGTCTCGCGCCGCTAGAACACCACAATTCGATCAAAAGATTTCAGCCAGAAAACTCGCGCCGCTACTTTTCTTTCTTGCGCCGCGAGAATCCTTCTTCACGTGGCTATGATATGGATTTGCAATTCTGTTCGAGAAGCCTACAAACTCGCGCCGCGAGAGGCACACCTCGCGCCGCGAGGTTCACCTGAATTCGCCACTTCGCCTTTGTTTTCGACCATTCTTCATCCGTTAGTGCATATGGACCATTTCTAAGTCATTTTTTACCATTTATGAGCCTTGTACCTGCTGTAATCCTGAAACCACTAGCAAATACCATAAAGCACCACAAAACATGTATAAACGGCTATAAATCGTGTACGAAACGTCCAAATAAGATGTGAGAAATATGTATATATTGAGGCACATCAGTGCTCTTCTTCTTAACTGGTTCCAATTAGTTGTAACTGGAAACATCTTTTGGTGAAGCAACTGACTGATGAACTTGTCAGTTTCACCAAAATTAATTGGAACGACTGGAGAAATATCAAGGCTTGGTCTCTTGTTGATTGCTTCAGTTGATTCGTCGAATGTGACATGAATTGTCTCATGAACCTTTTGGAGTCTATAATTATAAACTCTAAAGGCCTTTCGAATATCTAAATAGCCCAAAAATACTCCTTCATCAGCTTTTGCATCAAACTTTCCAAGCTGACTGGAATCGTTTAAGATATAAACTGGACAACCAAATACATGGAAATATCCAATATTTGGTTTACGATTCCTGAGTACTTCATAGGCAGTCTTCTTATGTCTCTTGATGTAGACTGACCGGTTTTGGGTGTGACAAGCAGTTGCAACTGCTTCAGCCCAAAAACTGGTGGGAAGACCTGATTCAGATAGCATACTTCTTGCTGCTTCTATCAGTGTGCGATTCTTTCTTTCCACAACTCCATTTTTCTCTGGAGTATGTGCTGATGAGAAGTTTTGAGAGATGCCAGTGTCATTGCAAAAAGACTCAAGTACTTTGTTTTGAAATTCTGTACCATTATCACTTCACAACTAACAAACTTTTCGAGTATATTTGAGCTCAATTCTTTTGATGAGAGAGATGATTTCAGCAGGTGCATCACTTTTGGATCTGAGGAAAACAACCCAGCAATATCTGGTGAATTAATCGACCACAACTAGAGTGTACTTCTTTCCAGCTCTAGTTTGAACATTCACTGGACCAAAAAGATCCATATGAAGCATGTGAAGAGGTTCAGTGATGCTAAAGGTTTGCCTTGTCTTGAAACTGGTTCTTTTCTGCTTGCCCATCTGACACCCTGGACATGGCTTTTCTTTGTAAAAAGAAATATGAGGTATCCCATCTGCCAGTTGCTTGCGAGACAACTTATTGATGTTTTTGAAATTAAGATGGGATAATCTTTTATGCCACAACCAGTTGGTGTCCTCATCAGCCTTGGTATAGAAACACTACTCTTTTGGAGCAGGTTCCATATCCATGACGTACACATTACCTTTTCTTGGTGCAATCATCACCACTTTCCAATCCTTGTTAAATATGGTGCCTTGAGAAATATCGAACAAAACTCTGAAGCCATCATCGCAAAGTTGGCTGACACTGATCAGGTTGTATTTCAAACCATTCACAAATGCAACTCTTTTGAATTCGACCTGTCCGTTATTGAGCACACCATATCCTTCAGTGTTTCCACTTTGATCATTACCGAATGTCACTGCCGGTCCATCTTGGACAGTGAACTCTTCCAGCAGGGGCTTACATCCGGTCATTGTCCATCCAGCAGCGCTTTCCAGATACCAGATATTCTTTTTACGATCGCCCTGCACACCCACAAAAATCATTAGTTATTTTTGTGAACCCATCTTTTCTTGATGGGTTCAGTGGACTTCACTTCAGAAGTCCCTGTAGATTGTTGAGGTGTGGAACTGGAGGCTGGATCTAAAGCTTTTTCATTAGCTATAGGTCCAAGAGTAAAGACAATTGGTACTTCAAGCTTATTTACCTTCTTCTTTTCAGATTTTGTTCCAGATGGAACATTCTTTTGTTTTTGTTTAGAAGGTGGTTTGATAATTTGTTTTTCAACTGAGGAGGACGAACCTCCTTCCAGATTTTTAATTCTGGCAGTGCAACTCTGAACCTGCCTAGACAAAAGTGGGAGTTGACTGTCCAGTTTAAACAACAAATCATTTTCAACAGGCAGTTGAACCTTGGACTGAGATTCAACTGGAGACTTGTTCTTAGGATTCTTGGGCTCCTTAGATTTTTGAGGTAAAGGCTTGTCATTTGCCTTTTTAACTGGAGCTTTAGCCTGTTCAGCTCCAGATTTAACCTCAATGGGGATGGTCTCATTGGTTTCAGCTTTGACATTCTTAGGTTGGTCATATGGGGTTTCCACTCTAAGAGATTGAGGCAATGCATGAAGATCTGGTATGAGAGCAGCCATTGTAAGATCTTCAGATTTCCATGCATTTTTCTGGGCATCAATGGTTTTTGAAAATGCATCATAATTCTTTCCAGATGCTTTTACCCAGGACTTGATAATCATTTTTTCTTTTTCAAGATTTGATTTTAAATTTTGATTTTCAAGTTCTAATGCCTCAATTTGTAAAGCTGACTCCTTGAGAGCCAACTGGACACTTTGTAAATCGTTCAGTTGTGGTCTAACAACATTCAGTTCAGTTAAGATAGTCTCCAGATATCTTTCACTGTCTGATCTAACAGTTTCCACAAACACTAAATCACAATTTAGTGATTCAGCAAGGTCCAGTTTCAATTCTGGGTCTAGTTGATTATCATAATCATATACCTTTTTCAAAATAATGTCAACCCATCTTCCAGAGATAACATCATCTTTTGCCACATGCTGCTGTTGTTGATCTTCCAAGGCCATGAAACACATATCCCTTTCCTCTTCATCATCAACTGATGAATCATCAGAATATTCCCACTTTCCTTCAGTCTGTGCAATCATGCACTGGTTTTTATCTTTTTCAAAGGAAAGAAGAGCAATCTGGGCTTTAAGCTTTTTTTATTTAGCTTTATAGCCATCATCAGCCCGATTGTTGTTAAAATTAGGGACAGGGGGACCAGTTTGATTGTTCGACTGACTAGACCTGCATTCCTTCATAAAATGTCCCTTCTTACCACACTTATAGCAGGTAAGATTGGACTTGTCCAGAGAGTTGAGCTGGAAGCATTGTTTGGCCCATTAAATCTATTAGATTTATGCTTAAACCTGTTAAAGGTTTTAGCAATCATGGCGACTAGGTCATCATCGTCAGTTTCATCACAACCATCACTGATTTGAGTGGTCAGGCCTGAGTTCAGAAAACTGTTTAACATCTTCTTCATAGAATGTGACTGGACATTCTCAGCAGATATTAAAGCAGCACAAGGTTTCTCAGTTATACTAGAAGCCTTTGAACTCTGGGCATGATTTAAAGCATCCTGCTCAGCCACCAGTCTCTGTGCATTATTATCTTCAGTGAATCTGAAGGCTCCATAAAGAGATGCAAGAGTGTGGTTGTGCAGGGTCTTACCTTGTCTTAGGACAAGAATCATGTTTTTCCGTTTGGAAGGAAGAATATCACAAAACTTCTCAAGAAGAATGTCCTTATCCTTCTTTACACCTAGCACTCTCAGTTGATTAATCACACTAGTAAATCTGGTATAAGTACCAGTCAGGCTTTCATTGGGTAAAGCAAAGAAAGTTTCATACTTCTTGTTTAAAGCAACTTTCCTGGTGACAATGGTGTCATCACCTCCTTCATACTGAAGAACTAATTCTTCCCACATTGCCATGGCACTGGGGAATAACACAAGAGTGTCAATTAAATTCTCAGGAACAGCCCCAAGGATCATGTTTTTCAGTCTGGTGTCCAAGTCCACCAGTCTGCGATCCTCATCAGACCAATGGTCTTCGAGCTTTTCTCTTGAGCCTCTTCTTCCAGTAGGATCAAGAAGAAGACTCACCCCAGGGGACATAGGTACATATGCTCCATCCTCAAGGATTTTCAACATGTATCTATCGATCCCACCTAAATGCAAAAGCATCCTGGCCTTCCATGTACTAAAGGTCACACTGTTCCCATCGAATTTAGGAACAGGAGTGTTGGAATAATGTACATGGACATGGTTGCGGGCAGGAAGAGGTGGAGGGTTGGTATTAACAGGAGGAGCATTATTACAAGGAGGATTATTAAAATTGATATTTTCAACATTTGGACCAGGACCATCCTCACCTTCAGTAGTAGACATCTAAGCAGATCTAGGCAAATATATTAGCCTTCTGCTCTGATACCACTTGTAAGTCCCAACTCAATAGATGGTACTAACTGAAGACACCTCTATGTCGATGGTGAGTTAACTTTGCAATACACACACTGTATCTGGAGACGACCAGTTGCAGTGTGTAATATACCAGGTCTGGATAGTTTACTTATAAAAGTAACAAACAAGTATAAGTGAAGAACAATGCAATAATGTAAATACTT
This sequence comes from Erigeron breviscapus, assembly GCA_034093135.1. Taxonomy (NCBI): domain Eukaryota; kingdom Viridiplantae; phylum Streptophyta; class Magnoliopsida; order Asterales; family Asteraceae; genus Erigeron; species Erigeron breviscapus. The sequence continues at coordinate 12,481,711 of CM067174.1, read as the reverse complement.
GTAAAGTAAAATGGTGAGATGATATGTATTTTTCAAGTGTAATTTATTTATTGATTATAAACAAATTACAAGGTTGTTGCGGAACCAAGATAATACAAGTATGTAAATATCCTAACAACCTATGAAATACAATCGATCTAATACTTGGAAATTCTCTTAACAATCGAAACACTTAAAGGTGTGAAATGTTCCTTTTTGCGATTGAGAGAATATTGCACAAGAACACCAAATATATTGCAGGTATGCAAAGTTATTTTTTGGTTGTGCAAAGACCTCTATTTATAGGTAAAGTTGACATTGGGATGTCAACTTTAGCCGTGTAAATATGGTTGAGAGCATTTAAGGAATAGCGTTCAATTCCTTAAAAATGCTGTGTAAAGTTATGACAAAGTAACTTTACTCAACCTGCTTTATGTACTATTTGTACTTTATACATAGATAAATCCTTTTATCCGTGTAATAGCACATAAAGCATAAAGGTCTTTTCCTCGTAATCAGTGTAAAGCTTTGTAAATGCTTTACACTGATGTTCTCCAGTTCCCATCTGAGATAGAATAATAACTGGGCTTCGCTGCCATTATTATTCTCTTTCTTCCACTTGATGTCTTCGACTCCAGTTGGAATGTCTTCAGGTGTCTTGGTCAGATGTAACTGGAGGAAGTCTTCAGTTGCGTTAAATGTACAATGCAACTGGACTTCACTATATTTCTGGACAAATATTCTAGTCTCCAGATGTAACTGGAGACTCGCCAGTTTCCAGGTGAAACTGGTCCTAACAGATGATCTTTGACATACTCGAAATACCTATGAGGAAGAGGAACATCCAATATACAATATGGATGATTTGGATCTCCACGATAAACATTTGGTATGACATGATAATACTCATCTTCATCATCAGAAGTAAAAGTATCATTGATATCTCTGCCCTGTTCATCCGTGAAGCTGCTAACAACCAGTTTAGCATCTCTTCCTGTACCTTTCTTATAATAGACTGAGAAGGTCAAATCCTGAGCCGGAAGCTCATAAAAGGATTTGATCTTACATTCCTTCTGACCATCAGACTTGAAGAGATTCGGGTTTACGATGAGTGCATCTTCATATTCAAACCTGTGCTCAGGTGATACCATCACTCATTTCCAATCTGAGCGAGGTATCCATTCCCCCTCCTCTGAGCCTTCCGAATCTTCTTCAGCTATGTCATCCAAGTCTTTGATAGCATCAATGGCAATGAGCTCTTCATCACTCTCGGATTCATATGCATGAGTCTGGAAACCGACATCTACATCTCTAGTCGGTAATGGAAAAGTATCTTTAGCGATACGCTTCCCTTTGTTTTGAGCTGTGGGAGCCTGAGAGGTACCAACAGCATCATGCTGGCTTTGCTCCCCCTGAGATCCAAGATTATCAACTATCTCATTTAGCTCCTTGTAATCTACATCAAAGCTTGCCAGACCTTCAGTTTGGCTCTCTATTGCTTCTTTGTGCTTATTCAGCCTCATGACAACTCTTTTCAGATGCTCCATTGTCTCAAACTGAATCTTTTGTAGAGCCTTATGACTTGTCTGAAGTTGAGTGTTTTCAATCTTCAACTCTTCAATCATTTGATGGTGTGATTCTTCTTGCTTGGAAAATCTTTCTGTTAAGCTTACAACCAAGACTCTCATATCTTCTAGTTCTTTCTCTAGGCGAGACACAATGTCTTCTTTGGATTTTGAGTTGTTTGGTTGAGAAGAGATCACCGACGGTTCACCTCCTTCAGCTATTTTCCTCCTCTTGAGCTGTTGAGATGAACAATCTTCATTATCTCTGATAAGTCCTGACATTGTAAGCTCCTGAAATCCTGTAATTCACAAGCTTTCAAAATGTTAGCAACTTTAACCATCGATAAATTAGCCGAACTTTAAAGCTCTTAACATTTTCAAAAACCCTTGAAACTGATAGTTCATTGGTTCGGAGAATGTTATCAACTTCAACTATCGACAAATAGGTTGAACAATAAAAAATTTTAACATTTTCTAGGATAGCGAAACCATTTGTTTCATAATCCTCCAAAACATCACCAATTTTATCGAATCAACAAGTCGGAATTAAAACTTTTATTGTTTTCTAAAGTCACGAAACCATTTGTTTCATAACCTTCCAAAACCCTAAGTCTTAATAAACGACACATTGAACTTTACTAAATTTAACCGAAAACCATTTGTTTTACTTAAATTTTAAAGTTCAATATTATAAGGCAATTCGTACTTTCTAATTTGACTCATTTGAAAATTTTCCCTTTTTGAAAATTTTCTAAAGTCCTAGAACAAACGAATTTCTTATACACACACATATGGTGACACTACACACATATGGTGTCGGGTTTGACAAGTCAATGCGTGTTTTAGTTTCATATTTTACTTTCTAAAATTTTTCCATTTTAAAAATTTGAAGTCATGAAACACGCATATGCCACAACACGCAAATGGTGACAAACACTCAAAATGGTGTATGTTAGGTCCAGATTTCCTGGACTCACTCCAGACTCGACTACTGGAGCCTTACTGAAAATCTGTCTAGTATCTGACCTACTCCAAACTTGGAATCTGGAGTCCCTCTGAAGATTTATCTCACTGGACTTCACCCCAGTCCAGATCTACACTACTGAAGACATTCTGACTGAAGTCAAAGACTGAAGGAAGAATAAAGAAGACTGACAAATGGCGGAGTCCACTGGAAGTCTTACCAGATCTGCACACTGGAGGATTGTTAGTGTTCTAGACCCTACAAGTCTGAACACTGATATCGAGGATTGACTTTTGCCTTTACACACTTTCCAAAGAACAATCCACTTGTTCTTTACCAAAGAATATACGTGTGTTAAGGTGGTTGGATAAAAGGATACACTTGCATTTGATGTGACTTTATCCTTATTCCTTATCCAATACATTTAATGTTCTTGTCGGATCATTAAATGTATGCCAACCATATTTGTACGGCACAAAATTCAATGGTGAATTTTGTTGCCTATAAATACAAAGTCATTTCTTTGAGAAAATCACTTTTTTAGCAAATTGGTGAACTTGCTTAAATTCTCTCGATCTAAACAGTTATACTTCACAACTCTAAGTATATCGATCAAAGGAGTTTATTTAGCAAGTATAGATCACTTGTAATTCAAAGATTGTTTAGATACTTACATACGTGTAATATCTAGGTTCCGCAACGATCTTGTATTTTGTTTATACATCAATAAAGAAAATACACTTGAAAACTACATTTGTGTTCCACCATTTATTTACTTGTTTAAATATTGCTTAAGTCATTTATTACTTCGTTTATATTATTGCATATTTATATTGAAGTAATACTAGTCCAATTCTAGTTCATACTTGTCTTGTATTTTACACTCGTGGGTTAAACCATCGTGTGAGGGACTTCACAATTGGTATCAGAGCAGAAGGTTAATATACTTACCTAGATCTGTTTCACGATGGCAATCCCAGAAAATCCACAAGAAACTCATGAAACCAATTTTAATGAACCACCCACTGGAAATAACAATACACCACCTCCTCCTCCTCCTGCTTCTCCACATGTGCATGTGCATTACTCGAATAATCCTGTTCCTAAATTCAATGGGAGCAGTGATGACTTTGGTACGTGGAAAGCTAGGATAATATTGCATGTTACTGGTATTGAAAGGAATATGATGAAAATCTTAAACGAAGGACCCTATGTACCAAGACTTCCTATCAATGCACTTCTTGACCCTACAGGATCAAGAAGTGGGAGGGAAAAGAGAGAGGAACACTGGTCCGAAGAGGAGAAAAGATTAGTAAATCTTGATACACTTCTTAAAAATATGATCCTCGGGGCTGTTCCAGAAACTCTTATTCCCACACTAGTTCTCTATCCCAGTGCCAAAAGCATGTGGGATGAACTAGTGAACCAGCATGAAGGAGGTGATGATACTGTTGTTACCAAAAAAGTCTCCTTAAACAAAAAGTATGAGTCATTTTTTGCTCTCCCCAATGAGTCCCTTACTGGTACTTACACCAGATTTATGAGCATCATAAACCAGTTAAGAGGACTAGGGGTAGAAAAAGAAAAGGATATACTTTTGGAGAAATTTTGTGATATTCTTCCAACAAAATGGTCTCACATGATTCTGGTCTTGAGGCAAGGCAAAACCTTGCATTCCCATACTTTGTCAACATTGTATGGAGCCTTCAGATTCACTGAAGAAAATCAAGCCCAGAGGATTGAGGCAGAAAAAGATTCTTTTAATCATGTTTCCAGTAGTTCCACAGTGGTCACTAATACTGCACCACCTTGTGCGGCATTAATATCTTCTGAGAATGTATTTTCCATGAAGAAGATGATGTCTGAACTAATGGATTCTGGAGTCTGTAATGATATCTCTCCAGACTGTGATGAAACTGACAGTGATGACCTGGTTGCAATGATGGCCAAAACGTTTAACCGTTTTAAGGCCAGAGCAAATAGGCCCACTGGACAACATGCACCCAGTTCTTCCACTGACAAGACCAATCTGACATGCTTTAAGTGTGGCAGAAAAGGTCATTTCATGAAAGAGTGCAGGTCCAGTCAGTTTGTCTCTCAGTCTGGTCCAACTGCTTCTTATAACAAGCCTGATGATAGCTATAAGTTGAAATACAAAAAGCTTAAGGCCCAGATTGCTCTCTTGTCCAAACAGATGGAGGACAATAACAAATGCATGATTGCAACTACTGAAGAAGCATGGGTTCCCTCTGATGATTCATCTGTCGATGAAGAAGAGGAAAGAGATTGTTGTTTTATGGCTCTAGCAGATCAAGAGCATCTGGTGAAGGATGATGTCACATCTGGTCGTTGGGTCGACATTGTTATTAAAAAGGTTAGTGAGTATGATCTTGAAACTAATCCTGAACTTAAATTGGACATCACTGAAGCTCTAAATTCTGATTTAATTTTTGTGGAAACTGTTAGATTTGACAGTCTAAATGGTCTAGAAATAGATTCCTCTGAAATGGCTGCTTTAAAATCAAAATTTAAAAGAACTTCAAGATATTGAACTGGCATTTCAAGCCCAGGTTCTGGTAACTGAACAATTGATCCAAGAAAAACAAGATCTTGAGATCATTATAGAAAAAGAAAAACTGGTGATTAAATCATGGCTTGAAACCAAAAAGCCATATGATGCTGGAGTAAATCAATTTCCCACTCAAAAACGTGCATATTTAGATGGAAATACTCATGTAGCATCATTAATACCAGTAATCGATCGATTACCAGAAGGATTCAGGCCCACCACTGTTTATGATGAGCCTGTAACTCCCAAGGCCAATACTTCCCCAGTTCTTTGCCCAGAGGTTAACACTGGAGCTGTCCAGATGACTGTTCCAGTTAAAAAGGTTAAGCAGAATAGACCTTTGCCTCAGAACAATCCCCTACCTAAGTCTACAACTGGAAAGGCTAAGGTATCATCTGAAGAGAATGTTTTGTCCAGGTTAGAGAGCCAGATTCAAATTCTGACTCGTCAATCACAAAGTTTTAATGCAAGATTAAACTTTATTGAGGGTACTTCATCTGGCCCTAGACAAAACACAAAACCTTTTGCTAAGAAAGACAAATTTATTTCTCCAGTTGAGAAAAAGAAAAAGGTTTCTAAACTATCAACTCCAGTAGTGTTTTCAACAAAAACTACTGTTGAAGAAAGTGAACTCAACCAGATACCTCCAGGGATCCATAAGGGAGGATCCAGTGAACCCATCAGTCGATGGGTTCCCAAATCTAACTGATATATCTGGTGGATGTGCAGGGTGATCGAAAGAAGCATATCTGGTATCTTGACAGTGCAGCTGGCAGGACGATGACTGGATGTAAGACCCTGCTGGAGGAATTCATCATTTCTGATGGACCCTCCATTACTTTTGGAAATGATGGTTGTGGAAAGACTGAAGGGTATGGTGTTCTGAACAATGGACAAGTCAAGTTCACACGTGTTGCATTTATGAATGGTTTGAAATATAACTTGATCAGTGTAAGCCAACTGTGTGACGATGGCTATCAAGTCTTATTCAATGTTGCTCAGGGCATTGTATTCAACAAGGACTGGAAGGTAGTGTTGATTGCTCCTAGAAAAGGGAATGTGTACGTGATGGATATGGAAAGCTCTCCTTCAGAGAAGTGTTTCTATACTCAAGCTGATGAAGACACAAACTGGTTATGGCACAAAAGGTTATCCCATTTAAATTTCAAAAACATTAACAAGTTGTCCAGAAAACAACTTGCAGATGGGATACCTTCAGTTTCTTTCAAAAAGGAAAGGCCATGTCCAGGATGTGAGATGGGAAAGCAGAAACATGCCAGTTTCAAGACCAGACAGAATTTCAGCATTACTGAACCACTTCACATGCTTCATATGGATCTCTTTGGTCCAGTGAATGTTCAGACTCGTGCTGGTAAAAGATACACCCTGGTGATCGTAGATGAATTCTCCAGATATAGTTGGGTGGTCTTTCTCAGGTCTAAAAATGAAGCTGCTGCTGAAATCATCTCTCTTATCAAGCAGATTGAACTGAAGCATAAGCGGAAAGTGTGTCAGTTAAGAAGCGACAATGGAACAGAATTCCAGAATGCAACTCTGGAGAAATTCTGTACTGACACTGGTGTCTCCCAGAACTTCTCATCAGCACGCACTCCAGTGCAGAATGGAGTGGTAGAAAGGAAAAATCAAACGCTGATAGAAGCTGCCAGGAGTATGCTTGCTGAATCTGGACTGTCTACCAATTTCTGGGCGGAAGCAATTGCAACTGCTTGCCACACCCAGAATCGATCAGTGTACATCAAAAGACACAAAAAAACAGCCTATGAAGTCTTAAGAAATAGAAAACCATACATTGGTAATTTTCACGTTTTTGGATGTCCAGTTTACATCCTAAACGACTCCAGTCAGCTAGGCAAATTTGATGCCAAGGCTGATGAAGGGTATTTCTTAGGCTATTCAGCCATTCGCAAGGCCTTCAGAGTCTATAACAAAAGACTGGAGAAGGTCCATGAGTCAATTCATGTCACATTTGATGAATCAAATGTTGCAATCAACAAGAAGCCAATCCTTGACACTCCCCCAGTAACTCCAATTGTCTTTTGTGAATCTGATCCAATAAACGACAAAAATGAAGATTCACCAGACACAGTTTCCAGTCATCCTGATCTGGAACCTGTTCAGAAAAAGAAACTCTCTAGTAGTACTCCATTCTATCCCTCTATTATTTTCAAACTACCCTCTGAAATTAATATTGGTTCAGATGTGCGTACTACTTCCCCAGTATCAGTGTCAGTTGAGAATAGACCAGAAATGTCTTCTTATGAAGAATTTCAAACTGAACCTGTACTCCAGGAAATACCTTCAAATGAAGAATTTCATGATGCAAATCGTGATTTAAATGACTCAGATGAAGATACTGAAGTAATCTGGCAAGATCCTCCTCTAGAAGCAACTCCAGAGGAGACTCAACTGAATTCTTGCACTGATATTGTTGTCAGTAACAATCCTGGTCAGTACTCCAGATGGACAAAAGCTCATCCTATTGATCAGATCATAGGTGACTCCAGTCGTGGAGTTCAGACCAGAAGAGCCTCCAGTAATCAATGCTTATATGTAAGTTTTCTATCTTTGATGGAACCAAAGAAGATTGACGAGGCTATGGAAGATCCAAGCTGGGTGACTGCTATGCAAGAAGAGCTTCACCAGTTTGAAAGGAACAAGGTCTGGTATCTGGTTCCTTTCCCAGTTGGAAAGAAAGAACCAATTGGAACAAGATGGGTCTTCAGGAACAAAGTAGATGAAGATGGCCACGTAATCAGAAACAAGGCCAGACTGGTAGCACAAGGCTACTGCCAGTCAGATGTCGACTTTGATGAATCATTTGCTCCAGTGGCTAGACTTGAAGCGATCAGAATTTTCTTAGCATTCGCTGCTCATCATCAGTTCAAGGTCTACCAGATGGATGTAAAGAGTGCCTTCTTGAATGGAAAGCTTGAAGAAGAAGTTTACGTCAGACAACCTCCAGGTTTCGTTGATGAAAAGCATCCACATTGGGTATATCGTCTGGACAAAGCGCTGTATGGCCTCAGACAAGCCCCACGTGCCTGGTATGATACTCTGACTAAACATTTGTTGAAAAATGGTTTTAAACGAGGTGCAATTGACAATACCTTGTTCATTCTTCATGAGAAAGGTAATCTGTTACTGGTACAAATTTATGTTGATGATATTATTTTTGGGTCTACTGATGAAAACATGTGCAAGAAATTTTCGAAAATAATGTCAACTGAATATGAAATGAGTTTGATGGGTGAATTAACATATTTTCTTGGACTCCAGATTAAACAAAACAAAGATGGCATCTTTATTAATCAGGAAAATATGTTAGAGATCTTTTAAAGAAATATGATATGAACTCTTCACCATCTAAACCCACTCCAATTTCTGCACCACTGACACTGGACTCTGATCCAGATGGTAAACCAGTGAACACCAATGTCTATAGAGGCATGGTTGGTTCACTGATGTATTTAACGGCCAGTAGACCAGATATTATGTTTTCAACATGTTTATGTGCCAGATATCAGTCTAATCCAAAGAATCTCATATGCTTGCTGTAAAGCGCATACTGAAGTACCTTAAAGGTGTCCCCAGTCTAGGTCTTAGGTATCCCAAAGGCTCAGGCATGGATCTAATGGGTTATTCAGATTCAGATCATGCAGGTTGTAAGATAGACAGGAAATCCACTACTGGTGGATGTCATTTCCTTGGTGGCAAACTGGTCAGTTGGACCAGTAAAAAGCAAACTTCAGTTTCATTGTCCACTGCTGAAGCTGAATACGTGTTTGCAGCCAGTTGTTGTGCTCAGATACTCTGGATGAAGAACCAGTTGCTTGATTATGGTATTAAGTATTCAAAGACTCCAATCTTTTGTGATAATACCAGTGCCATTGCTATCTCAAACAATCTAGTCATGCACTCCAAAACCAAGCACATTGATCTCAGGTATCACTTCATTCGTGATAATATTGTGAAAGGAAACATTGAACTCCATTTTATCCCCACTGACAAACAACTCGCTGACATTTTTACGAAACTACGTGATGTCAAAACTTTTGAATATCTTGTTGGTGAGTTGGGAATGTTAAACCCTTAAATCTGGAACCTTAGTATTGAACGCCATTGTGTACTACTAAGGATCTTTGATTTAAAGATTCATAATTTATTTCTGGATCAACATTCCAGGGGGAAGACTTTGAAAGATATATTTTTCTTAAAAATATTTAAAGTTCAAAGGGAATTTATTAATTTATTTTCTCACTGGACAAAATTTTCTTACTGGACGAATTGTCCAGAAAATATTACTGGTGCTTTGTAAATGTGTCCCTCTCACTGGTAACTGGACAGATTGAAGTGCGTGTTTGAGTTGACTTTTGTCTCCTTGTAAATGTGTCCCTCTTATTTGTCTGTATTAGTTGACGTACATGTTTGAAGTTACCAGTCTTTCAAAATGGTTTTCACTGGTAATTTACTGGAGTATCCCTCCAGTGTACCATCAATACATGTTCACTGGACTAATCCACCAGTGATACTGGAGTGTCTAGTCAACCTCCAGATGGACTAAATTGAGTAACAATATTTTTTTTTAAATACTTGGTCATTGTACGTGCCACGTAAGTAAACTTTTTCAAAGATATTTATCTTATAAATCCTACGTGGCATGTGATTTTTCAACGTAATGATGGTCTTTTTACCTTGGGAAAACAAAAGGTACAAGTTGTTACTGTTTTGTGGGCTGTAAACCGTCATGCATTTATGTGTGATGTGATGTAATTAATGCGGATCTCAAAACCCGATCAAAAATGTTATTTGATAAATTCAAATAAGACGTTTGAGTTCCACATTGTTTCTCCTATAAATACTCACTTTCAATTTCAATAGCATTTACTTCGAACATAACTCCCAAATCTTAAAATTCCTTCATTCAATTCTTCATTCCTTCATTCTTTTCCAATCATTAAAACTCTCATATTAACTGCAAATTCATTAATTTCTTCTTCTTAAACCCTAAATTTATTCAATTTCATCTTCATCTATCAATCATAAATGGCACCTCGAAATCTTTTATCTGCCGAATATGCTCCAGTTGATAATGTTACTAAGCCCAGACACATTTCTCTTGAGGCCAAAGCTATTCGAATCAATATGAATAATTGGATGGCCAAACTTTCCAGTTCTCATCCTGCTCAATCTATCATTGGGAGATTGAATACTTTCTTTCTCTCATGCCCTCTGTATGGTGCATTAACCCTAAATCCAGGGAGAATGTACCATGATTATTTATGTGAATTCTGGTACTCTGCATTTTACAATGAAGAAACCTCATCAATTTCTTATACTCTTAGGGGAGGTACCAGACCTTTAAGTTTCACAGTGAGTCTACTCAGGTCAGTTTTACAGTTGAATTATCTTGACCAGAATGAGTTGCCCGTCGAACTTCCCTCTGGCATAAATTACAGGGAAGTGTGCAGGTTGATGGGGCACACCGAAATACTTGATGACCATGGCCAGTTATTAAGAAAGGGGACTATTTATATGAGCAGATTGACAGACTCGTGGAGATTTTTCTTCACACATCTGGTTGAATGTCTGGGAGGTAGTTCTGGGGGTCTTGATCAGATAAATCAAACCCAGCTTCAGATTGCCTATTGTTTGTGGTTCGGAATAAGAGTAGACTTTGCTCAGATCTTATTCAATGATTTGGTGGATCGATTGAAAGCTAAAGGTAGAAAACCCCATGTTCCATTTATTCGTTTTCTTTCCCTTATGTTTAGAAGTGCCCTAGGAGACCAGTATGACTATGATACTACTCACTTTTCTGTGAGTGAGTTTATGAGGGACTTAAACAACCTTCAATCAAGAACTGGAGAGGTAGATATTCCTCCAGCAATGTTGACATTTCAAAGGGAACAGGCAGAGGCACCAGGTAGGGTTCAAGTTGTTGAAGAACATCCTGGTGACCAAGATGTTCAGGTTGTTGAAATGGTACAACCATTAAGGCAAGTTGCTCCAGAAGAAGGTGAGCAACCAGAAATTGTTGATCTCATCAGACGACCTAGATCTAGTAGGCGCCTAATGAGAGGTGGAGTCCAGGTGAACCCAGCAAGACAGGCTGGTGATGTAATGGATGTGGATGGATCTCCCATTTTTGAAGAGGAGAATGTTGAACAGATTGAGAATGTAGAAGTTGTTGGCCAGTTTGTTGAACAAGTTGGTGAGCAGGTTGAACAGGAAGAACAGGTTGTCCAGTCTGATGAGCAAGAGGCTCAGATTGACTTGAATGTTCAGGCTGGTACATCGGCTGGTGATATTGGTGATATGTTTTGGGATGGGGCTGATTCTCCCATTTCTGAAGGTCAAAATCTTGATGTAGATATGAATTTTCTGGGTGAAGATGATGTGCAAGTTGAAAGTTCACCAGAAATGCCACCACCTCCACCAGAAACAAATATTACCCCTCCAGAAACGGAAATGCCTCCACCCCCACCAGAATCAAGCATGCCACCACCTCCACCACCTTCTATTCCACAATCCACTCCATACTTCACTCCTTTCATTCAAACTTCACAATCACAACCACCACCAGTTGAAACCCCAGTTAACCTTTCTGAACAGGGTGTGCCAGACTCTACAGTTATAAATGCTGAAAATGTTGAAACTGAAGAGGTCTGGGCACAAGTACCAGTAATGGAGAGAATGACCTCTCATCTGGAACCATCCAGTGGTCTCTCCACTTCTTCTTCTGCCGAGGTCCAAGGCCTTCTTAGTAAGGTGGCGGACCTGGAGAGATCACTTCAGAGCTCTTCCCAGGTTATTTCTGATTTCAAATCTCTTTTGTCAAATAATTTAGCATCAGAAATGAACTTGTTTGCTGGGAATGAGAAGTTAGTGTTTGAGAAACTGAATGAGCTGGTACTGGCCACGAATCGAAATTCTGAAAACATTAAAGTGGCAGTCCAGGGCTTAGAAACGAGGGTTGTTAGCTCTGTTCAGACTGCAGTGGATAGTAAGATTGTTCAACCACTGGCAGGGCTGAAAGAAGAGGTTGAGAAGCTGGTTACAAGAGTTGGTTCACTGGAGAGCAGGCCAACATTAGATCAGAATGATATTGTCAGCACCCTTAGTGATGAAATTGTTAGAAAATTTAAGGGTGATATGCTGAAGACAATCACTGATGATATCTCTGCTTCTGTTCTAAGAAACATTCAAGAAAGCTTGTTGCCTGAAGTTGTTCAAATGATAGACAATGAGTTGCCTAAGCACTTGCCAGAAGAAGTTGAAGATGTTAAAAAGGAAGTACTGGCACTCAAGAAGATTGTGACTGATGCAAATCCAGTGACTGGAAGAACTTTTGGTTCACTGGATAGGCATATGATGGAAGCATTATGGAATGATCTCAAGTCCAGGACTGGTGATCATTCCAAGGGGGAAAAATCAACTGTTCCATCATCTGGTGATCAAGAAGAGTTGACAAGAAAGAAGAAAGAAGTTGTAAGAGCTGTTGCCACTGAAAGTGTTCTGCAAAGAAAACAAGTGACTGGTACTGATGCCAATGCACGATTGGCACAAAGAGCACTTAGTGCTGAAGAGGCTGCTGGTACTGATGCCAGTGAGCCCAGGTTTGAATCTTTTCCAGATATCCCAACATCTTTGAAATCTGTTAAGTGAAAGGGAAAAGAACAGGTATCTGAAAAAGAACAAAATGTTGAAGGGTCACCAGAATTTCCAAGTGTTGATGATGACACCTCGAAGAAACTGCAGCAACAATGCATCATGATCGAAATTTTCAAGAAAAATCAAAAAGATGAACTGCTGGCCCATCATAGGGATATGGCTAATCATGGGACTCTGGATTCATATAATGCTGGAAGGTTAGGCATTAACATTGAAATATTCAAGAGGATGAAGGATGATCCCAGAGTTCATCAATGTCTAGATGCATTGGATGATGTTCATATACACTCGTTCTACGCTGAAGAAGAACAGGTATATGATTCATTAATTTATGGTGTTACCATTCTAGAGTTGATAAGTGTTAGGTCCAGATTTAGTCCAGACTTACTGGACTGGCTCCAGACTGGACTACTGGAACCTTATTTAGGTTTGTTAAGAAACTTGTTTTGCTGGTCTCGCTCCAGACCCGACTACTGGAGCTCACTGAAGATCTGACCAGAAAACATATCCTACTGGACCTACTCCAGACTTGGAATCTGGAGTCCCTCTGAAGATTTGTCCAGAAATAATTGAAGACTAGTGAGCATTTACTTGTATAGATAATCTGGAGCATTCTCCAGATTAGCTCACTGAAGACTTCACCCCAGTCCAGATCTACTCTACTGAAGACATTCTGACTGAAGTCAAAGACTGAAGTCTGAAGGAAGAAGACTTAACAAATGGCGGAGTCCACTGAAAAGTCTTACCAGATCTGCACACTGGAGGATTGTTAGTGTTCTAGATCCTGCAAGTCTGAACACTAATATCGAGGATTGACTTTTGCCTTTAACACACTTTCCAAAGAACAATCCACTTGTTCTTTAACAAAGTATACGTGTGTTAAGGTGGTTGGATATAAGGATACACTTGCACTTGATGTGACTTTATCCTTATTCTTATCCAATACATTTAATGTTCTTGTCGGATCATTAAATGTATCCAACCATATTTGTACGGCACAAATTCACTGGTGAATTTGTTGCCTATAAATACAAAGTCATTTCCTTGATAAATATACTTTTAAGCATTCCTTTGCATTTAAGTGAATTTGTCCAAATACTCTCGATCTTAAACAGGGATACTTCACAACTTTAAGTATCTCGATCCCAAAGAGTTATTTGACAAACATAGATCATATTGTAACTCATAGGTTGTTAGGATACTCACTTAATTGTGTTATCTTGATTCCGCAACAACCTTGTATTTTATTTACACATCAATAAATAAATACCCATGAAACATACATAATGGTCCACTTTATTTGTTTATTGCTTTAAGTCTTGTATTACTTTGTTTATATATCTTGCATCTTTATTTACAAGTAATACTAGTCCAATTCTAGTGATTATTAGACTTGTTGTATTTTACACTTTCTATTGGTTAACCATCTCGTTAATTAAGGGACTCACATTTGGTATCAGAGCAGAAGGCTAATCATTGCCTAGATCTGTTCTTGATGGCTAACCAAGAAAATACACAAGGTTTTAGTCTTGGTCCCGATCCTAATGTAAATATGCATGATCAAAATGAACCACAAAACGTTAATAACACTAATCCTCCACCTCCTCCTCCTACTCCTGCTTCTCCACACGTGCATGTGCACTACTCGAATAATCCTGTTCCTAAATTCAGTGGGAACAGTGATGAATTTGGTACGTGGAAAGCTAGGATGGTTTTGCATGTCACTGGTATTGAGAGGAACATGATGAATTTGGTACGTGGAAAGCTAGGATGGTTTTGCATGTCACTGGTATTGAGAGGAACATGATGAAGATCTTAAACGAAGGTCCTTATGTACCTACATCACCTCTCAATCCACTTCTTGATCCTTCTGGATCTAGAAGGGGAAGGGAAAAGAGGGAGGAACATTGGTCAGAAGAGGAGAGGAGATTGGTGAATCTTGACACCCTCCTTAAAAACATGATCCTCGGGGCCGTTCCAGAAACCCTAATTCCCACACTAGTTCTTTTTCCTAGTGCCAAAACCATGTGGGATGAGCTTCTTAACCAACATGAAGGAGGAGATGACACCATTGTCACCAGAAAGGTCTCCTTAAACAAGAGGTATGAGTCATTTTTTGCTCAACCTAACGAGTCTCTCACTGGTACTTACACCAGATTTATGAGTATCATAAACCAATTGAGAGGTCTTGGGGTTGAGAAGGACAAGGATATACTTCTGGAGAAATTTTGTGACATTCTACCCACCAAATGGTCTCACATGATACTTGTTTTACGACAAGGTAAAACTCTGCACACACACACTCTCTCAACTCTATATGGAGCCTTCAGGTACACTGAAGAAAATCAAGCTCAGAGAGTGGTTGCAGAACAAGATGCTTTAACCATGCCTCCAGTACTCCTAAAGTGGTTAGTTATTCTGAACCACCAAGTACAGCACTGATATCTTCTGAGAATGTATTTTCTATGAAGAAGATGGTGTCTGAACTTATGGATTCTGGAGAGTCCAGTCAAGTCTCTCCAGACTGTTGTGATGAAACTGAAGATGATGACCTTATTGCAATGATTGCTAAAACGTTTAACCGTTTCAAAGCAAGAGCAAATAAGCCATCTGGACAATTTGCATCCAGTTCTTCCACTGACAAGACCAATTTGACATGCTTTAAGTGTGGCAAAAAGGTCATTTCATGAAAGAGTGCAGGTCCAACCAGTTTGCATCCAAGCCTGGTCCATTCTCTTCTAATAATAAGCCTGATGATAGCTATAAATTGAAATATAAAAAGCTTAAGGCCCAAATTGCTCTCATGGCACAACAAATGGAAACAAATAATAAGTGCATGATTGCTACAACTGAAGAGAAGTGGGTTCCTTCTGATGACTCATCTGTTGATGAAGAAGAAGAAAGAGATTGCTGTTACATGGCTCTGGAAGTTGATGAGCACCTGGTGAAGGAAGATGTCACATCTGGACGATGGGTGGACATTGTTATTAAAAAGGTTAGTGATTATGATAATGCAACTGACCAAGAACTAAAATTGGACATTGCTGAAGCTTTAAATTCTGATTTGATTTTTGTAGAAACTGTTAGATCTGATTGTGTAAATGGTCTAGAAACAGATTCTTCTGAAATAAATGCTTTAAAATCAAAATTAAAAGAGCTTCAAGACATTGAACTGGCATTTCAAGCCCAGGTTCTGGTAACTGAACAATTGATTCAAGAAAAGCAAGATCTTGAGATCATTCTAGAGAAAGAAAAACTGGTAATAAAGTCATGGCTAGAAACTAAAAAGCCATATGATGCTTCAGTTAAACAATTTCCTGCTCAAAAACGTGCATATTTAGATGGAAATACTAATGTTGCATCATTAATACCAGTAATCGATCGATTACCAGAGGTGTTAAGGCCCACAACTGTTTATGATATGCCTGTAACACCCAAGACCAATTTAGACCCAGTTCAATCCCCAGAGGTTAAGACTGGAGCTGTCCAGATGACTGCTCCAGTTAAAAGGTGAAGCAGAATAGACCTTTACCTCAGA
The DNA here is from genome assembly GCA_034093135.1 of Erigeron breviscapus. Lineage (NCBI taxonomy): Eukaryota > Viridiplantae > Streptophyta > Magnoliopsida > Asterales > Asteraceae > Erigeron > Erigeron breviscapus. The sequence goes on along the minus strand of CM067174.1, from coordinate 12,465,404 downwards.
CCAATCCCTTACCAAAGCCTTTGACTGGAAAGGCTAAGGTATCATCTGAAGAAAATATTTTGTCCAGGATAGAGAGCCAGATTCAAATTCTGACTCGTCAATCACAAAGTTTTAATGCAAGATTAAACTTTCTTGAGGGTACTTCATCTGGCCCTAGACAAAATACAAAACCTTTTTCAAAGAAAGACAAATTTATTTCTCCAGTTGAGAAAAATGAAAAGGTTTTAAAACCATCAACCCCAGTGGTCTTCTCTTCTAAGACCACTATTGAACAAAGTGAACTAGACCAGATTGCCCCAGGGACCTATAAGGGAGGGTCCAGTGAACCCATCAGTCGATGGGTTCCCAAATCTAACTGATCAATATCTGGTGTATGTGTAGGGCGATCGAAAGAAGCTTATCTGGTATCTTGACAGTGCAGCTGGCAGGACGATGACCGGATGTAAGACCCTACTGGAGGAGTTCACCATTTCTGATGGACCCTCCATCACGTTTGGAAATGATGGTTGTGGGAAGACTGAGGGATATGGTGTTCTGAACAATGGACAAGTCAAGTTCAGACGAGTTGCATTTGTGAATGGTTTGAAATATAACTTGATCAGTGTAAGTCAACTGTGTGACGATGGCTATCAAGTCTTATTCAATGTTGCTCAGGGCATCGTATTCAACAAGGACTGGAAGGTAGTGTTGATTGCTCCCAGAAAAGGGAATGTGTACGTGATGGATATGGAAAGCTCTCCTTCAGAGCAGTGTTTCTATACTCAAGCTGATGAAGACACAAACTGGTTATGGCACAAAAGGTTATCCCATTTAAACTTCAAAAACATTAACAAGTTGTCCAGAAAACAACTTGCAGATGGGATACCTTCAGTCTCCTTCAAAAAGGAAAGACCATGTCCAGGATGTGAGATGGGTAAGCAAAAGCGTACCAGTTTCAAGACCAGACAGAATTTCAGCATTACTGAACCTCTTCACATGCTTCATATGGACCTTTTTGGTCCAGTGAACGTTCAGACTCGTGCTGGTAAAAGATACACCCTGGTGATCATAGATGAGTTCTCCAGATATTGTTGGGTGATCTTTCTGAGGTCCAAAAGTGAAGCTGCTGCTGAAATCATCAGTCTTATCAAGCAAATTGAGCTCAAGTACAGTCGAAAAGTGTGTCAGTTAAGAAGTGACAATGGAACAGAATTCCAGAATGCAACTCTGGAGTCATTCTGTACTGACACTGGCATCTCCCAGAACTTCTCTTCAGCCCGCTCTCCAGAGCAAAATGGAGTTGTGGAAAGGAAAAATCGAACGCTGATAGAAGCTGCCAGGAGTATGCTTGCTGAATCTGGACTGTCTACCAGTTTCTGGGCGGAAGCAATTGCAACTGCTTGCCACACCCAGAATCGATCAGTGTACATTAAAAGACACAAAAAGACAGCCTATGAAGTCTTAAGAAATAGAAAACCAAACATTGGTTATTTTCACGTTTTTGGATGTCCAGTTTACATCCTGAACGACTCCAGTCAGCTAGGCAAATTTGATGCCAAAGCTGATGAAGGGTATTTCTTAGGCTATTCAGCCATTCGCAAGGCCTTCAGAGTCTATAACAAGAGACTGGAGAAGGTCCATGAGTCAATTCATGTAACATTTGATGAATCAAATGCCTCAATCAACAAGAAGCCAGTCCCTGACACTCCCCCAGTAACACCAATTGTCTTTTGTGAATCTGATCCTATAAACGACAAATTTGAAGATTCACCAGACACAGTTTCCAGTCATCCTGATCTGGAACCTGTTCAGAAAAAGAAACTCTCCAGTAGTACTCCATTCTATCCCTCTATTATTTTCAAACTACCCTCTGAAATTAATATTGGTTCAGATGTGCGTACTACTCCCCCAGTAACACCAATTGTCTTTTGTGAATCTGATCCTATAAACGACAAATTTGAAGATTCACCAGACACAGTTTCCAGTCATCCTGATCTGGAACCTGTTCAGAAAAAGAAACTCTCCAGTAGTACTCCATTCTATCCCTCTATTATTTTCAAACTACCCTCTGAAATTAATATTGGTTCAGATGTGCGTACTACTCCCCCAGTATCAGTGTCAGTTGAGAATTTACCAGAAATGTCTTCTGTGAAGAATTTCATGATGCAAATCGTGATTTAAATGACTCAGATGAAGATACTGAAGTAATTTGGCAAGACCCTCCTCCAGAATCAACTTCAGAGGAGACTCAACTGAATTCTTGCACTGATATTGTTGTCAGTAACAATCCTGGTCAGTACTCCAGATGGACAAAAGCTCACCCTATTGATCAGATCTTAGGTGACTCCAGTCGTGGTGTTCAGACCAGAAGAGCCTCCAGTAATCAATGCTTATACGTCAGTTTTCTATCTTTGATAGAACCTAAGAAGATTGACGAGGCTCTGGAAGATCCAAACTGGGTGACTGCTATGCAAGAAGAGCTTCACCAGTTTGAAAGGAACAAAGTATGGTATCTGGTTCCTTTCCCAGTTGGAAAGAAAGAACCAATTGGAACAAGATGGGTCTTCAGAAACAAAGTAGATGAAGATGGCCACGTAATAAGAAACAAGGCCAGACTGGTAGCACAAGGCTACTGCCAGTCAGATGTCGACTTTGATGAATCTTTTGCTCCAGTGGCTAGACTTGAAGCGATCAGAATTTTCTTAGCATTCGCTGCTAATCACCAGTTCAAGGTCTACCAGATGGACGTAAAGAGTGCTTTCTTGAATGGGAAGCTTGAAGAAGAAGTTTACGTCAGACAACCTCCAGGTTTCGTTGATGACAAGCATCCACATTGGGTATATCGTCTGGACAAAGCGCTATATGGCCTCAGACAAGCCCCACGTGCCTGGTATGATACTCTGACTAAACATTTGTTGAAAAATGGTTTTAAACGAGGTGCAATTGACAATACCTTGTTCATTCTTCATGAGAAAGGTAATCTGTTAATGGTACAAATTTATGTTGATGATATAATTTTTGGGTCTACTGATGAAAACATGTGCAAGAAATTTTCTAAAATCATGTCCACTGAATATGAAATGAGTTTGATGGGTGAATTAACATATTTTCTTGGACTCCAGATTAAACAAAACAAAGATGGAATTTTTTATTAATCAGGAAAAATATGTTAGAGATCTTTTAAAGAAATTCGATATGAATTCTTCACCATCTAAACCAACTCCAATTTCTGCACCACTGACACTGGACTCGGATCCAGATGGCAAACCAGTGAACACCACTGTCTATAGAGGCATGGTTGGTTCACTGATGTATTTAACGGCCAGTAGACCAGATATTATGTTTTCAACATGTTTATGTGCCAGATATCAGTCTAATCCAAAGGAATCTCATATGCTCGCTGTAAAGCGCATACTGAAGTACCTTAAAGGTGTCCCCAGTCTAGGTCTTTGGTACCCCAAAGGCTCAGGCATGGATCTAATGGGTTATTCAGATTCAGATCATGCAGGTTGTAAGATAGATAGGAAATCCACAACTGGTGGATGTCATTTCCTAGGTGGCAAACTGGTCAGCTGGACCAGTAAGAAGCAAACTTCAGTTTCATTATCCACTGCTGAAGCTGAATACGTGTCTGCAGCCAGTTGTTGTGCTCAGATACTCTGGATGAAGAACCAGTTGCTTGATTATGGTATTAAATATTCAAAAACTCCTATCTTTTGTGATAATACCAGTGCCATCGCTATCTCCAACAATCCAGTCATGCACTCCAGAACCAAACACATCGATCTAAGGTACCATTTCATTCGCGATCATATTATGAAAAACAACATTGAACTCCATTTTATCCCTACTGACAAACAACTCGCTGACATTTTTACTAAACCACTGGATGTAAAAACTTTTGAATATCTTGTTGGTGAGTTGGGAATGTTAAACCCTTAAATCTGGAACCTTGGTATTGAACGCCATTGTGTACTACTAAGGATCTTTGATTTAAAGATTCAAAAATTTATTTCTGGATCAACATTCCAGGGAAGACTTGAAAAATATTTTTCTCTTAAAAATGTTTAAGTTCAGGGTGAATTAATTTTCTCACTGGACAAATTCTTCAGAAAATATTACTGGTGCTTTGTAAATATGTCCCTCTCACTGGTAACTGGACAAGTTGAAGTGCGTGTTTGAGTTGACTTATGTCTTCTTGTAAATGTGTCCCTCTCATTTGTCTGTATTAGTTGACGTGCAAGTTTGAGGTTTCCAGTCTTTCAAATATGGTTTTCACTGGTACTTTACTGGAGTGTCCCTCCAGTGTACCATCAGTACATGTTCACTGGACTAATCCACCAGTGATACTGGACGGTCCTGTCAACCTCCAGATGCACTGAAATATGTCATAATATTTTCAAAATACTTGATCTTTGTATGTGCCATGTAAGCAAACTTTTTCAAAGATATTTATCTTATAAATCCTACGTGGCATGTAAGTGTTTCAAAACAATGATGGTCTTTTTACTTTGGGAAAACAAAAAGTACAAGTTGTTACTGTTTTGTGGGCTGTAAACCGTCATGCATTTATGTGTGATGTGATGTAATTAATGCGGATCTCAATACACAATCAAAAATTGTATTTGATAATTTCAAATTAATCGTTTGAGTTCCACATTCTCAATCCTATATATACCCACTTTCACTTTCAATTTCATTTACTTCGAACATTTACTCCCAAATCTAAAATTCCTTCATTCAATTTCTTAAATTCTTCATCATAAACCCTAAAATCATTCAATTTCATCTTCATTTATAAATTCCAATGGCTCCTAGACAATCAAACTCACCAAGAAATCTTCTATCCGCTGAATATGTTCCGGCTACAGATGTAGTCAAAGCACCTCATATCACCCTTGAAGCAAAGGCTATAAGGATGAATATGAATAACTGGATGGCAAAACTCTCGCTATCCAGTGTCCATGATCCACAATCAATCATTGGGAGATTAAATACCTTTTTTCTCTCATGTCCATTGTATGGTGCCTTAACCATTAATCCAGAAAAGATGTATCACGATTATTTGTGTGAATTCTGGTACACAGCTGAATACAATGAAGCAAATTCAACTATTGAATTTTCTCTTGAGCAAGGGACCAGACCCTTGGCTTTTACAGTAGATTCTCTCAGAGCAGCTCTTCAATTAGGCTATCTGGATGAGAATGAGATGGCAATCCCACTCCCTACTGGTATCAATTTCAGAGAGGTATGCAGATTGATGGGGCATACAGAGATAGTGGATGAGCATGGTCAGTTGCTAAGAAAAGGAACTATTTATATGAGCAGACTGACGGATTCGTGGAGATACTTCTTCACACATATTGTCGAGTGCCTTGGAGGTAGTTCTGGAGGGTTAGACCAGATCAATCAAACCCACCTCCAGATTGCCTACTGTTTGTGGTTTGGGCTAAGGGTTGATTTTGCCCAGATATTGTTTGACGATCTGGTAGAACGTTTAAAGGTAAAAGGTAGGAAGCCCTTTGTACCATACATTCGGTTTCTCTCAATAATTTTTAAGAACATTCTTGGAGCCCAGTACGATTTTGAAACCACTCATTTCTCAATGAGTGAGTACATGAGAGATCTGACCAACTTAAGGTCCAGAGATGGTGAGGTGGACATTCCTCAATCAATGTTGTCACTTCAAAGAGTAGAAGAGAATGTGGCACCAGGCAGGGTCCAAGTTGTTGAAGTACCTGCTGATAGTGAAGATATTGAAGTTGTTGAAATGGTTCAACCTATTCAACAAGTGGCTCCAGTTGGTGGACCAGAAATAGTTGAGCTTTCCAGACGACCAAGATCACATAGGCGTCTGATGAGGAGAGGAGTCCAGGTAAATCCATCAACCCATCCTGGTGATATAATGAATATAGATGGGTCTCCTATTTTTGAAGAGGAGTATATTGATCCTACTGTACAATCTGAACAGAGAGTGGACACTGAAGTCCAGGCTGTTGTACAAGATGTGGCTCAAGCTGGTGAGCAAGTTGTTCAGACTGAAGAACAAGCATCTGGCGAACAAGAAGCCCAGATTGATCTAAATGTTGATGTTGGTGAACAAGTTGATATTGCTGGTGCATCATTTTGGGATGAGGCTGACTCTCCTATATCTAGAGGTCAGAATTTTGATGTGAACATGGACTTTCTGGGTGAAGAAGTTGTACAGATTGAAAGTCAACCAGAGATGCCTACACCTCCACCAGAAACAAATATTCTTACACCAGAAACCGAAATGCCACCACCACCATCTTCAGAACCAACACCACCACCAGAAATGCCACCACCACCACCACCACCACCACCATCTTCAGAAATGCCACCACCACCATCTTCAGAACCAACACCACCACCAGAAATGCCACCACCACCACCACCATCAATTCCTCAATCAACCCCATACTTCACACCATTCATTCAACCAACACAAACTCAATCACCACCAGTAAACCCAACTGAACAAAGTATGCCAGTCTCAAATGTTGAAAGAGAAGAGGACTGGACACAAGTACCTATGATGACCAGATTGACTTCTCATCTGGAACAACCCAGTGGTCTCTCCACTTCATCTTCTACCGAGGTCCAAGGCCTTCTTAGTAAGGTAGCGGACCTGGAGAGATCACTTCAGAGCTCTTCCCAGGTTATTTCTGACTTCAAATCAATTTTATCAAACAATTTAGCGTCAGAAATGAACCTTTTTGCTGGGAATGAGAAGTTGGTTTTTGACAAGTTGGATGAGCTGGTACTGGCCACAAATCTAAATTCTCAAAATATAAGGGTGGCAGTACAAGGGTTTGAAGAGAAGATTGTAAGTTCAGTTGAGACTGCAGTGGAAAGTAAGGTTGTTGGTCCACTGGCAGGTCTTAAAGAAAAGGTTGAGCAGCTGGTTACAAGGGTAAGCTCTCTGGAGAGTAGGCCCACACTGGACCAAAGTGCAGTTGTTCGCACTATCAGTGAAGAATGTACAAGAAGGTTTAGAAATGATATGCTGAAAGAGATCACTGAAGAAATATCAGGATCTATCCTTAGATCATTTCAGGATGTTATGTTTCCAGAAGTTGCAAAGATGATTGAGGTTGAGCTGCCAAAGGACTTGCCAGAAGCAATTGAAAATATTAAAAGGGAAGTCCAGGCACTCAAGACTGGTATGACTGCTTCCTTGCCAGAACAAGGAAGAACCTTTGGCTCACTGGATAGGCACATGATGGAAGAGTTATGGAATGATCTGAAGTCAAGGACTAGAGATCAATCCAAGGGGGAAAAATTGTCAATTCCATCATCTGGTGTCCAAGAGTTTAAGGAAGAAGAGAGAGGTTGTAAGGGCAGTCGCTACTGAAAGCGTTGTTCAGAGAAGGCAAGTGACTGGTACTGATGCCAGTGCACGTATGGCCCAGAGAGCACTTGGCACTGAAGCCAATGTGCAGACTGAAGAAGAGGCTGCTGGTACTGAAGCCGAGCCCCAGTTTGAATCCTTCCCAGACATCCCTACCACACTGAAGACAGTTAAAGGGAAAGAAAAGATGGTGTCTGGTGAAGAGGAAGAAAAGTTTGAAGATGTTGACAGTGAAACATCTAGGAAGTTACAACAACAGTGCATAATGATCGAAATATTCAAGAATAATCAAAGAGATGAACTGCTGGCCCATCATAGGGATATGGCTATAATGGGTACTCTGGACTCCTACAACGCTGGCAGATTAGGCGTAAATATTGAAGTTTTTAAAAGGATGAAGGAGGATCCCAGAGTTCAACAATGTCTTGATGCACTGAATGATGTATATATACGCTCGTTCTATGCAGAGGAAGAACAGGTATATGATTCCTTGATTTATGGTGTAACCATTCCAGAGCTTATCAGACAAAGAAAGGAGGAGCTGGTAAGCCTCCAGAAGAAAATAAGAAGAAATGCTGGTGCTCTGGAACTGGAATACAGAAAGAGAATGACTGGTCTACCCAAGCTTACAGCTAAGCAACTGAAGGCAATTAAAGATGGTGATGTTAGCACTTTTATTCCTCTGGATACAACTCTGAAGATCAATAGACAAGAACACCAGTCCACTGAAGGAAAACAGAGTGGTGTATCCAGGGAAACTGAAGATATGGTTCAGTTGGCTAAGCAAAAGGCTAAGTTTGAAGAAATGATGACGTTCAGGGCCAATGCAAGAAGAATAATAAATGCTGAAATCACACTGGCTGAACATCATCAAGGTATGACCAGGTTTAATGTAAAGTTGACCAGAGAAGGTAACTTTACTGATGAGAGAAAAGATACTTCAGTCCAAGCATTTGGATGGACTGAACTAAAGGAGATTGGATTGACTTTCAAAGGCAAGACTGATCTCTCTCCAGACGTGAAGGCCTTTATGAAGAGGATTGAGAAGGTCTGGAAGAGAATTCAACAAATGGAAGTTGTGTTGGGTCTGAGACCACCAGTGTCTGTTCCATCATCTCCATCTCCTAAGAGGAAGGCCACTGAAGATGCACCAGGGCATTCATCGAGAAGAAGGGCCTGAACTCTTACCATTGTACTTGTTGTAATTATTTGTTTATGAAAGTTGTAATTATTTTCCTTTTTGATGAAAGTAATAATAGTTGCAAGTTTTTATTTTTACAAGTAGAATGACCAGATTTAGTCTAAGTTAGAACTTAAAAGATGAAACTGAAAACACTCATGATCTATAAAGTGTTTTCCAGTAACTTAGATTTTTTAGACTTAAATCGACCAAGTGTTTTCCAGACATACAAATTTGTATATCTATAAGTCTGAAAAATACTTGCATTATTTCTAAACAAATAGGGGGAATTTGTTAGGTCCAGATTTAGTCCAGACTTACTGGACTGGCTCCAGACTGGACTACTGGAACCTTATTTAGGTTTGTTAAGAAACTTGTTTTGCTGGTCTCGCTCCAGACCCGACTACTGGAGCTCACTGAAGATCTGACCAGAAAACATATCCTACTGGACCTACTCCAGACTTGGAATCTGGAGTCCCTCTGAAGATTTGTCCAGAAATAATTGAAGACTAGTGAGCATTTACTTGTATAGATAATCTGGAGCATTCTCCAGATTAGCTCACTGAAGACTTCACCCCAGTCCAGATCTACTCTACTGAAGACATTCTGACTGAAGTCAAAGACTGAAGTCTGAAGGAAGAAGACTTAACAAATGGCGGAGTCCACTGAAAAGTCTTACCAGATCTGCACACTGGAGGATTGTTAGTGTTCTAGATCCTGCAAGTCTGAACACTAATATCGAGGATTGACTTTTGCCTTTAATACACTTTCCAAAGAACAATCCACTTGTTCTTTAACAAAGTATACGTGTGTTAAGGTGGTTGGATATAAGGATACACTTGCACTTGATGTGACTTTATCCTTATTCTTATCCAATACATTTAATGTTCTTGTCGGATCATTAAATGTATCCAACCATATTTGTACGGCACAAATTCACTGGTGAATTTGTTGCCTATAAATACAAAGTCATTTCCTTGATAAAAATACTTTTAAGCATTCCTTTGCATTTAAGTGAATTTGTCCAAATACTCTCGATCTTAAACAGGGATACTTCACAACTTTAAGTATCTCAATCCCAAAGAGTTATTTGACAAACATAGATCATATTGTAACTCATAGGTTGTTAGGATACTCACTTAATTGTGTTATCTTGATTCCGCAACAACCTTGTATTTTATTTACACATCAATAAATAAAATACCCATGAAACATACATAATGGTCCACTTTATTTGTTTATTGCTTTAAGTCTTGTATTACTTTGTTTATATATCTTGCATCTTTATTTACAAGTAATACTAGTCCAATTCTAGTGATTATTAGACTTGTTGTATTTTACACTTTCCATTGGTTAACCATCTCGTTAATTAAGGGACTCACAATAAGGCAGAGAAAGGAGGAACTGGTGAGCCTCCAGAGAAAAATAAGGAAAAACGCTGGTGCTCTAGAGATAGAGTACAGAAAAAGAATGACTGGTCTGCCGAAGCTTACTGCCAAACAAATCAAGGCAATAAAGGATGCTGATGTGAGCACTTTCATTCCACTGGATACCTCTCTGAGAATTAATCGCCAACAACCCCAGTCCACTGAAGGACAACAGAGTGGTGTATCCAAGGAAACTGAATATTTGGTCCAGATGGCAAAGCAGAAGGCATCTTATGAACAAATGATGAATTTCAGGGCAAATGCTAGAAAAATTGTTGATGCTGAAATCAAGTTGGCTGAAAATCATCAAGGAATGACCAGATTCAATATAAAGTTGACCAGGGATGGTAACTTTACAGATGAAAGGAAAGATACAACAGTCCAAGCTTTTGGATGGACTGAACTGAAGGAGATAGGATTGACTTTTAAAGGTAAAACTGATCTATCTCCAGATGTTAAGGCTTTTATGAAGAGAGTTCAAAAGGTCTGGAGTAGAATACAACAAATGGAAGCTGTGTTGGGTTTGAGACCACCAGTGTCTGTTCCATCATCTCCATCACCAAAGAGGAAGGCTACTGAAGATGCACCAGGGCATTCATCAAGAAGAAGGGCCTGAATCTTTTATCATGTACTTATTGTATTTAATAGTTTGATGAAAGTTGTAATTATTTTCCAGTTGATGAAAGTAAATTTTAGTTGCAATTTTCAAATTCATATAAGTAAATGATCAGATTTAGTCTAAGTTAGAACTTAAAAGATGAAATTGAAAACACTCATGATCTATAAAGTGTTTTCCAGTAACTTAGATTTTTTAGACTTAAATCGACTAAGTGTTTTCCAGGCATACAAATTTGTATATCTATAAGCCTGAAAAACACTTGCATTATTTCTAAACAAATAGGGGGAATTTGTTAGGTCCAGATTTACTGGACTCACTCCAGACTCGACTACTGGAGCCTTACTGAAAATCTGTCCAGTATCTGACCTACTCCAGACTTGGAATCTGGAGTCCCTCTGAAGATTTGTCCAGAAATAATGGAAGACCAGTGAGCAAATACTTGTATAGGAAATCTGGAGTATTCTCCAGATTATCTCACTGGACTTCACCCCAGTCCAGATCTACACTACTGAAGACATTCTGACTGAAGTCAAAGACTGAAGGAAGAATAAAGAAGACTGACAAATGGCGGAGTCCACTGGAAGTCTTACCAGATCTGCACACTGGAGGATTGTTAGTGTTCTAGACCCTACAAGTCTGAACACTGATATCGAGGATTGACTTTTGCCTTTACACACTTTCCAAAGAACAATCCACTTGTTCTTTACCAAAGAATATACGTGTGTTAAGGTGGTTGGATAAAAGGATACACTTGCATTTGATGTGACTTTATCCTTATTCCTTATCCAATACATTTAATGTTCTTGTCGGATCATTAAATGTATGCCAACCATATTTGTACGGCACAAAATTCACTGGTGAATTTTGTTGCCTATAAATACAAAGTCATTTCTTTGAGAAAATCATTTTTTTAGCAAATTGGTGAACTTGCTTAAATACTCTCGATCTAAACAGTTATACTTCACAACTCTAAGTATATCGATCAAAGGAGTTTATTTAGCAAGTATAGATCACTTGTAATTCAAAGATTGTTTAGATACTTACATACGTGTAATATCTAGGTTCCGCAACGATCTTGTATTTTGTTTATACATCAATAAAGAAAATACACTTGAAAACTATATTTGTGTTCCACCATTTATTTACTTGTTTAAATATTGCTTAAGTCATTTATTACTTCGTTTATATTATTGCATATTTATATTGAAGTAATACTAGTCCAATTCTAGTTCATACTTGTCTTGATATTTTACACTCGTGGGTTAAACCATCGTGTGAGGGACTTCACAGTGTATTTTACATAAGAACACGCAAAGCAGTCATTTGCGTGTTTGTTTGTGATGACGTCATCACAAACACGCAAAAACTGGAAAATTTGCTTGGGAAGGATCTGGTCATGAGAACACGTAAAGTTCATCAAGAACACGCAAAGTTCATCAAGAACACGCAAAACCAGAAACTTCAACCCCCAAATCTCATCCAGTGATGTTGAACCTCAAAACTCTTAAACATGGTACGAATAGCATCCTATTTGTCCGATTTACAAGTTTTTAAGTTCCATTTCCTTGTCCATTTCATTGATTGAGTCCCATTTAGTGAATTTATAACCGAAAATAAAAACCCTAAATATTTGGTCATTAAACATCAAATCTAGACTTAGAAATGTTGTTAATCTTTTACCTTTGTTCAATAAGTGTTAAAGATAGTGTTTGTTGTGTCAAAAACACGTATAGATCAAGCTTTATGAATCGAGAAGGTGAACAATGCGCAGGAACACGCAAATGTGGAGAGCTTTTGACAAGAACACGCAAATAATTTTTAAAAATAACATTAAATGCGTAATGTCACCCTTTTATATCCACACAAACGCGCAAACCCTAAGTGTCACTAGAACACGCATATTCGGCCATTTTGCCAGAACACGCAAATTAGGCCCAAAGTGAAAACACGCATATACAAGCCCACTATGTTAAATACACATATCACACTTAGCCTAATTTTCTCGATTCTTGTGAACCTTGACTTACTAAAAGTCAACTTTCATGGACTTGATTAACACTTTAAAAATTCACACAGAATTCTCTTGAACTTGGTACAATTAACGAAAAGAATTCTTTAGAGAACACGATAAAGCCAAATACAAATACTTTTTGTATTATAACTTATCGTATTTTTCTCATTAAAGTAATTCTCGAGTAATGTCACAACTCAAACAACTCCCAATGTACAATCATTAAGTTAAGACCCGATATGTCACTAATTAATGAATAACAAAGTACCATTGCTAAGTATTTGACATTAACAGACATTGGACACAATCAATGCTGTTTTATAAATTCAAATACAACAAAAATAAAGACATAAGATTGGATAACACGATAAACAATCTCTCCATCTATATCTTCGTCTTCGTTTGAATTTTGCTAAGTTGTTGACGTGTAAGTATATTCTGCTTCCAATTTAAGCTTGAGTTTTTTCCATTCCGGACTGAATAGACCCAATTTTCATATACTTTGGAGATCCTTTATCTTCATGGTTGACACACTCCCAATTTAGATAAATAATTCTGCGACCACATCAGCAAACTCATGAGATCTATACAACACATGTATTCATCTCAATGATAAATAATTGAACTTGAGAATACTTAAACAGATATATAACTGATAAACAATGGCTGAGTCTCCCAATTAAGATTAGACTCAAAGCCTTTATCCCGTTATTTCACACATTAAGTATCTTTGACTCAATTATTTGAGATAAATTGCAAATCAAAATATATGTCAAATACATCAACTTAATGACTCCGTTTGACCTATTTTGACCGAAACCTTAAGTATTTCACTTAATCTTTCGAGCAATTTATATAAAAGACCTAATTCGAGGTGTACTAAACACACTCAAATTTGTCTTTATTTACACTATACCCTTATCATGATACACATTTATTCAGTGTTCACACAGAACACAGCTAACTCCCCCTGGAAACCAGATACCCTAAATACCACCGTCTCTCGTGCAATAGAACCTCTTTATTATTAGCAAGAACCTTACGGAGCATAAAGTTACAAAATCGATCACAGTAATTTTAAAATCAAAATTACTCTAACAAATCTTGCAAGAGTCATGCTTAATACTATTCTTGCGATATACCTTATGAAGCATAAAGTTAGAAAATCAGTCACAGTAATTTTATGATCAAAATTACTCTAACCCATCTTAAAATAGTTATGCTTAATCCAGTATATTAAGGTAAGTTTTAGAAAGAGTAATTACTTACAGAAAGATCGGATATAGCAAATGAGTAAACTTAAATGCCATATATATTCTTCATGTCTCCTGCGGTAACGACTCCCCCTTAAACTGCTTTAGTATACTTGAGATGCTTTAGAAGGAATAATTACTTACAAAGTGGATCGGATGTAGCAAATGAGTAAACTTAAATGCCACATGTTGTCTTTATTTCTCTTGCAGTAACGACTCCCCCTTAAGCTACTTTGGTACAATGGAAAGGCTTTAGAAGAACTAATTACTTACAAGAAGATCGGATATAGCAAATGAGTAAACTTAAATGCCACATGTTTTCTTCATTTCTCTTGAAGTAACGACTTCCCCTTAAACCATTATTCTATTTTTGTGATGCATTTTCTGATAAAAAGATGATTCTTGAGAGATGGTAACTAAGGGTTACTCATTCTAGTCTACTGGACTAGCAACTCAAAATGCGATCGATCAAAGGCCTTAGTGTAACCATCATAAATAAATCAACTTTGCATATTGATCATAAGATAGCAACCATTATATGAATAATCATGCTATCACATATGATTTATTAACAAGCATAAAATAAAGTAGCACTTTATATATACTTGTTTTTCCCAAATACGTTCCTTTATAAACACATTATAAATAACATACATAGGACTTGCACAATGATTTAAAATGAAGTAAATATCTTATAAGTACGATAACCCACTATGTTATCTAAAATAAGTGTGCCTAGGACTCAGTCACCGATCACCGAAAATACATGGTCCTCCTTAACTGTGTCCTCCGCACAAATAAAGGGAAATTAGTTTTCTTCGTCAAGAACCCAGACCTTCTTTGTCCGGATTCTTCCCAAATCATCCCGGTATGCAAATTCTCCCCATCCTCCTTTTCCTAAAATCTTGTTCAATTGATTTGAATCATCATGAGGTTGTTTCTTACGAAAGGTATTAGATGACTCACTAACATTGTAACTCTGAGATGTTGATCTGAAATCATTACCACTTCTTCCAGCAAATCGATCATAATAAGAACTGTGATATTCTGTAAGTTTGGCGGATGATTTCACTTCATACGAGTATGAAGGATACATATTGCCAGAATTCCTTGATCTCCCTTTTTGAGATGAATGATTTGAAGAAGCCGTATGACTAGACACTTGTTTGAAAGGACATTCTCCAACTGATTTCTTCACAGAATCTCTTGATCTTTGAGTGGATAAGGCATGTATGGGAAGTCTTTGAGAAGAACCACCAAGATTTCCTGTTGATCTCTTGTATTGTTCTTCCATCATATTGTAAGTCCCAACTTGTTAGATGGTACTACTGAAGACACCTCTATGTCGATGGTGGAGTTACTTTGCAATATACTTACTGAACTGGAGACGACCAGTTGCAGAGGTATATACCAAGTTCTAGATAGATTACTTATATAAAAGACAATAAGTAAAGAACAATGCAATAATACAAATAACTTGTAAACAATCTTGATGAGACAATATGTAGTTTTCAATGTGTAATTTATTTATTGATATTAAACAAATTACAAGGTTGATGCGGAACCAAGATAATACACGAATGTAAATATCCTAACAACCTATGAAATACAATTGATCTATACTCGGAATTTCTCTTCAACAATCGAAACACTTAAAGTAGTGAAATGTTCCTTTTAGCGATTGAGAGAATATTGCACAAGTTCACCAAGAATATTGCAGGTTTGCAAAGTGTGAAGTTATCCGTTTTTGTGAAGTAACTTAAAATCTTGGTTGTGCAATGACTTGTATTTATAGGCAAAGTTAACATTGGGATGTTAACTTTAGCCGTACAAATGTGGTTGGGAGCATTTAATTCCTTAAAAAGCAGTGTAAAGTCGCATGTTAAAGTGACTTTACATAACCATCTTTATGTACCTTTTAATACTTAAATAATAAGATAAGGCTTATTATCCGGGTAAAGGTACATAAAGTATACAAGTCAATTCCTCGTAATCAGTGTAAAGCTTTGTAAGGGCTTTCCACTGATGGTCTCCAGTTTGTAACTGACTAGAATGTCAACTGGGCTTCGCTGCCATTGCCATTCTCTTTCTTCCATTTGTTGTCTTCGACTTCAACTGGAATGTTTCTTCAACTTGGTCAGTTCTCAACTGGAGGAAGTCTTCAGTTGCGTTAACTGTACGGTGCAACTGGACTTCAATATATTTCTCGACAAATCTTCTTGGTCACCAGTTTACTGGGTCACCAGATGCAACTGGTGACTGGTCAGTGTGAACTGGTGACTGGCCAGTTCCAGGTGAACTGGTCCTAACACATATCTTTTCCCTTATCTTTTTGAGAATTACTTCTCAGATTTCTCTCATTAATTCTGGATAAGTTGTCTGATGAGAGACCATCACTGCTTGAGCATATCCCAGTATCTGAAGGTTTTGACCTCACATGAGTAGAAACTATATTCATTCCTTTACTTGGACACTTACTAGCAGCATGTCCCTTTGTACGACATATGAAGCAGGAAATCCTCTTGACATTTTTCATCTTATTGAATCTCCTGAGATTTTCTTCCGTAATAGGAATTCCATACTCAGTCATTTCTTCAATTCACGAGAGTCTTTCCAACACTTCATCCATTGTTCTCACAGGAATTAATGGAGTTGACTTTGAGTGTCTCAAATGTAATGTCTCATTTTCTTCCAGAATAACTCCTCCGCTTGTTGATGTCTCATCGACCCTGGAGGCTTCAGGAATCAAATGTGAAACATTTTTATGATCCTTGTCCCACTTGTGACATACATCATGCATTTGACTGACACTCAAAGGATTTTGACTAAGATGTTCAAAATGATACACCTTGTCAAGATGAAGATTAGTGATGGTCACATTGCCATAACCAGTTGCGATCCCCTGAGCAGGTCCGGCAAAGTTCACCTGAACATCAGAAATCTTGACAAAGTCTGACAGAACACTACTATCTCCAGTCGCACGAATAGAACATCCAGTATCGATATTCCGCATGTTGTCAGTTCTTTCTACTGAGACTGGACACTTTGTGATAGTCAAGTTCGTCATGAAGTTCACTAGACCTGGTATTGTCCTTTGATCTTCGACTTTGTTTGAACTTCTCACAACTATTGATTTTTTAGGGTTTTTGAATGATCTAGTGTCATCACTTTCTGAAATCTCTGATTCTGAATCTGATGACATATCTGAACTGATCTCAGCCATGTAGGCATTGTTGACTTCATCAACAATTGTGCCCCAGTTATATGACCCTTCCTGTTGTTGAACCACCAAAGCTCTTGACCCATTTTGGTTATTAGAGTTTGGACTTTCAACCTTGGAACCTTGATAACTGTTCTGCTGAGACGAGTTATTAGCATTTGAACTTGACCCTTGAAAATATCTTCGTTGTCAAGCACCTGAAGGAGTTGCTGATCCACCTTGGTTAAAGTTCTGACGAGTCACAATAGACCTATCATCCTTCTTAGGTCTCTAGCATTCTCTAGCAAAGTGTCCAAAGCCCTCGCAATTATAACACTTATCTTTGACTTATCAAAGCCAAGCTTGGAACCCACGACCTTTCACCCTATTCTTGATAGAAACCGTTTAGCCCGAAGAGTTAGCATAGCCATTTGCCATTGCAAATCCATCTCTTCTAAGTCCAAAGGATCAATCTGCTCGTAGTCTTCATCTATAGGACTAGGATCTTGAACCTTTTCTTGGATAAACTGTTCATATGATGTCACAAATGACGCAAGAACGGATAAGTGACTTTCCGCACATTTGACACTTATAGGCACAGTGGAACTAGCACTGGAGGTAGGATATCCACGATTGCCTACATTGTCGCTCTGACTTGAAACAAGACATATATTCCCCTCAGAGTCAAATGAGATCTTCTGTGAGTCAACATCTTCACTCAGGAATGCCCTTGTGCTTCCTTCAGGGGAACCTGGACTTACATTGATCGTAGGCCTACCATAATAAAGCTCGGGAATCTGAGCATTATTATATCCTGCTTCCCTCCTTTTTAGTTTCATTTCTTGTCCCCTAAACTTAGCAACTATCCGAGTCAAAGACATATCGGAGAAATCTGCTTTTTCCTGCAAAGTGGTAATGTAGTTACTCCACTTTTCCGGCAAGGAACTCAAAAATT
>CM067174.1:12392409-12442409 GCA_034093135.1 Erigeron breviscapus | reverse complement strand
TGAGATTCCTGCTCAGGATTTGACTTTTTCAGTCTACTACAAGAATGGTACAGGAAGAGGTGCTAAGCTTGTTGTTAGCAGTCTCACGGATAAACAGGGCAGAGATATTGATGATGCCTTTACTTCTGATGATGAAGATGAATATTATCATGTCATACCTAATGTTTATCGTGGAGATCCAAATCATCCATACTGTAAGTTGGATGTGCCTCTTCCTCATAGGTATTTCGTGTATGTCAAAGATCCTCGTGCATCAAGTTTAAAAGAACTCATCCTCAGTTGGACGTATGACGAGAAAAAAAGGCTTTATCTGATGAAGAGACTTGATGGATGTCAGTACCTTGAGCCTAACATTGAAGCTTTCAATTCGATGCCAAAGGCAGACTTCTATGGTCTTGCAGGGCTTAGGCTTATTGGTAATCACAAGCGTGCGAAGTTGTTTGAGAGCTGGATCAAGAATGACAATCATCTCAAGCAGAGTGGAGAGTCAGATCCAAGAAAGTTCAAGTTCAATCCAACTCCGAGAAAGAAGCGTGTGACTCATGGGCCGAACGGAGAAGAGATCGTTGTTAGATTTATTAACAGGAACAAGAATGTTCGTAGGGTTCCTTTGAAGAAGTGGCTGCAAAACATGCTTGGTGACATGGAGTATTGGAAAGTAGATAGCTTTAGTGCAGCCGCTGTTGTTATGTCAACAATAGCAACTGGGCACAAAGAGCTGCTTAGAGTCTACGATCCACTTGAGCTTATTAATCTATCAAGAAAGGACTTGAAGAGATTACATAGGCATCAGCTAAGAAGCTCACAACTCCTTGTAGGCATAAAAGGGTGTCTATGAAAGGATGGTGAAGTTTTGTCTGGCTGAGTACCTCCATGATGACAGTCGAAGATTCTTTGATGAAATACTTAGACGGGTACGAGCAAGGGTTCCAGCTGGAGTTGAACAAAACATGGTTCCTCTAATTGTTAAGCCAAATGAAGAAGCAGGGGTTCCAGCAGGAGTTGAACAAAATATGGTTCCTCCAAATGTTGAACCAAGTGCAGAAGCAGGGGTTCCTTCAGGAGTTGAACAAAGTATGGTTCCTCCAGCCGTTGAGCCAAGTGTAGAAGTTGGGGTTCCAGCTACGGAAGGTCAAAGTGTTGATATTCTTGCAGTAGTTGAACCAAGCACTTCACTACCAGTACCTTAGACTGACGTTCCTGATGACAGGGTTTTTGGCCACCACTTAGGATGACAAACGAAGACTTGAAGGCCATATCTAGATGCTGATGTCAAGGGGGAGACTGTTAGTGCATGATTCTCAGTGACATGAGCATTCTAGATATGTGAAGTATATTTGTTTATATATTCAAGTCTTGTAATTTTCTTGTAATTACCGTTTGTCAATAATATTACCTTGGCATATATTGTTGATCCAATTGGGATCCATTTATGTTTATATGTTTGTTTATTATTTGTATTTTGCAGGTTTTAGACATAACATGTAAAGAGTCATTAAGTTAACATTGTTTCTGCGTTTAACAGCAGTTGAGTATTTAACTTAATGTACTTCCAAAGGGAAGTTAAGATAATTGTGTTTCTGCGTATTAACAGCAGTATAAACATTATCTTATATACACACTTCCAATAGGTAATATAGACGACGTTGTTTCTGCGTATTCACAGCAGTTGAAATGTTGTCGAAGGCTAATGCTAGTTCTGCGTATATTTACAGCAGTTAAAGCATTAGTTGAGTTAATGTCGGTTCTGCGTCTTGACACCAGTAAAGACATTTACTCAACATATCCTAAGTGTTATTTGAGGGTTCTTAGGAACGAGCAAAAGTTTTGCTTGTTCAAGTAAGAACACTCAAATGGTCATTTGAGAGTTTCTAAGAAACAAGCAAAAGTATGCTTGTTCTCAAGAACTCTCAAATGGTTTGAGAGTTTCTGTGGAAACAAGCAAAAGTATGCTTGACCACAAGAACTCTCAAACGTTTTGTGTGTTCAGGGAAACACGCAAAACAGGCCAAAACCCTAATGGCATTGGGCTTAAAGAAACACGCAAACCCATTGGGTTTTGCGTGTTCCTGAAACACGCAAATGGGCATTTGCGTGTTCCAGTCCTTGCCTATATATATGGGTGTGTGTCATGCGTGTTCCAACAAGAGTGTAGAGAGAGAAATGAGCAAATCCTAGAGAGAGAAAACCAAGAACACGCACGGTTTGTCTCGTGGGTAATACTCGTCTCGTGCACGAACCGCAAACACACACCCGGCCCCCGAACGGCTCGTAGATTTAGATTACCACGTGTTTGGTAAAGTGAGTCCGGAGAGCCGTTCCCCGAGTGTTTATATTCACGCAAAAAGATATATATATATATATATATATCATCTAAAGGTTGATATAAAAACCGTGGGTTATCTCGAGGAATTTCCGCACCTCGACATATCCTTAAGTCGATCTCGGTTCGATAGAAGTACAAGACCCGAGGGACTTACAATAGGTAGGGTAAAATAAGAAGGATTCCATACAAACTCAAAAATGCGATGCGGACAGAATACGATGCTAGACTCAAATACGATGCCAGATTCAGATTACGAGTTCGTATCACAAATACGTTGTCAATACTAGAATACGATGCCGTTTTACAATTACGAGGTCGTATTTTCAAGTTTAAAATTTATTTTGACTTTAAAATTTTCCGTGATCAACTCGTAGGTGTTACACCATTATACGATGAGGTTTCCCTGATGTCGTATACCGACTGAATGTTCGAAAAAAAGAATAACTTAAAAAAATCTCTGCCTTATCACAAATATTAAATAACTCTTCATTGTAAGTATCTCATGCATCGCACAATCGTCTCTCCATAGTAATACAATAACATCAATCTTTATTAGAAAAGAAGTTAATCACTAGTTCATCTATTTACTTGTTATCTTGTATTTGGTTATATAATAAAAAATTTCTTATTGTTATAGGTTCCACGCAAACGATTTAATACAAAAGTTTTGAAAATGTTTGAAAATGTACATTGTTGGTCTGTAGGTGACTTGTGGTTAATCTCTTTTGAATCCGGGGAAACGTAATTTTCAAAAATGTAATTTTCAAAAACAATTTTAGTACATTAGTTCCCCTTTTATGTGTCCTTTGGGGCACAAATGAAAATATCGTATAATATAAAAGCTTTTGTTAAACAAAATCTCTAGGGTTGTAGTTTTAAGTCATTTAGATGGTTATACATTTTAATTCTAAACATTCAGTTGGGATACAACATCAGAGAAACATCACTGCATAATTGTGGAGACGTACTTATAATAAAATTCAAGGAGAAAAACTTTCGATATTAGGCCGCATTTAGTACTTTTCAATATATTATTACAATTTTTAAATAGCCAACATTTAATGAACCTATTTAGATATATTTAATGTATTCAGATATAATTAATGTTCTATATAGATCATTTTTTTTGAATGGTAACGTATTGCAAATGAAGCTATATTCATATATTAAATGAAGCTAGCTCAACTGGCAGATGCATCCCTGGTTTTTCTCACAGGTCTTGGGTTCGACTCTTAGGAGTGACAAGTCTGTGGGTTTTTTCCTGAATCACCTGTAACGGCTTATGGTCTACATCTCGTAGTCTAGAGTACGTGCAGGGCTTCACCATTATACGGTGAGGTGTTCCCTGATGTCGAATACCGACTAACTGTTCAAAAAAAAAAAGAATGGTAACGTATTTTTTATATAAAAACTAGAAGGGTATCTGCATATTGCGAAGATGGTGATGCAACGTCGTAGTGGTGATGACGGTGATTAGTAGTGACAATGGCGAGTGACGATGATAGTTGATGTAAAATAAATCTATCCAAAGGGCAAAACCCAAACCCATTGACAATTTACAACGGACAATTGACTCATAAAATTCAAAGTCTAGTGACATAAATATACTACTTTAATGTTAAGTCATGGGGGTAAATGTTGGCTTTTAATCTTTTATAAATTGAGAATATGACTCTTTTTTTTTTTCCCAAAAACCTTCGCAACGGGAATCCTATTGATCATGATGGCTCTCCTTTTCATCCCACAATTTTCAATTGCAAATTCAACTAATTGCTTTTTATCTCATGATTGGCATGTTGTTCTCACGAGTGACATGCCTGACATCAAAATTGACATCCATGATGAAGCTAATCCGTTTCCATACAACCTTTGTAAGGATGTAATTGTTGGAATTAATATGATTCGTATTGTAAACATAATGAAAACATGATAATAATAATGTGTACCTGACGATCTAGAGGACCTTGTAAGAGCAAGAATGTTTGCTATTGATGTCGAGTTCCCAAAACGAGATGATTGTTTAATGATGGGATTAAGAATTTGGGAGAGAAAGTGCACACACAAGAATGAGATTAAGATTAGAGTTAAAAATGTTGTACATGACTCTCTATTTATAGAGAGAACATTTACAACATTAGCCCCCTGGTGTTTAGTATGTGCAATATAAGTCCTCGTAGTTCCAATCGTCTAATGAGAAACCCTATAATATGTCTTTAAGAGTAAATACGCCCATCGTATAGTTACTAGACATAGGGATTTCAGTTATCGTCAATTATCATATCACGAATGATAAACGATCAGTGACGGTCACATTTAACGTGGTTCCAACATTATCCCACTTGACCAAACGATCATTTATCTATGAGTATTCAATAAGTCCGGCCGGGATAATACTCATTTTGTTTTAAACTGAAATCATAGTCAATAAGTACAGTCGTAGAGAAGAACATCAACTCAGGACCCCCACTAGTCAAACTATGACTCAAATTTAAAACTAATAAGCAATGATCAATTGACTAAGACAAATTTTGTTAAATAATGTCTATACACTGTTATGATCTCAAAGTGTAACTAATAGAAAAACAAAATCTGAATATGGAGGAAAATTTTTTATTAAGATAATAATAATGACCAATAAGTACAACATGCTATTATAATAGGTCCTTTAATAAGCCTCATCTTCGACACGTGTCCTATGAAGATTTTAGGAGGAAGACCTTTGGTCATTGGATCCACTAGCATATTATATGTACTTATGTACTCAATACAAAGAACATTTTCCTCAATCTGTTCGGGTACAAACAGATACTTTGTATCGAGTTACAACTCAGTGCCAGTTGAACTGTTACTGTTCAAGAAAGTTACGGCACTTGAGTTATCACAGTAAAGCTTCAGTCGTCTGTTAATGGAGTTGACGATTTTGAGTCTACTGGCCAAGTTCTTTAACAACATCCCATGACATGGTATTATAGATGACAATGCATTCAACCATCATATTGGACATTGTAGTCAGTTTCTGTTTATGACTTCGTCAAGAGTTAGGTCTGCCAGCTAATCATAAAAGTATATTCAAAAGTAGATTTCTTATCGGAATCAGAACATCCTACTACTTCTAAGTTGTCACCTCTTCTATAAGTTAATGTGTAGTCTTTGGTCCTTTGCAGATATCGTAGAATCTTTTAAGCCGCTTTCCAATATGCTAAATCCGGGATTAGATAGTTAACTCCCAAGCATACCGGCAATATAAGCAATATCCGACTGAATACAGACCTGAGCGTACATAATGCTCTTAACTACTTATAAGTAAGGTATTGTACTCATTTGCTCCCTTTTAATCTCAATGTTTGGACTTCGGAAACAATTACATACGTCTCTGTAAGTCCCAACTCAATAGATGGTACTAGCTGAAGACACCTCTATGTCAATGGTGAGTGAACTTTGCAATACGTACACTGTATCTGGAGACGACCAGTTGCAGTGTACAGTATACCGGGTTCTGGAAAATTACTTATTAAGGTGACAATAAGTAAAATGCAATAATATAAATACTTGTAAAGTAAATTGGTGAGACAATGTGTATTTTTCAAGTGTAATTTATTTATTGATATTAAACAAATTACAAGGTTGTTGCGGAACCAAGATAATACACAAGTGTAAATATCCTAACAACCTATGAAATACAATTGATCTAATACTTGGAAATTCTCTTTAACAATCGAAACACTTAGAGTTGTGAAATGTTCCTTTTTACGATTGAGAGAATGTTGCACAAGTTCACCAAGAAAATTGCAGGCTTGCAAAGTTAAGTTTCTTGGTTGTGCAACGACTCATATTTATAGTCGAAGTTGATATTGGGAATACAACTTCGACGTATAAAATATAGTTGAAAGTATATAAGGAATTACATTTAATTCCTTATAATACTAGATAAAGTATGGGAAAACCAATACTTTATTTAATCAACCATTTAGTCTTTTGTATTATATACTTGGATAAATGCTTTTATCCGTATACAAACACATAGGACAAAAGTCTTCCTCAAGATCGGTGTAGAGCTTTGTAAGTGCGTCTACACTGATGGTCTCCAGTTCTCGATCTGGTTAGAATGACAACTGGGCTTCGCTGCCATTGTCATTCTCTTTCTTCCACTTGACGTCTTTGACTTCAACTGGAACGGTTCTTCATCTGGTCAGATCTCAACTGGAGGAAGTCTTCAGTTGCATTAACTGTACGGTGCAACTGGACTTCTATATTTCTGGACATTTTCTTCAGGTCTCCAGATGTAACTGGAGACTCTCCAGGTGCAACTGGAGACTGACCAGTTTATCAGTAAACTGGTCCTAACAAATTCCCCCTAAATGTCCTGAAATATTGCTAAGTCTTTTCGAACTTGTTTCTATACAAGTATTAGTTCGAAAGACTTAAGTTGACTAAATCTATCTAATTTTCCAAGGCATTTTTATAGATCATCAAATGCCTTGGGTTTTACTTTTAAGTTTGTTAGACTTAATCTGTTATCTGGCTTGTGGTTACAAACTGGCAACTTGTATATACATGAAATTGAAATTACATAAGTTACAAGAGAGTAAACAAAAGAATTACAGGGTTGTTGCGGAATAAAGATAGCCTACAGATATCTAAACAACCCTATGAAATGACAAACAACAATCAATAAGTTTCAGCTCAAGAGAATCAGCCCAAGCTGATCTCGTACAGGCTAAGCTGTGTGTAAGAGCAGAGAAACTTTGTGTGAAGAATGATTCTCAGGAATGCCACACATATGCATTCAATGAATGAGGCTTTTATAGGCGAAAGCCCTCTTTCTCTTGGTATCCAATTCTTCCACGTATTCTTCTTTCACTGGACGATCAAAGGAATAATCAATCGTGCCTTCATCGTACTTGTGGTCCCCCACGTACAGCTGCACATTCTTGATCGTCCAATAAGAGTATGGACATGCATATGCATATCTACCACCAACCTGGATCCTAGGAATCTTCCTAGTCACGTCATACATCCTTATCTTCAATCCAGGTTGTTATCTTCACTTGATTGTCAGACACAGATTGGGCGGTTTGTCACGGCACCAATCTGCCTAAGTGTTCCAAGCTGACTGCTAGTCCCAAGCTGCCTTCCACTACCAGCTTGGTCCTCTATCTTCAATCCTCCTCTTTGACTTCGATTGAATGCTTTAACAATGTTGATGCAGCTTGAATGACACTTGCTTCCATAAGATATAACATTACAAAACATGAAGCCTGATCTGGGTCAGTTACAGATCGCAAGCTGTGTCAGCTTAGTCTGACCCAGATCAGATTACAAGAACCAAAATATTTCTAAGTGTTTATAGGTCAGATTTGTCATCATTAAATTTACATTTGTTATTGGGACTCAACAATCTCCCCCTATTTGATGATGACAAAACCAACTACACTTCTAACTAACAGATTACAAAGAATCAAAGTAAAATATGACTAACAGCTTGTGACCCTTTGAATATTTTGGGTTCTTTTCAATCTGATATGAAGTACTTAACAAGACAACTGAATTTTTTACAAATGCTTGCATATATTTAGAAATGTAAAGTATTACAATAGAAGGTTAGCTCCCAATTAATTCTACAGTTTCTTGTTTTACATCAAAAGTTGGGGCAACTTTTACATCTACTTGTCTATCTAACCGCTCATCCACAAGGTACTGCTCATACTCGTTACCATTCTCACTGAAATTGACACACAATCTGTATAAGGTGAATAGGTGCATGGTAGGTACCTCTTTTAGCTCAGCAGTCCTTTGGAATGCTAGTTGCCCTCTTGCATTAACAAAATACATCCCATGTTCTGGTTCAGTGATGTGCATCCCACATCTAACATTTTGCACACCAGTAGGTAGAGACAGATTGAGATGGCTGAGAGTCTTGTCAAGAGCTTCAGGAGCCAATTGCTCAAGTAGTTCAGAAGGATTCAAACTCTTCAAGAATTCTGCATGAGTTCCTTCAGGACCATCAAGTTTGATATGCCTTCTCCTTCTTTTCTTGAGTGGCTCTTCATCCTCATCATCTTCCATATCATATGCATTGGGTCTTAGAAAACCAGTAAGATCAAGTTTATGTTTTACAATAACAGCCAGCTTACTTTCAATTGCTTCCAAGACTGTCTCTCTATGAATACCAGGCATACCATGGATGATGTTATGCAGCTCAACCCACTCAGTGTACCCTAGTTCAGACAGCTTATCAAGATCATGAGTTTCCCAGTTGTTTTTAAACCCTTCTCTTGTGAATCTTATACTGGGAATGGGCTGTCCTCTCCTTCTTTTCAATTGAACCTGTTTGATTGGCTCTGGATGCCTTCTGTAGTTAAGTCTTTCAATTGCTCTTCTTTTCTCCAGAGTTTCCAACCAATCATGGGCTTCAACACTCTTTTTCACATCTTTGATCTTCTGTGATGGCTTAGAGTGAACCACCACCTTCTTCTTCACTTTGCCCACAGCTTTCCTTTTGGATCCAATAGCTGCAAGAATTTCCTCATCTTCTTTCTCCTTATTGAATGTTTCTTGCAATACCTTGGCAACATCTTCCATATCATATGCATTGGGTCTTAGAAAACCAGTAAGATCAAGTTTATGTTTTACAATAACAGCCAGCTTACTTTCAATTGCTTCCAAGACTGTCTCTCTATGAATACCAGGCATACCATGGATGATGTTATGCAGCTCAACCCACTCAGTGTACCCTAGTTCAGACAGCTTATCAAGATCATGAGTTTCCCAGTTGTTTTTAAACCCTTCTCTTGTGAATCTTATACTGGGAATGGGCTGTCCTCTCCTTCTTTTCAATTGAACCTGTTTGATTGGCTCTGGATGCCTTCTGTAGTTAAGTCTTTCAATTGCTCTTCTTTTCTCTAGAGTTTCCAACCAATCATGGGCTTCAACACTCTTTTTCACATCTTTGATCTTCTGTGATGGCTTAGAGTGAACCACCACCTTCTTCTTCACTTTGCCCACAGCTTTCCTTTTGGATCCAATAGCTGCAAGAATTTCCTCATCTTCTTTCTCCTTATTGAATGTTTCTTGCAATACCTTGGCAACTTCTGGATCAGATTGCAACTCAGCAATCTTTTCTCTTTCCAGTCTATCCTCCACCACCAGTTTATAGGCCTCTTTAATTGACATTTTAAGTCCATGTACATTTTGAGCAGCCAGCTCCCAATCTTTCTCTTCTTGAGTCAACACCTTCAAACCACTTGACCCAGCTTCAGTTTTTCTTTTCTTTAATCTAAACTGAGATAGAGTAGCTTGATCATCACTTAAAGAAGATTCAACATTGATTTCCTTGGGAGCTTGCACAGGGTCAGCTTGGACAGACTTCCCTTTTTCAACTTCTCCCCCACCAACTCCTTTTTCAAAATTTTCAAATCCAACATCCTTCCTTATATCTCCCTTTACACCATCAGTGATCTCCCCCACAATTTTACCACTTTCCTTTACAGCCTCTTCATTTACTTTTCCATCCTTTGCACCACCAGACTCAGATTCTGGTGTTTTTATCTCAGCTTCCTTCTCACCTTCCACATCTTTGATCTTCTGTGATGGCTTAGAGTGAACCACCACCTTCTTCTTCACTTTGCCCACAGCTTTCCTTTTGGATCCAATAGCTGCAAGAATTTCCTCATCTTCTTTCTCCTTATTGAATGTTTCTTGCAATACCTTGGCAACTTCTGGATCAGATTGCAACTCAGCAATCTTTTCTCTTTCCAGTCTATCCTCCACCACCAGTTTATAGGCCTCTTTAATTGACATTTTAAGTCCATGTACATTTTGAGCAGCCAGCTCCCAATCTTTCTCTTCTTGAGTCAACACCTTCAAACCACTTGACCCAGCTTCAGTTTTTCTTTTCTTTAATCTAAACTGAGATAGAGTAGCTTGATCATCACTTAAAGAAGATTCAACATTGATTTCCTTGGGAGCTTGCACAGGGTCAGCTTGGACAGACTTCCCTTTTTCAACTTCTCCCCCACCAACTCCTTTTTCAAAATTTTCAAATCCAACATCCTTCCTTATATCTCCCTTTACACCATCAGTGATCTCCCCCACAATTTTACCACTTTCCTTTACAGCCTCTTCATTTACTTTTCCATCCTTTGCACCACCAGACTCAGATTCTGGTGTTTTTATCTCAGCTTCCTTCTCACCTTCCACATTTGAACCAAATACAACCATCCTCCTATCAGCTTGGTTTTGTCTATTTCTTAACCTTTCAAAATAAGCATTGATATCCTTGTCCACCTCAGCTCTTTGCCTTTCATATTCTTTTTCAATTTCAGCTTCACTCATCTCACTCCTCTTTTTGGAAGAAGTGGAACCCTTCTCCCCCTTGGTAGAATCCTTCTCCCCCTTTTTGTCATCATCACCAGGGAAAGAGCTCACATGAGTGGCAAAGAGGCCTTTGAGCTGATGATTAAGTACATCAATCTTCACATTAGTAAAATAGCAAACTCTTCTCAATTCGACATAATCCTCATGGAGGAGTGAAACCTTTGCTTTAAAACTGTTTGAGGCTTCAATCAAATCCTTCTTGAAATCTGCTTGTGACTTATTAGCAGTTTGAAGCTCAACAGTTACTGCTCTTGTAAACTTGGTTGCAGCATTCTCAATCTGACCCAGAGTGCCCTTGTTCCTTTCCATTTCTTCATTGATTATCTTTGTAAGACCATCAACGGACTCTGTCATCTTGCTCTGGTTCTTCTGCATCAGGTCAACTGCTTTCAAAACACTCTCTTTCAGTGCAGTCTGTTCTTGAGACAGCTTATCCACCTTCAAATCCGTCAATACCTGATCTTTTTGGATCTTTTCCAAGTCTTTGGCCAGCTTTGTGTTCTTAACCTTGTGAGTTGATATGAACTCAGTGAGCTGACCCACCACATCTGAAAATGAGATAGTGGCAGCTTGGGAAGGACTTGCAGTTGGCTTAAAAGCCACTGACTCTGGAAAGAGCAGCCTGCAATCCTTAATATCAGGGTCATTGGGCGTATATAGAAGGGGGTGGAGGCTAAGGGAGTTTTGGTGCATTTGCTCATGAGAGTGAGTCTCATGAGTGGATTTTTCAGAAATGATAATGATTTGATCAGACTGAGAAAGATTGACGTTTGAATCAGGCTGATGGCCAGTGGGAAATGATTGATCATCATGTTGATCAACCCCTCCACTAGCATCTTCCATCAGAGAATCTCTTGAGGATGGATGGGCAAACTCATCATCGAATGAAGAATCACTTCCGGAGATAGTGATTATTTTCTCATTGACATCGTAAGGACCATCAATGGTTCCCTTTACTGCACAAGGGGCTAACATGACTGCCTTAAAGGCATCCATGTAACCTACAGAATCCCTCTGTCCAAGGACAGATGCAGACACAAACTCTGTAGGTGTAATGTTAAGGGTAGATGATTGCCCTTCAACAAAGGTGTGTTGTTGCACCAGAGTATCCTTAGGGAGAATTGTGGCCTGTACCTCTTCTTGTGATCTAGAAGAAGCATTGGCAGCCAGTGCAGACTCAGAGTGTAAGAATAGAAGAGTCTGATCAGCTTTGGGAAGAGAAGCAGTGTCACCAATGCGTTCGATACTTCCCCCTTTTGGCTGACCATCCTCAGATTGGATGTGCACAGACTCTGACTCATTTTGGATCTGGGCTGGATCCACTGTTGTCCCTTTAATGATATCATCAACCTTTTGGGAGGCTCATGATGGCGTTTTAGGTGCAGACACAGTATGACCTTGGGAGGAGGTCTTTGTTTCAATACCTTCACCCTGTTTGGAGGGTTGGGTAGATGCAGTTGTTCCCTTTATCTCGTCTACACTCTTTTGGGAGAGTATAGATGGGCGAGGTGAATTCGGCTTGTCAGCTTGGGTAACAGGGACAGCTTCGGAACATTCCTCGGCTTCCACTGAACCAGGTGGGACTTCTAATGGATTTGGAGTTGCAATGTCCATCACCGAAGCTGACACAGATTTCCTTGCGGATCTTTTCTTTTTAACACTGTGAGGCACTAAGTCCTCAACAATGGGTCTTTTTGAAGCTGATTTGAATTGGATCGATGAGGGTGCGGCTAGGGAGGCTAGTGTTTTGGCCAACCCTTCACCCTCTTTTGAAAGAGAAGAAGTATGAGCAGATTGGGAAGAGTTTGAGGGATCAGAAGAATGTGTACCTTGGTCCCCCTGATTAGCAGATTGGGTGTCAGACCCAGATCGCGTCGAAGAAGGGACAGCTTCCTCAAGTTCCTCTTGCTCCCTCTCCCTTTGCCTGCAAAAATTAAGGTAAATCTGCATTGCTTGGGTCAGACCCTGCGCAGTTACCTTTGGACTGTTGAAGATGTTATTATTTATGGACTTGCATTCTACAGTCTGACCAGTTTCCAGACTGAAATCATTGTCCAAAATTGCTTCAATGATAAGAGCAAGAATCCTACCATAAGGTATGGTAAGACTCTTCTTACTAACACGATCAACAAGGTCTTTAAATATTAAGCCAGCATAATCTACTCTGGTTCCACATCTCAACAATCGACTGTGGCTTCCGTAGAGAAGCCCAGTGGACCCATCAAGAAAAGATGGGTTCACAAAAAGAACTAATGATTTTGTGTATGTGTAGGGCGATCAAAAGAAGAATATCTGGTATCTGGACAGCGCTGCTGGCCGGACTATGACCGGATGTAAGCCCCTACTGGAAAAGTTCACTGTCCAAGATGGACCGACAGTGACGTTTGGTAACGATCAATCTGGAAAGACTGAAGGATATGGTGTGCTCAATAATGGACAAGTCGAATTCAAAAGAGTTGCATTTGTGAATGGTTTGAAATACAACCTGATCAGTGTCAGCCAACTTTGCGATGATGGCTTCAGAGTGTTGTTCGATATTGCACAAGGCACCATATTTAGCAAGGATTGGAAAGTGGTGATGATTGCACCAAGAAAAGGAAATGTGTACATCATGGATATGGAACCAGCTCCAAAAGAGCAATGTTTCTATACCAAGGCTGATGAGGACACCAACTGGCTATGGCATAAAAGGTTATCCCACCTTAATTTCAAAAATATTAACAAGTTGTCTCGCAAACAACTGGTTGATGGGATACCCCAGATTTCCTTCAATAAGGAAAAGCCATGTCCAGGGTGTGAGATGGGTAAGCAGAAGAGAGCCATTTTTAAAACTAGGCAAAATTTTAGCATCACTGAACCTCTTCACATGCTACATATGGATCTTTTTGGTCCAGTGAATGTTCAAACTAGAGCTGGAAAGAAGTACACTCTAGTTGTGGTTGATGAATTCACCAGATACTGCTGGGTGGTATTCATCAGATCCAAAAGTGATGCACCTGCTGAAATCATCTCTCTTATCAAAAGAATTGAGCTCAAGTACACTCGAAAAGTTTGTCAGTTGCGAAGTGATAATGGTACTGAATTCCAAAATAAGGTACTTGAAACATTTTGCACTGACACTGGCATCTCTCAAAACTTCTCATCAGTTCACTCTCCAGAGCAAAATGGAGTTGTTGAAAGAAAGAATCGTACACTGATAGAAGCGGCCAGAAGCATGCTATCTGAATCTGGTCTTCCCACCAGTTTTTGGGCTGAGGCAGTTGCAACTTGTAACATCCCGAACTTTTATGTAAGGTTTGACTAATGCCGTTAAGTCAATTTGGGGTGTCGTTAAGTCTTTACTTAATATTTGAATGTAGCTATGTGTGATTAACGTAGATAAAGTAGTTAGGTTTGAGAGCCTAAATACTAATGACGAATAAAAGTGTGTTTAATGTCGCTTAAAGGCTATGTAGTGCCTTTTAATGAAGGACTAATGTTGTATATGGTCAATAATGCAGTTTGTGACCAATAATGAAGGATATAGAAGTCCGAGGACTGATTTTGACATAGGTGGAAAGTGAAAAACGGGTTTAGGTTAGAATTACCCTAATCTAGTGTTAATTGGCAGCCATTAGCAATTAACAAAGTAATTAACCCTTCCTGGAGTCCTAAAGCCGTTAATTGAGTTTTGATCAAAACGTTTTGGTGTTGGAAATTGATCAATCATCGAGTCAAGCAGGTAATTATTGAATCATTGATTGTATTTCAGATTTGAAGGTTGATTATTTAGGAATCAATCTGATTAAAATTGGATTAACAAGTAATTAAGGTTTATGTGGTGTTTTGGTTAATTAACATTCAAAATTGGTGTTAATTGAGTCTGTAATCGATCAAGTTAGTCAAGGGATGTTTAGTTGTGTCAAAAACATGTTTGGAAAGAAGCCTTGATCGATCAAAGTCTGGAAAAATTGATTGAAGTTAGTCGTTTTTGATTTCTGGACGAAAATGTGTTTAAAGTCGTTGCTGGTGCCAAGTTCGTTTAATGCAGTCTAAATTCGTTTGCCCAAACGAAGATGAAGTTCGTTGTTTAAATTCGTTGAAGTCAAATTCGTTGGCAAATTCGTAAACTGGAAAACAAAACGAAAATGAAGTTAAATTCGTTTAAATGCCTATCTTCGTAACGTGTGACTTAAGTTCGTAAGAACCAAACGAAGATAATGTTAAGTTCGTAAGAACAAGTTAAACGAAGTTAATGTTAAGTTCGTAAGAACAAACGAAGATAAGGTTAAGTTCGTAAGAACTAAGTAACGAAGATAATGTTAAGTTCGTAAGAACTAAGTAACGAAGATAATGTTAAGTTCGTAAGAACTGAGTAAACGAAGATAAAGTTCGTACGAAGTTTAAATTCGTTAGGTGTAATTCTGGAATTTTACGTAGCCAGTCTTAAATTCGTACGAGGGTCTATTTAAGGTCCTAAATGACTTATATTCATTATGTTAATGTACGATAGGTGTCGGAGGTTACCTATAGGCAATACTAGCTTTTGGTTGCGCACGTATACTTCTATCAGGTAAGATACACTACTTTTGTCACGCTGGGGGATCAACTAAAAGCAGGTTTCAAACTTACATACTTCCAATTGGTAACTTATAATGCATGTAGACTTATGGGGTTACTTGGGAGGTATTATGGGATTACGTAGTTGACCATGAGACCTGAAATGCAGTCCCTAATGTAGAAGAATGAAGTATTGCC
The DNA here is from genome assembly GCA_034093135.1 of Erigeron breviscapus. Classification (NCBI taxonomy): domain Eukaryota; kingdom Viridiplantae; phylum Streptophyta; class Magnoliopsida; order Asterales; family Asteraceae; genus Erigeron; species Erigeron breviscapus. The sequence continues at coordinate 12,426,970 of CM067174.1, read as the reverse complement.
TAATGTAGTGATTTATTATGCAGTTATGTAGTATAATGAAGTTTTGCTTAATGTAGTATGACGCTATGCAGTTGATGTAGTTTAATGAAGTTGATGTATGTTGTGTGCATGTTTGTATGGCTTAAACACCTAGTGCACTAGACTTGCTAGGTTGCCATGTCACTTGCACGTTTAAGGGCCCAAAACGTAAAAGCAGTAACGCAGTAAATGTTTAGGTAATGCAGTCACCTAAACTAAATAACGTAGGTTCGAGCTCGTTAAACTTTGATGCAGTAAAGTGTTAAGCTTAACCCGTACAAGTCTTAGCCGGATGAGTACGCTAACGCAGTTGTTGCTTGGGTGGCTCCTAGCAACGTGGTCACACGCAGTTTGAGTAATTAACGGAGGATTGACCCCCTCAGGATTTTGGATTACTCTCGGATTGGCTTGCCATTCCTTAACGACGTACGATGGGTGGCCTTTTGGTGAACCATCAAGTCGGGTGCAATGTAGAGCACACTTAATGCAGTTAATAACGTAGTAAAGCAGAAACGTAGAAAGCAGATATGTGGATAATGAAGTAATGCAGGATAGGCACATTTAGGATGATTATCCTATTTGATATGAAGTTGTTATGCAGATTTGTGTGATGTGTGACGTGCCTAAAGAACTTGTCTAATAATGAAGATTGTTTTAATTGGACAAATGCTTTTAAATTAAGTGTTATCTTACTTAGCTATTTTAATAGCTAACACTTGTTTCTTTTAATGTGGTTGTTCCCTCAGGTTTAGCTTGAAGGAACTATATGCAGAACGAGTGAGGCTTGGGTAGATGCAATGCAGGAGCCTTAGCTACCCTATAGACGCTTTGTTTAGACATTTGTTACATTCAGTACTTAATGTCGAATTTATGTAATGACGTTTGGACGGTTGTTTTATGTTGGGCAACCGTTGGGTTTTCATTTGAACTATTTTATGATGTCGCAAGTAACACCAACTAAATGCAGAAACCAAAATGTTTTATTGGTTTTGACTTTTAAGGTCCTTTCTTCCGCAATATGACACCGTTAGGTGAAAAGTTTTTGAAAACCCATATTTTTAAACGACGGGTGTTACAAGTTGGTATCAGAGAAGTAGTTTAAGTGAACCAAGGCCTATTGACCATAGGATTTGGACTTAAACTTAAGGTGTGCATGCTAGGTACTCGTAGGATGCCTTAGCTAGAGATGACATGTGATGTAGGATGGGTTGGGATGAGTGCGAGTGTTGTAGGGCTTATGAGATGTTTACGTTACGAAGTTATGTTTTAGCCTTACCTCGACGAGCTTTTTGTTTTATTTTGCGCTTATCGACTCCACCATTTTATTGAAGGAAAATGGTAAACACTCGCAACCGCAACATCCAACGCGACGGAGCTACTGCTAGCGTTACTCCACCTGTCCATCCGGGTGCAGGTGCTTCTAATGCTGCTAATGCTGCGGCTAATGTTAATGAGAATCGTGTGAACCCCCGCCGTGTTAATCAACCAGGCTCATTGGGTCCGATGCCTCCACCACCTGGCAATCCTCCGAGAGTTAACGATGTAGCTGTGGATCAGATTCCCAATCAGATGGAGATGTATAATCTTGTGCTAACTCTTCAGGCCCAGTTGGCCCAAACACAAGAACAGTTGAATCAGGCGTTGGCAGCTAACGCAGAAGGAACTGGTAACAGTCACTCTGTGCCTTCTCACCACACTGAGCCACCGGTCGATGATGTTGTTATTCCTCATGCTCATGTTAATGTGGGTCCTCGTATTGATGTTCACGCCCCTCGATTCAAGTTTGAAAGTTTCCAAAAGTGTGGAGCTCAGAAATTCCATGGAACACTTAATGCAGTAGGTTGCATGGAATGGCTTGATGATACGGAGATGGTTTTCGAAGCTTGTGATTGTCCTGAGGATAAGAAAGTGTTGTGTGCTAGCAGGATGTTGAAAGAAGGTGCTCGGGACTGGTGGAAGAGCATTACTATTTCGATGACTCCGGCTATGGTATCTGCTATCTCGTGGGCTAACTTTAAGCAGAAATTCATTGAGGAATATATTGGGGTTCATGAGCAGCGTAAGATGGAAAAGGAGTTTCGTGCCTTGACGGCTGAAGTCGGAAAGGTCAACGAGTATGCTCGTTCCTTCATGGAGAAGATGAAGTTCGTGGGTCATTTATTCCGTACTGATGCAGATCAGGTTGCTTGCTATGTTGATGGTTTGCCTCCGAGTTATCGAGGTATCTGCAGGCAGCACAAAACTCTGACTGAAGCTATCAAGGAGTCTAAAAAGCTTGATGATGATTTTGCTTCGGACAAGAAAGTAGTTGAGAAAGTCGACGACAAGAAAGTGGGATTTAAAAGAAGAGCAAACTGGTCCTCTAATAACAATAATAATAATAAGAAGTTCCGCGGAAATTCTAGCTCAAGCGGTGACAAAGATAAGAAGAAGAAGGGATCGTGGTGTGCTTCATGCAAGAGTGTGCATGAAGGTACATGTTCCGACAAGACTAGAAGGTGCCATAATTGTGGGAAGTCAGGACACCTTGCAGTTGAATGCAGAGACAAAGCTCGTTGTTATAAGTGTCAAGAAACGGGTCATCTCATTGCCGATTGTCCACAGATGAAGAATGCTGGAAAGAAGACCGCCACGACAGCAACAAAAGTGAGAGCTCTTCAAATGACGATTGATGACGCAAGGAACAACGATGAAGTGGTAAGTGGTACTTTCCTTGTTAACTCAAAGCCTGCCTCTGTTTTATTTGATTCAGGTGCAAATAGGTCGTTTGTGTCCATATTATTTGCTCCTAAGCTAGAAAAAGTCACTACTCCCTTAGATTGTCCATTGGAGGTAGAAATTGCTAATGGTACGGTTAATAATATACGTGTGGGTTATGACGATTGTAACATTGAGATTGAAGGTCGTTCTTTTCCAGTCCAACTATTGCCTACTACCTTAGGTGGTTTTGATGTAGTGATTGGTATGGATTGGTTGGCTAGAAATGAAGCTAGTATTTTATGTTCCCAAAAGATAATTCGATTGCCTATATCCGAGGGTAAAGTGATAACGGTGTATGGAGACAAGAAGAGAGGAGGAATAAAGATAATTAGTATGATGAAAGCTATTAAATGTATAAGGAAAAACAAGAGCCATTTCTTGGCTTATGTCATTGATGCAAGAAAAGAGAAGTCTCCAATCGCTAGTGTTGAGGTAGTATCAAATTTCCCCGATGTGTTTCCCGACGATCTACCAGGTATTCCTCCCGATCGTGAAGTTACTTTTCAGATAGATCTTGTTCCCGGTGCTACGCCCGTTGCTAAAGCACCTTACCGATTAGCTCCTACAGAAATGAAGGAATTAATGACGCAACTACAGGAGTTACTTGACAAAGGGTTCATACAACCTAGTTCCTCGCCTTGGGGAGCTCCGGTTCTCTTTGTTAAGAAGAAGGATGGATCAATGCGCATGTGTATTGACTACCGTGAGTTGAACAAACGAACGGTCAAGAATAAGTATCCTCTCCCGAGAATTGATGATCTTTTTGATCAACTACATGGTGCTTCGTATTTTTCAAAGATTGATTTGCGGTCCGGTTATCATCAGTTAAAGGTAAAGAAGGAAGATGTAGCAAAGACGGCTTTCCGGACTAGATATGGTCATTATGAGTTCTTGGTCATGTTATTACATCGGAAGGTATTAAAGTAGATCCTTCAAAGATTGAAGCTGTTTCAAAGTGGGAGCAGCCAAAGACACCTACCGAGATTAAGAGTTTTCTTGGTTTGGCTGGGTATTATAGAAGGTTTATTCAGGATTTTTCTCGAATAGCCAAGCCTATGACGGAATTAACAAAGAAGGGTGTGAAGTACGAGTGGACTGAAAAGCAGGAAAATGCATTCCAGACGTTGAAAAAGAAGTTGTGTGAAGCTCCTATCCTTGCCTTGCCTGAAGGTACTGATGATTTAGTGGTATATAGCGATGCTTCTATTACGGGTTTGGGTTGTGTCTTAATGCAGAGAGACAAAGTGATTGCCTATGCTTCACGTCAGTTGAAGCCTCATGAGAAGAATTACCCTACCCATGATCTTGAGTTAGCGGCGGTTGTGTTTGCATTGAAATTATGGAGACATTACTTATATGGTACTAAATGCACACTTTACACCGACCATAAGAGTTTACAATATATGTTTACTCAAAAGGAGATGAATGTGAGACAAAGAAGGTGGATGGAGTTACTTAAAGACTATGATTGTGAAATCAAATACCATCCGGGTAAAGCCAATGTAGTGGCGGATGCACTAAGTAGGAAAGTGCAAAGCTCTTCTTGTAAGTTAATGAGCATGCAAGTTCAGGCCAAGTCGGGTCTATTAGATCGAATTAAAGAAGCACAAGAGAGGGCATTAATGAAGGATAATATTGATAACGAGAGTATTGGGAAGAAGAAACGACTTGTGATGGAGACTAATAGTCGTGGGTTTAAAACATACAAGGGTCGCATTTGGGTGCCACTGCTTGGTGGTAACCGAGAGTTGATCCTCGAAGAGGTCCATAGAAGTAGGTATTCGATGCATCCCGGTGTCACCAAAATGTATGCAGATTTGAAGCCGATTTATTGGTGGCCGGATATTAAAGGTGAAGTAGCTCATTTTGTAGCAAAGTGTTTGACGTGTGCAAGAGAAAGGCAGAAAACATATGCAGATAAGAAAAGGAGACCGATTGAGTTTAATGTGGGTGATTTAGTGATGCTGAAAGTATCACCTTGGAAAGGAGTTATCCGATTTGGAAAGAAGGGAAAGTTGAGTCCAAGATTTATTGGACCTTTTAAAGTAGTGAAGCGCATTAAAGATGTGGCATATCAGTTGGAATTACCTCCAGAATTGGATGGAATTCATAACACCTTCCATGTATCCTACTTGAGGAAATGTTTAGCTGAGGAGTCGAGTGTGATTCCTATTAAAGACGTGAGTATTGACCCAATGAAGAGAATAGTAGACGAACCGGTAGCGATACTTGGAAGAAAGCAAAAGAAGTTACGCAGAAAGGTGATAGATCTTGTTTTGATAAAGTGGAAACATAATCATGGAGAAAGCTTGACTTGGGAAACTGAAGCAGTAATGAAGGAGAAATATCCCGAGTTATTTCTATCTGATGAGATTCCGAGGACGGAATCCTTTTAAGGAGGAGGTAATTGTAACATCCCGAACTTTTATGTAATGTTTGACTAATGCCGTTAAGTCAATTTGGGGTGTCGTTAAGTCTTTACTTAATATTTGAATGTAGCTATGTGTGATTAACGTAGATAAAGTAGTTAGGTTTGAGAGCCTAAATACTAATGACGAATAAAAGTGTGTTTAATGTCGCTTAAAGGCTATGTAGTGCCTTTTAATGAAGGACTAATGTTGTATATGGTCAATAATGCAGTTTGTGACCAATAATGAAGGATATAGAAGTCCGAGGACTGATTTTGACATAGGTGGAAAGTGAAAAAACGGGTTTAGGTTAGAATTACCCTAATCTAGTGTTAATTGGCAGCCATTAGCAATTAACAAAGTAATTAACCCTTCCTGGAGTCCTAAAGCCGTTAATTGAGTTTTGATCAAAACGTTTTGGTGTTGGAAATTGATCAATCATCGAGTCAAGCAGGTAATTATTGAATCATTGATTGTATTTCAGATTTGAAGTTGATTGAATTTGCTTATAATAATAGTCACCATGCAAGTATTGGGATGCCACCATTTGAAATGTTATATGGAAGGAGATGTAGGACTCCAAGTTGTTGGATGGAGCCCGGTGAAAAGCAGTTGACCGGTCCCGAAATTATAGAAATTACCTCTGAAAAGGTTAATGTAGCTAAAGAAGCCTTACGTGTGGCAAGAGAAAGGCAGAAAACATATGCAGATAAGAAAAGGAGACCGATTGAGTTTAATGTGGGTGATTTAGTGATGCTGAAAGTATCACCTTGGAAAGGAGTTATCCGATTTGGAAAGAAGGGAAAGTTGAGTCCAAGATTTATTGGACCTTTTAAAGTAGTGAAGCGCATTAAAGATGTGGCATATCAGTTGGAATTACCTCCAGAATTGGATGGAATTCATAACACCTTCCATGTATCCTACTTGAGGAAATGTTTAGCTGAGGAGTCGAGTGTGATTCCTATTAAAGACGTGAGTATTGACCCAATGAAGAGAATAGTAGACGAACCGGTAGCGATACTTGGAAGAAAGCAAAAGAAGTTACGCAGAAAGGTGATAGATCTTGTTTTGATAAAGTGGAAACATAATCATGGAGAAAGCTTGACTTGGGAAACTGAAGCAGTAATGAAGGAGAAATATCCCGAGTTATTTCTATCTGATGAGATTCCGAGGACGGAATCCTTTTAAGGAGGAGGTAATTGTAACATCCCGAACTTTTATGTAATGTTTGACTAATGCCGTTAAGTCAATTTGGGGTGTCGTTAAGTCTTTACTTAATATTTGAATGTAGCTATGTGTGATTAACGTAGATAAAGTAGTTAGGTTTGAGAGCCTAAATACTAATGACGAATAAAAGTGTGTTTAATGTCGCTTAAAGGCTATGTAGTGCCTTTTAATGAAGGACTAATGTTGTATATGGTCAATAATGCAGTTTGTGACCAATAATGAAGGATATAGAAGTCCGAGGACTGATTTTGACATAGGTGGAAAGTGAAAAACGGGTTTAGGTTAGAATTACCCTAATCTAGTGTTAATTGGCAGCCATTAGCAATTAACAAGTAATTAACCCTTCCTGGAGTCCTAAAGCCGTTAATTGAGTTTTGATCAAAACGTTTTGGTGTTGGAAATTGATCAATCATCGAGTCAAGCAGGTAATTATTGAATCATTGATTGTATTTCAGATTTGAAGGTTGATTATTTAGGAATCAATCTGATTAAAATTGGATTAACAAGTAATTAACCCTTCCTGGAGTCCTAAAGCCGTTAATTGAGTTTTGATCAAAACGTTTTGGTGTTGGAAATTGATCAATCATCGAGTCAAGCAGGTAATTATTGAATCATTGATTGTATTTCAGATTTGAAGGTTGATTATTTAGGAATCAATCTGATTAAAATTGGATTAACAAGTAATTAAGGTTTATGTGGTGTTTTGGTTAATTAACATTCAAAATTGGTGTTAATTGAGTCTGTAATCGATCAAGTTAGTCAAGGGATGTTTAGTTGTGTCAAAAACATGTTTGGAAAGAAGCCTTGATCGATCAAAGTCTGGAAAAATTGATTGAAGTTAGTCGTTTTTGATTTCTGGACGAAAATGTGTTTAAAGTCGTTTTTGATTTCTGGACGAAAATGTGTTTAAAGTCGTTGCTGGTGCCAAGTTCGTTTAATGCAGTCTAAATTCGTTTGCCCAAACGAAGATGAAGTTCGTTGTTTAAATTCGTTAGGTGTAATTCTGGAATTTTACGTAGCCAGTCTTAAATTCGTACGAGGGTCTATTTAAGGTCCTAAATGACTTATATTCATTATGTTAATGTACGTAGGTGTATGTTCGTAAGGAGGTTATTTTCGTAAAGTAGAGCGAACGAAGATAAAGTTCGTACGAAGTTTAAATTCGTTAGGTGTAATTCTGGAATTTTACGTAGCCAGTCTTAAATTCGTACGAGGGTCTATTTAAGGTCCTAAATGACTTATATTCATTATGTTAATGTACGATAGGTGTCGGAGGTTACCTATAGGCAATACTAGCTTTTGGTTGCGCACGTATACTTCTATCAGGTAAGATACACTACTTTTGTCACGCTGGGGGATCAACTAAAAGCAGGTTTCAAACTTACATACTTCCAATTGGTAACTTATAATGCATGTAGACTTATGGGGTTACTTGGGAGGTATTATGGGATTACGTAGTTGACCATGAGACCTGAAATGCAGTCCCTAATGTAGAAGAATGAAGTATTGCCTAATGTAGTGATCTATTAATGCATGTAGACTTATGGGGTTACTTGGGAGGTATTATGGGATTACGTAGTTGACCATGAGACCTGAAATGCAGTCCCTAATGTAGAAGAATGAAGTATTGCCTAATGTAGTGATTTATTATGCAGTTATGTAGTATAATGAAGTTTTGCTTAATGTAGTATGACGCTATGCAGTTGATGTAGTTTAATGAAGTTGATGTATGTTGTGTGCATGTTTGTATGGCTTGAACACCTAGTGCACTAGACTTGCTAGGTTGCCATGTCACTTGCACGTTTAAGGGCCCAAAACGTAAAAGCAGTAACGCAGTAAATGTTTAGGTAATGCAGTCACCTAAACTAAATAACGTAGGTTCGAGCTCGTTAAACTTTGATGCAGTAAAGTGTTAAGCTTAACCCGTACAAGTCTTAGCCGGATGAGTACGTTAACGCAGTTGTTGCTTGGGTGGCTCCTAGCAACGTGGTCACACGCAGTTTGAGTAATTAACGGAGGATTGACCCCCTCAGGATTTTGGATTACTCTCGGATTGGCTTGCCATTCCTTAACGACGTACGATGGGTGGCCTTTTGGTGAACCATCAAGTCGGGTGCAATGTAGAGCACACTTAATGCAGTTAATAACGTAGTAAAGCAGAAACGTAGAAAGCAGATATGTGGATAATGAAGTAATGCAGGATAGGCACATTTAGGATGATTATCCTATTTGATATGAAGTTGTTATGCAGATTTGTGTGATGTGTGACGTGCCTAAAGAACTTGTCTAATAATGAAGATTGTTTTAATTGGACAAATGCTTTTAAATTAAGTGTTATCTTACTTAGCTATTCTTATAGCTAACACTTGTTTCTTTTAATGTGGTTGTTCCCTCAGGTTTAGCTTGAAGGAACTATATGCAGAACGAGTGAGGCTTGGGTAGATGCAATGCAGGAGCCTTAGCTACCCTATAGACGCTTTGTTTAGACATTTGTTACATTCAGTACTTAATGTCGAATTTATGTAATGACGTTTGGACGGTTGTTTTATGTTGGGCAACCGTTGGGTTTTCATTTGAACTATTTTATGATGTCGCAAGTAACACCAACTAAATGCAGAAACCAAAATGTTTTATTGGTTTTGACTTTTAAGGTCCTTTCTTCCGCAATATGACACCGTTAGGTGAAAAGTTTTGAAAACCCATATTTTTAAACGACGGGTGTTACACAACTGCTTGCCACACCCAAAACCGGTCAGTCTACATCAAGAGACATAAGAAGACTGCCTACGAAGTACTCAGGAATCGAAAACCAAATATTGGATATTTCCATGTATTTGGTTGTCCAGTTTATATACTGAACGATTCCAGTCAGCTTGGTAAGTTTGATGCAAAAGCTGATGAAGGAGTATTTTTAGGCTATTCAGATATTCGAAAGGCCTTTAGAGTTATAATTATAGACTCCAAAAGGTTCATGAGACAATTCATGTCACATTCGATGAATCAACTGAAGCAATCAACAAGAGACCAAGCCTTGATATTTCTCCAGTCATTCCAATCAATTTTGGTGAAACTGACCAAGTTCATCGGTCAGTTGTTTCACCAGAAGATGCTTCCAGTTACAACAAACTGGAACCAGTTAAGAAGAAGAAAAGCACCTGTGACACATCATTTTATCCCTCCATCAATTTCAACTTACCACAAGAATTGGTGATTGGATCTGATGTACGTGCCACTCCAATATCAGCACCAGTTCAAGCTCCTACCTCTCCAGTTCTTCAAGAAATGCCTTCAAATGAAGAATTTCATGATGCCAATCGAGACCTCATTGACTCTGATGAGGATGTAGAAGTAGTTTGGACTGATCCTTCTCCAGATGCTATTGCAACTGAAGAAGATCGCCAGGTGACTTGCACTGATATTGTGTTACACCAGCCTAGTCAATACACTAGATGGACTAAAGCCCACCCAATTGAACAAATTGTGGGTAATCCAACTAGTGGGGTTCATACTAGAAGAGCCACCAGTGAGCAATGCTTAAACGTCACCTTCTTATCCTTAATTGAACCAAATAAGATTGACGAGGCTATGGCAGACCCAAGCTGGGTGGAAGCTATGCAAGAAAAGCTCCTCCAGTTTGAAAGGAACAATGTTTGGGAACTTGTTCCTTGTCCACCAGGGTTAAAGAAAGAACCCATTGGTACCAGATGGGTCTACCAAAACAAGATGGATGAAGATGGTCATGTTGTAAGAAACAAGGCCAGACTAGTTGCCCAGGGTTATTGTCAAGCAGAGGGCGTTGACTTTGATGAAACTTTTGCTCCAGTTGCAAGACTTGAAGCCATACGAATATTTCTGGCTTATGCAGCCCATCTGCAGTTCAAGGTCTTCCAGATGGATGTCAAAAGTGAATTACTTAATGGAACATTGGAAGAATAAGTTTATGTTAAGCAGACTCCAGGTTTCATCGATGAAAAGCATCCACATTGGGTCTATAGACTGAACAAAGCTTTGTATGGTCTAAGACAAGCCCCAAGAGCCTGGTATGATACTCTAACTAAACATCTTCTTAAAAATGGCTTTCAAAGAGGTGCAATAGATAATACCTTGTTTATCTTGAAAGAAAGAGGTAATATCTTACTGGTACAAATTTATGTTGATGATATTATTTTTGGTTCAACTGATGATGCAATGTATAAAAAGTTTTCTAAAATCATGTCATCTGAGTATGAGATGAGTTTAATGGGTGAATTAACATTTTTCTTAGGTCTTCAGATTAAGCAAACTGAAAATGGAATTTTCATAAACCAAGGAAAATATGTCAGAGATTGTTACGAAAATACAAATATGATTCAATCCCATCCAAAAACACACCTATTGCAGCACCATTGAATTTGGACTCTGACCCAACTGGCAAACCAGTTAACATAACTGACTATAGAGGTATGGTTGGTTCACTGATGTACTTAACTGCCAGTCGACCAGATATAATGTTTGCAACATGTTTATGTGCCAGGTTTCAGGCTAACCCTAAAGAATCACATTTGCACGCTGTAAAGCGTATCTTTAGATACCTGAAAGGGTGTCCTAATCTTGGTCGTTGGTACCCCAAAGGCTCAGGATTAGATCTAATGGGTTATTCAGATTCTGATCATGCAGGTTGTAAGATTGATAGAAAATCCACAACTGGTGGTTGTCATTTTCTTGGAGGAAAACTGGTAAGTTGGACCAGCAAGAAGCAGACTTCAGTCTCTATGTCCACTGCTGAGGCAGAGTACATTTCTGCGGCCAGTTGTTGTGCCCAGATTCTCTGGATCAAGAACCAGTTACTAGATTATGGTCAAAAGTTTACTAAGACCCCAATCTTTTGTGACAACACCAGTGCAATTGCTATCTCTCACAACCCAGTGATGCACTCCAAAACAAAGCATATTGACATCAGGTATCATTTCATTCATGATCATGTTATGAAAGGTGATATTGAAATTCATTTCATCCCCACTGACAAACAGTTAGCTGATGTTTTTACTAAACCTCTCGATGAGAAAACCTTTAAACATCTCATCAGCGAACTGGGAATGTTAAACCCTTAACTGGAGCTTTCTTTGTTATTGAACGCGTCAGTGACACTGATGAAGTTCTCCAGTTGAGGAGGTCCAGATCATCTTTGCTAGCCAGGCTATCGAACGCCTTTGTGATACTATCTTGGCACTAATTGATATTTGGATCATCATTTTAGGGGGAAAGACTCAAAATAATTTTCTGACTAAAATTCGTTTTTATTTGAAAATTCAACTGGAGAACTCTCCAGTTGGAAACTGGTACTGGATTGATCCTCCAGTTACCAGGTTCAGTTTTTGTCTAATCTTTATAACGTTACAAATACTTGGTCAATATGCGTGACACGTAATGATACTCAAGTGTTTTAAACCACTTGGAATTGTGATCTGACGTGTTTAAGCTATTTTTAGTACTTGACAACTGTTTGTATTGGGAAAACAAAAAGTGAGTGGGCAAGTGGGGTAAGATAAGCCGTCGTAGCATTTAATGCTGACATGGTAACATTTAATGCTTACATGGAAAATTATATTTTTATTTCAAAATTCAAATTCATTTTGTCAAAATATCTTCAAAATTGATTTGGTTTAATAAAATATAATTTTTGGTTTTACATTGGGATCTTGAATCCCCTTATAAATACCCTTATTTACTCCAAAACTCATTTACTCTCTTTTCATTCTCTTCATTTACTCTCTTCATTTACTCTCCAATCATTCACAATTGCTTCATTTCTCTCTCTGCTTCTTAAATCAAAAACCCTAATCCCCAAACTTTCAATTTCATATCAAATGGCACCAAAATCTTCAAGAAGTAGGGATGTCAATCTCCTTACTGTTCCTTATGATCCATCAGGAAACGTGCAAAGAGCCGATGGTGCCCCTCAAAATCCCAAAGTGATTAAACTCAATCCAAACAATCCCATGGCTAGTTTGCAAGGGGTTCAAACTCCTGATACTCTTATTGGAAAAATCCAAAAATTCCTTCGGGAATATCCTATCAGTGAGTGTTTTACCCTAAACCCACGCAAGTTATTTCATGATTACTTGTGTGAGTTCTGGTACACTGCCACACTTTCTGACGACTGTTCATCTATCACCTTCACTCTTAAAGATGGTTCAGTCAAGTGTACCATAAATGTTGAAACGTTGAGGGATGCCTTGCACCTCAACTACTGGAGACAGGGTGAGACTCCAGTTCAGATATCCCAAAACATTAATTTTCGCCAGGTGCTCCTCGATATGGGGAATAAGGAGTGCTTGGAGCATGGGGTGTTAAAAACAAAAGGTGCGATGACGATGAAGGGCCTCTCACCATCCTGGAGGTACTTCTTCATCCACCTTGTTGAAAGCATGGGTGGGAGTTCTGGTGGTTTGGACCAGATTAACTCCACACAAGCAGAGTTGGCATACTGTTTGTGGAACGGACTCAGAGTGGATTTCGCTGATATTTTATTTAGAAGCCTGGTACAGAAGTTGAAGGGCTCAAGGGGACCATGTATCCCCTTCTCCAGGTTCTTATCACTCTGTTTCCTTCATATTCTGGGCAGTGATGAATACAAAAATACTTTATCACTTTACACTGTCCCAGAAATGTTGAGAAATCTGGCATTCTCTAAAACCGGTGCACCAATCCAAGGTGAGCCGGAAAGACAACTGGGTGGGCCTCAAAACAATGAGGGATCCACCAGTTCGTCTACTGGAATTATAACTGAGGCACAACCCATCCGCCAGTTTAACCCTTCCAGTTCCAGCGTGTCAGTCCCTCCCACTGTCACTGGAGACCTCCCAACAGGTCTCCAGGGTGTTCCAAAGGCAACCAGGTCACACCGTCGTCGTCTTAGGAACTTGTCAGCACTTGCCACTGACGCTAGTAACCCAACCTGCCCTCCAGTTTCCTCCCAACAGGAAACTGGAGATAGTCAAATGGGAAACTTACAAGCAGCCACTCTCGAAATTTCTGTAGGAGAGGGTGGTGAAGATATTACTGGGATAACCCAACCCAGAGTAGAGTCCGTGTCAGCACAAAACTTGCAGCGCCAAATTTCTGACACTCTTGCACGAACTGACGAAGTCTCTGGCCAGTCACAGCTGGAGACTGAGGTTCCAAACTCTACGGCTTATGATATTACGACTGAGGATAGAGCAGTTATAGTTGAGGCACAAGTGACCTCTATTCATGGAGAAGTTGCCACGGCAACTGATCCACCAACTGATGAAACCATCCAGGTAACTGGAACTGGTCATCAGGAGTCTGAACTTGATGTTCAGCCATCCCTATCATTTATGAATCTAGGCATGAATGAGGATGAGTTCCATCTTGAATCTTCGGATTCGGAAGGAACACAAGATGATCAGGAAATGGTTGATGCATCTGTACATGATCAACTCCCTTCATTCTCTGATCAACCCCTAGAACCACAAGTTTCAGTTTCCTATACAGATATGCTCACCAATACTTCCCCACAAAGAACTCCATCACTAATATCAACTCTTTTTGTGCCTAGAGATAGGCACACCTCCCTACCGCCGCCGTTGGTCATACCTGAGCATTCTCAGCCTGACCAACACATTGAAATTCCTCAGCGTTCTTTTTCTTTACCTAATTTAAGTTCTTCTGCTACTGTAACAACTGGAGAGGCTTCCATTGTCTTGCCCCCTCCAGTTGCTCCAGTGCAACCTGCTACTGGTCCAGTGACAACCTCTCCTCTGTCACTGGACACTCAATTTGTCTCCTTCTCAACCGACATCCAAAACCTGATCAAACGGGTGGAGGGTGTTCATAAGACAATTGAGCAGAATGCCAAGTCCATTTCCAAATACAACAAAGACTCGCTCACAAATTCTAAGGTTGTTGATTTGGGAATAAACAAATTTGCTGCTAATGAGGACTTGGTATTTATGAAGTTAAATGAGTTAGTCACAAGCTGTAACAATCTGTCTACATCTTTGAAAGAAGCTTTTGACTTAACTCATTCCAATGTCAATACATCTATCTCCAACCTATTGAGTAACACTGTTCGATCATCAGAGGTTGATCTGAAGGAGATAGAGAGGCAGGTCAAGGAGTTGTTTGAAAGACCTGGCCTTAATGTAGTTGAAATTGGACAGCAGGTAGCCAGTTCAGTTGGCTAGATGATTGATGACAAACTGGCTAGTCGAGAAGATGAATTGGTTAAGAAGGTAATGGCTGAATTTGCCAAGCTCCCCCCTCCTCAGGTTAATCTAGAGCCTCTGGTACTTGAAGTTAGACAGTTAAGAGGAGCAGTTAATGCTATAAACACTCAGTTAGCTTCTCACACTTCATCAATTAATAAACTGGTAACTGAAGTGGATAACTTGAAAAAGAAGGATGCTGAAGTGAAGGAACAGGTGGTTAAGGGTTTAGATGAAGACTCAAAGCTGTTGAAAGACTTGAAGACTGGTCAGGACCGAACTGCAGCAAATGTCTTGACCCAGTCTCAAGAAATTAACCACTTGTGGAGATCCTTCCGAATGATTTGCACAGTTTTTAGGGAATGCAAGGATATGCAATCGTGGCAGCCTCTAGCCCGTTTGCCCTCCAGTAATG
Organism: Erigeron breviscapus; assembly: GCA_034093135.1. Lineage (NCBI taxonomy): Eukaryota > Viridiplantae > Streptophyta > Magnoliopsida > Asterales > Asteraceae > Erigeron > Erigeron breviscapus. The sequence continues at coordinate 12,411,932 of CM067174.1, read as the reverse complement.
AAGATTGGGCAGCTATTCATGCAGGTCTCGATGCTGCCAGGGGGGAAAGGGAAAGAAGGAATATCCTTGCACCTGCACCTAGACTGCCAGGTCCAGTAAGTGCAAGACAGTTGGTTGAAAGGACTGTTGTTGGTACTGATGATGATGACCAGCAAGTAATTGAAACATTTGATGATGTTGGTCATGGGGGGAATAAAGGAAAGGAAGTTATGCTGGCCACTGATGAACAAGCAAAAACAACTGGTACTGAGGCCAGTGTGTTAGAAACTGGTAACATTGATCAGCTTCCTCCAGTGTCAGATGATGTTAGTAGGAAACTGGCAAGACTTGGGGACGCAATCAAGGAGAGAAAGAAACAGATGAGGGTCAATCAAGTAAATGATAGAAAAACTTTAGCCCCAACTCTACTTGATATAAGTGATGCGCGTCTCCTGGGCATGACACTTGCAGAATATGCCAAAGTCAAAGCTGACCCCAGAATTATCAATGCCTTAAAAGAACAGCTAGAGGTTGAGCTTGACAAACATTATAAGGAGGATGAGGCTGAATATGATGCCAGATGTCTAAACATCACAGTGGAGAAGGCCAAGGAAGTGAGAACTGAAGGGATTCTCAAAAGAACTGAGCATGTAAAGAAAGTGGTCAAACAAGTGTTGAATCCACCCAAGTCCAGAGGAAAACTTAAGCAACTGCCAAGAGATGCAGACCTTAGAACCTGGGTGGAAACAACTGAACCTTCAAGTGAAGATATCAAAGCTGCAGTGCACAAAATGAGCACTGGCCAGATCAAACTGGCCAATGAATCTGAAGCTCGAGAATATTTATCTGAAGTGCAACAGCAGAGATATAACCCTGGTAAGATTACTGATGTGAAAGTTTCAATCAAACCAGGTACCAAACACTTCACTGTTGGGGTTCAACACTTTAATGGACCCATGAGGCAAACTGAGAATCCTGATGTAACTCAATATGGTTATTCTGAGCTGGTGGAGATGTTAAACTTGTTGGGGGAAAGGCAACATATAAACAAGGTTGAAAAGGGTTGGATGTTTGTTCTTCAAAGTCTGCTCAAGTTCAAGGAAAATGTAGAAGAGAGACTGAACATTGATCCAGAAGACAAACAGCCCATTTCTTCGGTTGCCAAGAGAAGAAGAACTGGCGAAGGGCCAACTGTTTAAGTTCTTCTTCATTTTATCTTCTTGTAGTTTGTTTTACATTCTGTAACTTGTGTAAAGTTCATTCCTTGTATAAATGAAGTTACCAGTTTGTAACCACAAGGTAGATAATAGATTAAAATCTAACAAACCTAAAAGAAAAACCTAAGGTATTCATTGATCTATAAAAATACCTTAGAAACTTAGATAGAATTTAATCAAACAAGCCTTTCCAGTTCATACTTGTATAGATACAAGAACTAGAAAGACTTAGCAATATTTCAGGAACAAATGGGGGGAATTTGTTAGGACCAGTTCACCTAGAACTGGCCAGTCACCAGTTCACACTTGCCAGTCACCAGTTGCATCTGGAGACTAGTGAAACTGGTGACCAAGAAGATTTGTCCAGAAATATATTGAAGTCCAGTTGCACCGTACAGTTAACGCAACTGAAGACTTCCTCCAGTTGAGAACTGACCAAGTTGAAGAAAGCATTCCACTTGAAGTCGAAGACAACAAATGGAAGATAGAGAATGGCAATGGCAGCGAAGCCCAGTTGACATTCTAGTCAGTTACAAACTGGAGACCATCAGTGGAAAGATCTTACAAATCTTTACACTGATTACGAGGAATTGACTTGTATACTTTATATACCTTTACCCGGATAATAAGCCTTGTCTTATTATTTAAATATAAAAGGTACATAAAGGTGGTTAAGTAAAGTTGCTTTCACGTACAACTTTACATAGTATTTTAAGGAATTAAATGTTATTCCTTAAATGCTCTCAACCACATTTGTACGGCCAAAGTTAACATCCCAATGTTAACTTTGCCTATAAATACAAGTCATTGCACAACCAAGAATATAACTTCTTCGAACACACTTCGATAGAATTCACACTTTGCAAACCTGCAATATTCTTGGTGAACTTGTGCAATATTCTCTCAATCGCTAAAAGGAACATTTCACTACTTTAAGTGTTTCGATTGTTGAAGAGAAATTCCGAGTATAGATCAATTGTATTTCATAGGTTGTTAGGATATTTACATTCGTGTATTATCTTGGTTCCGCATCAACCTTGTAATTTGTTTAATATCAATAAATAAATTACACATTGAAAACTACATATTGTCTCATTAAGATTGTTTACAAGTTATTTGTATTATTGCATTGTTCTTTACTTATTGTCTTTTATATAAGTAATCTATCTAGAACTTGGTATATACCTCTGCAACTGGTCGTCTCCAGTTCAGCAAGTATATTGCAAAGTAACTCCACCATCGACATAGAGGTGTCTTCAGTAGTACCATCTAACAAGTTGGGACTTACAAAAAGTGTCAACTACGAAAACGTAGTTGGTGAGTGCATAGGTTTTCAAGTAAATTTCGTTACATATTCATTTCAAAACTTGGAAAACATATTATTAATATCAATATAAATTACACATTGAAAACTACATATTGTCTCATTAAGATTGTTTACAAGTTATTTGTATTATTGCATTGTTCTTTACTTATTGTCTTTTATATAAGTAATCTATCTAGAACTTGGTATATACCTCTGCAACTGGTCGTCTCCAGTTCAGCAAGTATATTGCAAAGTAACTCCACCATCGACATAGAGGTGTCTTCAGTAGTACCATCTAACAAGTTGGGACTTACAAAAAGTGTCAACTACGAAAACGTAGTTGGTGAGTGCATAGGTTTTCAAGTAAATTTTCGTTACATATTCATTTCAAAACTTGGAAAACATATTATTACATATCAATATACCCAAACCACATGACCGATGAAATTCTCATCTCAAACTATCAAGTTTTTCCAAACACCATAATGTCATTTCAAGACTTTGAAAATCCATGGAATTCATAAAGTTCTCATTTATTAAAATCATCATGAGAGAAAAATATATATATCAATCGATTAATCATATATCATACCAACCCATTCGGTCATCAATATTCCAATATCGCCAATTTCAACAACTTTCAAGATTCCATATAAGGTCCAATACCCAAACCGTATGTTCATCAAATACCAACCAATCACCAATAATAATATCAACACTTGGTCAAAGGTAAGACTACCAATGACATAATTTCGATGAGTTTGTGCTTGAGCCACTACTAAGACCCTTTCACGTCCAAACCAACGTAATATCCCATTGTAATAACAATAATAACAGATGTTGTCAATCATGTGTGTTAACCATAATTGGGTCGTGCCATGGAGACGACCATTAAAATATAAAGTAGATTAGAGCACCCCTAGGTCGGCAGCCGTTGAGGGCGGCCATGTAGGCAGCCAATCAACCTGTCACCATTTTCGTGAGTGAGGGGACGAATCCTAGTTGCGCAACCCTCTAACTACAGGCCTCAATGAGTTAATAGTAGTGTAGCGGGGACTAGACTTTGACAGTACTCAAGCTCATCATATAACATATATCACATTGAACATACAACATAATTCCCATATCATAACCATTCTTTCAAAGAATCATTTCATATATAGAAAGCAATTTTTTTAATTATTCATGCTTTTCACCCCGAAAGTAAAACACATAAAATAGTTTGAAAGGGGGCTATGACTCACCTTGATATGCCGAGCAATATATATATACTTATCCAAAATGGGTACTTCCCATCTATAGCTTCCTTGATCATATATTCCTTACGCTCCTCATTCGCATTTCAAAGCCAAGACTATCCCTACGAGAGGACTAATATACGTAAGTCCCTATCTTAAGCCATTACTTAGAAATGACACTTTCATTACGTTGTCATCAATTATGGAATCCAAGTGTATTGCTAATATTCACATCATTTTGGTTGTAAAGATTGATGGTGTAAAAGGTTACTTTCATTATATATATGTAGTTATAAGTTGTTAGAATTTTCGGTAACTTGGCTTCATATGTGGTTTCATTTGGCACCTTAGGTTATCATATGCTAATGCCATATTAAGTTATGTTCTCTTAAACATTATTGGATGTGTAATCAATTTTAGTGTAAATTACCGCTCGAGGTATCATTTTATAGTTTAACTAACTTAGTTATTTCCGTTTATCCACTTAATTTGTGTTTCACGTCACTTATTGATAATCTCACGATCACTCGGGTTTATGAAATTCTTTTAGGTGCTATGGGCCATTACCAATTGGGCCTAAGTGTAATGGGCTTTTAAGTGACTTGGGCTTAATTTAGTTATTGGGCTTAAGTTTAGTTATTGGGCTTAAGTTTAGTTATTGGGCTAGTTTAGTTATTGGGCTTAACCTTAGTTGGGTTATATGCTTAGTGGGTTAATTTGGTTATTGGGCTATATGGTTTATTGGGCCAAGTGGGCCTACTGACTTATTGTCCATTGGGTACACTAATTGGGCCGGGCTAGCCCATTATGGTCTTTAGTGCATCTTTTAGCCCATTATACACATGGTTAGTTTCCTTTCTAATTTTCTGTTTTTGTTCATTAGGTTTATCAAATGTTGACCACTAATTCGGGGTTAAATCTAATTATTTGGAACATGGTGATTTTTATACAGAGACATATATGTGTCATGTATTTATGTGAATTTTTACTAAATTATTAGACATTGTTTACTACCTCTAAAAATTACCAAACAAAAACCTGTCAGAATGGTTGCTGTTGTGCGACCAAAAATGTTTTATAAAAGTTCTCGATGTTTTGGTTTCTAGAAAAATACCATGATTTTATTTTAAGCATAGAACACATCAAAGTTGATTCCTGCCAAGTATAAGCTTCTGGACCCTCTTAATTTTGAAGATAAAAATTCTCAAAGTTGATATAGATATTACACAAAAATGCAGTTTTGACCAGTTTTAGTAGAAAAATCATATCTTTTGTTTGGTTCCGTATGTTTGAGTAATCCCAGTTGGAGATTAACTTTAACTCATTTATCTACAACTTTTATGTTGGAAGGTTTTCTTGAATCGGCCCTCACATGCTCAGTTTATCCGTCCAAAGTGAAAACTGTGATTCTATCAGATTGTATTTTGGTCCAAACAACCAACCAATGGCTTGGTTTGCTTACTTTGCACTCTAAATTATGACTAACATATTTGTTGGTTATTTTTGTATGACTTTAACATCAAATATACTGACTATAACAGATTTAAAATCATCAATAATCCATCTCAACTTCCAAAATCAAAATCAATCAAAACTAGTGCAATTCTAAGCATGCATGTTAAGATCTAACACTTTTAAGCAAGATTAAGCTATAAACTTTAATCTAACTTTTGAAAATAACATTTTGATGAAAAATCACAGAAATATAGCCTCTTAACTAAAAAAAAATCGGATCCATGATGATCCATATCACAACTTTACAAGCTTTTACACTAAACCAACACTTTCGGGTCTTACCAAGGTTGAATCCTTGAATCTTTCTTCTAGATTTGACATGCATGAGCATGAGGAAGAAGATTCTATCAAATTGCCTTCATTAAGTGTATTTCAAGAAGAAATGATAAGAAAAACATAGTTTTTGTAAACATCTTTTAGTAGGAAAAACATTAGAAGAGATAAACTAGTAAATGGGTTTGTAAATCAACCTTAAAGGACTCGACATTTGGGGCTGTTTTTGGGCAGAACATCACGACCAAAAGACACAAAAATGAGCTCCCTAACTTGCTTTGACACACCCTTGAATGACCTAGCTTGAACCCTTATTGTTATAGTTGTTTAGTTAAGATTTTTAGCCTTCTCTTTGAATACATGCAACCGAAAAACATATATGTAGGCTGATTTTCGTGGCTTCATGGACACCCAATGACTCCATGCTTCCACCATGCATGACTCTAGTTGTTGGATGATCAAGGGAACTTATTATTACATTAGATTAGTTAGTTTTAAGCTCCATTTTGCCTTGGAGAATCCGAAAATGGAGAAGAAGAAACAAAGAAAGTTGGGAGAGTTGAGAGAGACCCATTGCATGTGTGTGTGTGTTGTGTTTTAGTGTGAAATGAGAGAGTGGGCTGGTCTTGGGGCATAAAAAACGTGGCTATGGCAGAAAATAAAGGGTATGGAGTGAGTTTATTGGTTAAGAGGTGTGGTGGGAAGGCATGGGTTGGTTAACTCATGGGGTGAGGTGTTGGGTTAGTTCCCAACTAGTGTTAAGACATGCAAATAAGTATATGTATGTATTATGGGTGTGTGAGTGTAAGAATAAGTGGGTTAGTTGTATGTTGATAGGTGGATTTTGTAAGAGTTTTTACTTATAATTAGCTTAAGTTGTATGCACATTTTCTAATTGCAAGAATTATTTAAATGTTACATTATATATTATATGCCATGTATGTATATAAATACGTGTTTAACTTGTAAATTTATTGATGTACATTGTTATTATTTGAGATGTTGAGTTATTTGGATCATTAGATACTCTCTTGTTTAGATTATATACTAACGAAGTTGTTATTGTTTTACATAAACTTTGAGATTGACTTGGATTGTCTTTAGTTATTCTAGATGGCATTTCTAAGGCAACTATCTATCTTTGGGCATTCCATTGAATTGGAGGGCAAATATTACTATGCCTTAATGTTTAGAAGGCCAAATCTCTTAATGAACCTCTAGGGATAGATATCTAGATAAATCTAAGTAGATTGTCCTAGTCGGAAATTGAGGGTTGTTACAGCTAGACCCATATATTATATCATCTACATAAATTTGTACAAGCAAAATATTACCATTATACTTTCTCACAAATAAAGTCTTGTCAACATTACCTCTTTTGAATTTGTTTTCTAATAGAAATTTAGACAGAGTATCATACCATGCTCTTGGAGCCTGCTTCAACCCATAAAGAGCTTTGTCATGCTTGAATACATGGTCAGGAAAGTTTGAATTTTCAAAACCTGGAGGTTGTTCAACATAGACTTCTTCTTCCAATTTCCCATTGAGAAATGCACTTTTCACATCCATTTGATAAACTTTGAAACCTTTGTGTGCAGAGAAAGCCAAGAACATTCTGATTGCTTCTAGTCTTGCCACTGGTGCAAAAGTCTCATCATAATCAATTCCATCCTCTTGTCTGTAACCAAGAGCTACCAATCTTGCTTTGTTTCTGGTCACAACTCCCTTTCATCCATTTTGTTTCTGTAGACCCACTTGGTTCCAATCACAGTCTTGTGATGAGGTCTTGGAACAAGTTCCCAAACCTTGTTTCTTTCAAACTGTGTGAGTTCATCTTGCATTGCATTAACCCAAGATGGATCTGCCAGAGCTTCACTAACCTCAGTTAGTTCCACCTTACTCACAAAATTGACAAACATACAAAAGTTGCCTGTAGCTTTTCTTCTTGTTTTTACACCAATAAGAGGATCACCAATGATTTGGTTAATTGGATGAGATCTAGTCCATTTGTCACATGAGTTGGATTATTAGCAACTGGGACAGTAGGCTGATTCAGATTAGATGGTCCAGCATGAACTACTTGAGGAAGTGAATGATCAGCATGGACTAGAGTAGAGGAATCTGAACCAGCTTGGACAATAACTGATGAATTAATATCTTCAGTATGAGTTGGAACATCTTAAGCATCTTCAAAGATTGGAACTTCTTCTTCTTCTTCTTCAATGAGTTTCTCCACCTGAGTTTGAGCACCATTAGTTCCAACAGGAGGATTTGTTGGAGGCTCATTCTCAGGTACAGCCAGTTCTTCAAAATCAAAATCTTCTTCTTCAGGAGGAGAGCAATCTGGCTTAGAACAACCTTCTTCTACGCTTACATTAACAGAGTTCTCAATTGTTTTAGTTCTTTTGTTGTACACTCTGTAGGCTTTCATCATTGTTGCATATCCAAGTAGGATACCTTCATTTGCCTTTTCATCATACTTTCCAAGATGGTCTTTCTGATTTAGAATGTAACAAGGACTTCCAAACATTCTTAGGAAACCAATTTCTGGTTTTCTCCCCCTAAGAAGTTCATATGCAGTCTTCTGGTGTCTTTTCACAATGAGGGATCTGTTCTGGGTAAAGCAAGCAGTGTGAACTGCTTCTGCCCAGAAATGAGACTTGACATTGTTTTGAGCCATCATGGATCTGGCGGCTTCAATGAGAGTTCTATTTCTTCTTTCTGCAACACCATTTTGTTGAGGAGTTCTGGCAGCTGAGTAGACTTGTGAAATTCCCTTTTCACTGCAGAATGAGTTAAGAGTGATGTTCTTGAATTCAGTACCATTATCACTCCTTAACTGCCTAACAGGCCTTTTGTAAAGAATTTCAGCTTGCTTGATGAAATGAATTATGTTGTCAGCAGCTTCACTCTTGTGCTTGAGAAAGAAAACCCAGGTGTATCTTGAAAATTCATCAACAATGACCAAGAAGTACCTCATTCCAGTGAATGAAGGAGTACTAATTGGTCCAAAGAGATCCGTATGAAGCAGATCCAAACAAATATCAATGCTTGAGCATGTTTTAGACTTAAAAGATGCTTTGTGTTGCTTGCCTTTCTCACAAGCTCCACACAGCTTGTCCTTCTCATAATTAATCACTGGAAGACCAGACACCAACTCTTTCTTGCACAACTTGTTGATATCTTTGAAATTCATATGAGACAATCTTTTATGCCATAACCAGTTCATCTCATCTTGATTCTTTGACATGAAACACACTTCTCTTGTAACAGTAGGATTTCTCATGTCAAAAGAATACAAAGACTTATCCCTCTTTGCTACAAGAACCACATTGCCTTCTAAATCAAGAACAACTCCCTTATCAGATGTGAATCTCACTTCATAACCAGCATCACACAACTGACTAACACTGATCAAATTGTGCATCAAACCATTTACATATGAGACCGTTTCTGAAAGTAAGAGGACCATTTGAAAGAATGCCAAACCCTTCAGTCTTTCCTTGGGAATCATCTCCAAATGTAACATTAGGACCAGCGCGAATCCTAAAGCTACATAGCAGGGACTTACATCCGGTCATATGCTTGGAACACCCACTATCCAAGTGCCATGTGTTATCATCATGACTGCCCTCAGGTGGAGCAGTCTGACTGGTGGATGCTTGGTGAGCAGACTCAGATTGCTGTTGCATCTTCACAAGATCTTCAGCAAACTTTTGAGTAGCTTCTTTAGCCATGAAGCACTTGGCATCTTTGTATAGCTCATCATCAAAGGATGTCGCACTTTCAGCCCAGTCTTTGGCTACCAGACTCTTCTCACTTTTGTTCACCTTCTCAGTCAGCTCAGCTACTTGTGCTTTCAAGGCCTTGTACTTGTTCTTGAGCTTAGAGTATTTTTCACCTCTTCCACCCTTGGCTGGCCCAGCTTGATAGGACTCCTTGGATCTGCAGTCTCCAGCTACATGTCCAGTCTTACCACATTTGTAGCAAGTGACTTTGGACATATCAAAAGGCTTCTTTGTCTTATCAGATTGGCCACCTTTTCCTTTTCCTTTAAACTTGTTAAGGGATCTCCTTTTGATCCTTTCAGCCAACATAGCTACCTCATTAGCTAGTTCATCACCATCAGATTCATCACATTCAGATTCAGCACAAACAGAGTTATGATTAGACATCACAGGAATATCATCATTAGCATAAGGAATGATCTCATTGCTAATAGAACTAGGGTGTTCAGACATGGAAGCAATAAGTGTAGCAGTAGGCTGACTATAAGAATCACCCATAGCTATTAACTTTTCTGCCTCTGAACATTCTTGGTTATGAAGTAAACCAAAAAGTCCAGGGAGATCAAGATCATTATAAACAACACTTAATTTAACAGATGAAATATAGTTGTTCCATTTAGGTGGTAAAGAATCAAGAAATTTACTTTTCAAAACATTATTTTTCTTAACAATTCCAACAGCAGCTAAATCATTTACCAAAGCATTAAAGCGGGTATGAGTGTCTATTAAGGATTCATTTCTCAAAGAGAAGAATCTCTCATACTTCATGGTTAAAGTTGTTATAGTAGATTCCATGGAAGTAGAGCGACCCTCAAACATGACAGTCAAAGTACCCCACATTTTCTTTGCTGTAGAACACATTTTAATAGAATGATAAAGGTCTTTGGGCACAGCTTGGACAATGAAATTTCTAGCCTTCACATCCAAGTTTGACAACCTCCTATCCTCATCCCCCCAATCTGCCTTGTCCTTAACAATGGATTTAACTGTAGCAGGAATGGTTGGTTGACCTTCCCTAACCACAGCTTCAACCACTACAGTTTGTGTAGGAACATAAGGACCATCCTGAAGGATGTCAGGCATATTGTTATCGATGGATTCAAGGAACAAAGACATTCGACCTTTCCACCCACTGAAATCATCTTTGTCAAACATGGGTGGTCTGGTTGAAGAACCATTATCAATATAAGATGACATAATACTTTACTATTAAGAAAATATGCAAGGATCAATTCAAGTTAATTCTTAACCCCTGCTCTGATACCAATTGATACATCCCACGGTGTATCAATATACCAAAGTATATTGTACACAGGATAGTTGTAGAGGGGGGTGAATACAACTTTTCTCGAACTTTACAAACTTTTGAGTAGCTTCTTTAGCCATGAAGCACTTGGCATCTTTGTACAGCTCATCATCAGAGGATGTGGCACTTTCAGCCCAGTCTTTGGCTACCAGACTCTTCTCACTTTTGTTCACCTTCTCAGTCAGCTCAGCTACTTGTGCTTTCAAGGCCTTGTACTTGTTCTTGAGCTTAGAGTATTTTTCACCTCTTCCACCCTTGGCTGGCCCAGCTTGATAGGACTCCTTGGATCTGCAGTCTCCAGCTACATGTCCAGTCTTACCACATTTGTAGCAAGTGACTTTGGACATATCAAAAGGCTTCTTTGTCTTATCAGATTGGCCACCTTTTCCTTTTCCTTTAAACTTGTTAAGGGATCTCCTTTTGATCCTTTCAGCCAACATAGCTACCTCATTAGCTAGTTCATCACCATCAGATTCATCACATTCAGATTCAGCACAAACAGAGTTATGATTAGACATCACAGGAATATCATCATTAACATATGGAATGATCTCATTGCTAATAGAACTAGGGTGTTCAGACATGGAAGCAACAAGTGCAGCAGTAGGCTGACTATAAGAATCACCCATAGCTATTAACTTTTCTGCCTCTGAACATTCTTGGTTATGAAGTAAACCAAAAAGTCCAGGGAGATCAAGATCATTATAAACAACACTTAATTTAACAGATGAAATATAGTTGTTCCATTTAGGTGGTAAAGAATCAAGAATCATTAAAACAGTAAAGCAATAAGGAAACAAACATTCTTGAACACAGATTGTTGTTTTTCAAATGTAACTCTTTATTAAGAAATAATCTATACAAAGAATTACAGGGTTGTTGCGGAATAAAGATAGCCTACAGATATCTAAACAACCCTATGAAATGACAAACAGACAATCAATAAGTTTCAGCTCAAGAGAATCAGCCCAAGCTGATCTCGTACAGGCTAAGCTGTGTGTAAGAGCAGAGAAACTTTGTGTGAAGAATGATTCTCAGGAATGCCACACATATGCATTCAATGAATGAGGCTTTTATAGGCGAAAGCCCTCTTTCTCTTGGTATCCAATTCTTCCACGTATTCTTCTTTCACTGGACGATCAAAGGAATAATCAATCGTGCCTTCATCGTACTTGTGGTCCCCCACGTACAGCTGCACATTCTTGATCGTCCAATAAGAGTATGGACATGCATATGCATATCTACCACCAACCTGGATCCTAGGAATCTTCCTAGTCACGTCATACATCCTTATCTTCAATCCTCCTCTTTGACTTCGATTGAATGCTTTAACAATGTTGATGCAGCTTGAATGACACTTGCTTCCATAAGATATAACATTACAAAACATGAAGCCTGATCTGGGTCAGTTACAGATCGCAAGCTGTGTCAGCTTAGTCTGACCCAGATCAGATTACAAGAACCAAAATATTTCTAAGTGTTTATAGGTCAGATTTGTCATCATTAAATTTACATTTGTTATTGGGACTCAACAGATAATCTGGAAGGAGAACTTATACATTTGGCCCTTCGCTAGTTCTCCTTCTCTTGGCAGCTGTAGAAATGGGTTGTTTGTCTTCAGGATCAAAGTTCAATCTTTCTTCAACATTTTCCTTGAACTTGATCAGTTGTTGCAATACATAGATCCAACCCCTTTCTACCTTGTTCTTCTGTTGCCTGGCCTCCAACAGATTCAACATCTCCACATGTTCTGTATGCCCATATTGATGAATGTCAGGGTTCTCAGTTTGGCGCATGGGCCCATTGAAGTATTGAACCCCAACAATGAAGTGTTGTGTTCCAGGCCTCATTGATACTTTCACAGTGACGACCTTGCCTGGATTAAACCTTCGCTGCATTAGTTCACTCAAGAATGCCCTGGCTTCAGATTCATTTGCCAGTCGAATCTGGCCAGTGCTCAGTTTCTGCACAGCAGCTCGAATGTCATCAGATGATGGCTCATTTGGTTCCACCCAAGTCCTCAAATGTGCATCTCTTGTCAATGGTTTTGTTTTTCTTTTGGACTTAGGTGGATTCATAACTTCCCTGACCACCATCTGAACATGTTCCAACCTCTTTTGGATCCCACTGGCATGACTCTCATGGGCCTTTTGTACTGATATATTTAAATTTTTAGCATCATGTGCGGCTTCATCATCAGGGTAGTGTTTATCCAGTTCAATTTCCAGCATTTCTTTTACCATGCTGACTATCCTCTGATCATGTTTAACCTTCAGATATTGATCCAGTGAAATGCCCAACAGACTGGCATCACTGGCATCAAGTATCTTCATCCTCTCCATTTGACCTCTGGCAACTAATTGGTTAGCTTGTTTTCTTTTGGACTTAGGTGGATTCATAACTTCCCTGACCACCTTCTGGACATGTTCCAATCTCTTTTGGATCCCACTGGCACGACTCTCATGGGCCTTTTGTACTGATATATTTAAATTTTTAGCATCATGTGCGGCTTCATCATCAGGGTAGTGTTTATCCAGTTCAATTTCCAGCATTTCTTTTACCATGCTGACTATCCTCTGATCATGTTTAACCTTCAGATATTGATCCAGTGAAATGCCCAACAGACTGGCATCACTGGCATCAAGTATCTTCATCCTCCTCTTTGACTTGGATTGAATGCTTTAACAATGTTGATGCAGCTTGAATGACACTTGCTTCCATAAGATATAACATTACAAAACATGAAGCCTGATCTGGGTCAGTTACAGATCGCAAGCTGTGTCAGCTTAGTCTGACCCAGATCAGATTACAAGAACCAAAATATTTCTAAGTGTTTATAGGTCAGATTTGTCATCATTAAATTTACATTTGTTATTGGGACTCAACAGATAATCTGGAAGGAGAACTTATACATTTGGCCCTTCGCTAGTTCTCCTTCTCTTGGCAGCTGTAGAAATGGGTTGTTTGTCTTCAGGATCAAAGTTCAATCTTTCTTCAACATTTTCCTTGAACTTGATCAGTTGTTGCAATACATAGATCCAACCCCTTTCTACCTTGTTCTTCTGTTGCCTGGCCTCCAACAGATTCAACATCTCCACATGTTCTGTATGCCCATATTGATGAATGTCAGGGTTCTCAGTTTGGCGCATGGGCCCATTGAAGTATTGAACCCCAACAATGAAGTGTTGTGTTCCAGGCCTCATTGATACTTTCACAGTGACGACCTTGCCTGGATTAAACCTTCGCTGCATTAGTTCACTCAAGAATGCCCTGGCTTCAGATTCATTTGCCAGTCGAATCTGGCCAGTGCTCAGTTTCTGCACAGCAGCTCGAATGTCATCAGATGATGGCTCATTTGGTTCCACCCAAGTCCTCAAATGTGCATCTCTTGTCAATGGTTTTGTTTTTCTTTTGGACTTAGGTGGATTCATAACTTCCCTGACCACCTTCTGGACATGTTCTAATCTCTTTTGGATCCCACTGGCACGACTCTCATGGGACTTTTGTACTGATATATTTAAATTTTTAGCATCATGTGCGGCTTCATCATCAGGGTAGTGTTTATCCAGTTCAATTTCCAGCATTTCTTTTACCATGCTGACTATCCTCTGATCATGTTTAACCTTCAGATATTGATCCAGTGAAATGCCCAACAGACTGGCATCACTGGCATCAAGTATCTTCATCCTCTCCATTTGACCTCTGGCAACTAATTGGTTGGCTTGTTTTCTTTTCTTCCTTTCTTTGATTTCATCACCAATTCTTGCCAGTTGCTTGCTTTCAGTTTCTGTTACTGGAGGGAGCACATCAACATTACCAGTTTCTAGCACACTGGCATCAGTACCAGTTGCTTTCTCTTTGTCAGTGGCCAGTTCTATCTCCTTTCCTTTATCAACATTCCCCCTATCTCCAACATCCTCAAATTCTTCAATAATACCAGCATCATCATCAGTACCAACAACTTGCCTTTCAACAAGAGGTCTTGCACTAACTGGACCTGGTAATCTGGGTGCAAGGATTTGCCTTTCCCTCCTAGCAACATCTAGACCGGCACGAACTGCTGCCCAGTCCTCATTTGCAGCAAACTTATTAATCCCCAAATCTACAACTTTAGAATTTGTAATTGTGTCTTTGTTGTATTTGGAGAGGGACTTGGAATTCTACTCAATTGTCTTATGAACACCCTCCACCCGTTTGATCAGGTTTTGGATGTCGGCTGAGAAGGAGACAAATTGAGTGTCTAGTGACGGAGGGGAAGTTGTCACTGGACCAATAGCAGGCTGAACTGGAGCAACTGGAGGCAGGCAAATGAAGAGTAGCCTCCCCAGTTAACTGACCAGCAGCAGAAATTGAAACTGATGGGGGTGTAGAAGAAGAGGGAATAGAGGATCCAATGTGTTGTCCATGCTGAGAATGCTAAGGTGTGGACAACGGTGTCGGTTGGGGAATGTGCCTATCTCTAGGCACAAAGAGAGTTGATAGAAGTGATGGAGATCTTGGTGGTGGTGGTATTTCAGTGAGCATTTGTGTGGAGGGTGAAACTGAAACTTGTGGTTCTAGGGGTTGATCAGAGAATGAAGGGAGTTGATCATGTACAGATGCATCAACTATTTCCTGATCAGATTGTGTTCCTTCCGAATCCGAAGATTCAAGTTGGAACTCATCCACATCCATGCCTAGATTCATGAATGGTAGGGATGGCTGAACATCAAGTTCAGACTCCTGATGACCAGTTCCAGTTTCCTGGATGGTTTCATTAGTTGGTGGATCAGTTGTCGTGGCAACTTCTCCTTGGAAAGAGGTCACTGGTGTCTCAACTGCAATTGCTCTATCCTCGGTCATAATATCATGGGCCGTAGAGATTGGAACCTCAGTCTCTAGTTGTGACTGGCCAGAGACTTCGTCAGTTCGTGCAATGGAAGTGTCAGAAATTTGGTTTTGCAAGTTAAGTGCTTACACGGACTCTACTCTGGGTTGGGTTAGCCCAGTATTATCTTCACCACCCTCTCTTAAAGAAATTTTGAGGGTGGCTGTTTGTGGTTGTCCCATTTGACTGTCTCCAGTTTCCTGTTGGGAGGAAACTGGAGGGCTGGTTGGGTGACTATGTCAGTGGCCAGTTCTATCTCCTTTCCTTTATCAACATTCCCCCTATCTCCAACATCCTCAAATTCTTCAATAATACCAGCATCATCATCAGTACCAACAACTTGCCTTTCAACAAGAGGTCTTGCACTAACTGGACCTGGTAATCTGGGTGCAAGGATTACCTGCCTTTCCCTCTCCTTTAGATCCACTTCAGATGATCTAACAATGTTGCCTAGTAAGTTGGAGACGGATGTAGTGACATTCGTTTGAGTTAGATCAAAGGCTTCTTTGAGAGAACTGGCCAGATTGTTACAGCCAGTGACTAACTCATTCAATTTCTTGAATACCAAGTCCTCATTTGCAGCAAACTTATTAATCCCCAAATCTACAACTTTAGAATTTGTAATTGTGTCTTTGTTGTATTTGGAGAGGGACTTGGAATTCTGCTCAATTGTCTTATGAACACCCTCCACCCGTTTGATCAGGTTTTGGATGTCGGCTGAGAAGGAGACAAATTGAGTGTCTAGTGACGGAGGGGAAGTTGTCACTGGACCAATAGCAGGCTGAACTGGAGCAACTGGAGGCAGGCAAATGAAGAGTAGCCTCCCCAGTTAACTGACCAGCAGCAGAAATTGAAACTGATGGGGGTGTAGAAGAAGAGGGAATAGAGGATCCAATGTGTTGTCCATGCTGAGAATGCTAAGGTGTGGACAACGGTGTCGGTTGGGGAATGTGCCTATCTCTAGGCACAAAGAGAGTTGATAGAAGTGATGGAGATCTTGGTGGTGGTGGTATTTCAGTGAGCATTTGTGTGGAGGGTGAAACTGAAACTTGTGGTTCTAGGGGTTGATCAGAGAATGAAGGGAGTTGATCATGTACAGATGCATCAACTATTTCCTGATCAGATTGTGTTCCTTCCGAATCCGAAGATTCAAGTTGGAACTCATCCACATCCATGCCTAGATTCATGAATGGTAGGGATGGCTGAACATCAAGTTCAGACTCCTGATGACCAGTTCCAGTTTCCTGGATGGTTTCATTAGTTGGTGGATCAGTTGTCGTGGCAACTTCTCCTTGGAAAGAGGTCACTGGTGTCTCAACTGCAATTGCTCTATCCTCGGTCATAATATCATGGGCCGTAGAGATTGGAACCTCAGTCTCTAGTTGTGACTGGCCAGAGACTTCGTCAGTTCGTGCAATGGAAGTGTCAGAAATTTGGTTTTGCAAGTTAAGTGCTTACACGGACTCTACTCTGGGTTGGGTTAGCCCAGTATTATCTTCACCACCCTCTCTTAAAGAAATTTTGAGGGTGGCTGTTTGTGGTTGTCCCATTTGACTGTCTCCAGTTTCCTGTTGGGAGGAAACTGGAGGGCTGGTTGGGTGACTAGTGTCAGTGGCAGTGTCTGACAAATTCCTAAGACGGCGTCTTGACCTGGTTGCCTTTGGAACACCCTGGAGACCTGTTGGGAGGTCTCCAGTGACAGTTGGTGGGACTGACACGCTGGAACTGGAGGGGTTAAACTGACGAATGGGTTGAGCGTCAGTTATAATTCCAGTAGACAAACCGGTGGGTCCCTCATTGTTTTGAGGCCCGCCCAGTTGTCTTTCCGAATCACCTTGGACTGGTGCATCGGTTTTAGAGAATGCCAGCAACATTCTCTGAGGAATCTGGACCTCGCTAGGTTCAGATGCAAGGTTGTCTAGATTTCTCAGCATTTCTGGGACAGTGTATAAAGATTGTGTATTGTGATATGCATCACTGCCCAAGAGTTGCAGAAAACAGAGGGATAAATACCTGGAGAAGGGGATGTATGGTCCCCTGGAGCCCTTCAGTTTTTGTACCAGGCTTCTAAATAAGATGTTGGCAAAATCCACTTTGAGTCCGTTCCACAAGCAGTAAGCCATCTCTGCTTGTGTGGAGTTAATCTGGTCCAATCCACCAGAACTCCCACCCATGCTTTCAACCAGGTGAATGAAGAAGTACCTCCAGGATGGTGAAAGGCCCTTCATAGTCATAGCACCTTTAGTTTTCAATACCCCCTGTTCCAAGCACTCCTTATTCCCCATATCGAGGAGCACCTGACGAAAATTGATATTTGGGGATATCACAACTGGAGTCTCACCCTGTCTCCAGTAGTTGAGGTGTAAGGCATCCCTCAACGTTTCAACTGTCATGGTACACTGGACTGAACCATCTTTAAGGGTGAAGGAGATAGATGAACAGTCTTCAGAGAGTTGAGCAGTGTACCAAAACTCACACAAGTAATCATGATACATCTTGCGTGGGTTTAGGGTAAAACACTCACCGATAGGAGAATCCCGAAGGAATCTCTGAATCTTTCCGATGAGGGTATCGGGAGTTTGAACCCCTTGCAAACTAGCCATGGGGTTATTGGGATTTAATTTAATTAGTGTCGAATTTGGTGGGGCACCCTTGACTCGTTTGACATTTTTAGATGGTTTATAAGGGACTGTAAGCAGATTTACATCCCTACTTCTTGAAGATTTTGGTGCCATTTTTGATCGATTTGAAACTGAAACTGCGAGTTTTGGAATTAGGGTTCTTGATTTATTGAGAAGAGAGAGAAAGGAAGCGATTTTTGATGATTGGGAAGTAAATGAAGGAATGTGAAAGGAAGTAAATGGTAACCGGTGTAAATGTGGGGTATTTATAAGGGAAATAAATCCCACTATAAAAATAAAATATTATTATTTAATCCCCAAATTTTCGAAAACAAAACGTATTTTGATTTTGTGAAAATTTGAAATTCAAAAATAATTAATACCATCACGTCAGCATTGAATGCAATGACGGCTGGTATGCCCACGCGCCCACTACTTGTTCACAATCCCCATAAAAAAAGCGCATCCCTTTTCAGAGATGGTTTTGACACATCATTTGACGGTTTCAAGTGGGATAAAACACTCGAGTGCCATCACGTGTCACAAAACTGACCAGGTATTTTCAACGTTATGAAATCTGGTTGACCACCAGTTTAAAGACAAGACTGAATATGTACACTGGAGGGTTTGTCCAGGTGCATATTCCAACTGGAGGGTTCTCCAGTTGTCATTTTCAAATAAAATAATTTTCATAAGAAATTCAACTGGAGGGTTCTCCAGTTGTCATTTCAAATAAAAATAGTTTTAGTGAGAAAATTATTTTGAGTCTTTCCCCCGAAATGATGATCCAGTAATCGATTAGTGCCAAGATAGTATCACAAAGGCGTTCGATAGCCTGGCGAGCAAGGATAGTATCACAAAGGCGTTCGATAGCCTGGCGAGCAAAGATTATCTGGACCCATCAACTGGAGAACCTCATCAGTGTCACTGACGCGTTCATAACAAAATTCTCCAGTTTTAAGGATTTAACATTCCCAGTTCGCTGATGAGATGTTTAAAGGTTTTCTCATCAAGAGGTTTTGTAAAAACATCAGCGAGCTGTTTGTCAGTGGGGATGAAATGGATTTCAATGTCTCCTTTCATAACATGATCACGAATAAAATGATACCTGACATCAATATGCTTTGTCTTCGAGTGCATCACTGGGTTGTGAGATATGGTGTAACATCCGTGAATTTTGACTCGATGACTTTAGGTGTAATTTGACTAACAATCTTGTTGAATGAAATAATTGGGTTCATTTTGTGATTATATGACTATGTGTTATCTTAGTCGGGTCGTTAGTGTGTTTAATCGGTGTTCAATTGTGCAAACGATTGTGTTTTGGCTTGAGAAGAGAAACGGGTCGGCCCGTGGGTCATCCACGACCCATCAGCCTTGACCCATTTCCCCCCCCCCCTTATCCTTTCCTTC
>CM067174.1:12339909-12387409 GCA_034093135.1 Erigeron breviscapus | reverse complement strand
AATCCCTCGGTTGAGGACTCAAACATCCTAGTGTATAGATGTATACACTTATCCTGTGAGATGTTGGTGACATGCCATCCGAGTATAGACATATATATCTCGATGTTTTTGAGATACAGCCTAGTTCATTGTGATGACAGGCGGGTATCGTTGCATAGGTGACTTGAGTTCACACATAAGATAGGCATGTTGGCTTATTTATGCATTCGGCACTTGCATTGATATTCATATCATTTGTGTACTCATATTACGTACTTACTTACCTTGTGTAATCTTATTGGTTGGACGTTATTATGTTTCATAGAGGCTCACTGTAAGTCATGTCTAGCCTCTACTCGTATATTGTGATTATTGACGATGGTTCTTTATGAACCATTACTACGAACTCACCAACCTTGTGTTGACTATGCTTAGTACACTTTTCAGGAAATCAGGTTCTCCCCGGATGTGGAGTTTAGTTGCTTACTTGCTGTTAAACCCGGGCCTTGGACTTATGGATCAAGGATTCATCGACCTTCTCTTTTGCATTATACTTAGGATCGATTTGCCATCTTTTGATGTTCTTTTGTAAACTTTGATGGTTATTTGCTCCTTATGTATTTTGGTACTTGTGTTGTATTGTAATGGATTCACTGAATCTTTAATTGCATTTAGTTCTTATTCTATTGTAATCCCACCTTGTGCTATATGATTTCCGTGATATTTCGAGCCTCGGCTTGGGGTGTTACAGAATGGTGGCCCATGCGTGGTCGTAGAGAATTAGGCGGTTTGACCTAGACTACGGCTTAAGTTAAAACTCTTCATATAGCATGCATGGTTAGGAAATTTGAGTGCAATGTGAATTGTGTGAATCCCCGTGTGAGTTCGTAGTTAAGACCACTTATGTGATAGCTTGAATACAATGTGATTAATATGTGCATCGATTGAAATTGATTGTCATTGATATAGTTTGTTGTTATTGATTGATGTTTGTTGAATGCTTTAGAGCAAAATGAAGTTATGCCATTAACTTAGTATAATATCGTGGCGACCCTAAAAGAACCCGATCAACTCTTTTATGGTTACCCAATATTATAACAAGTTAATGACATCGTGGATTGCGCACGTGTGACTTAAAGTATAATAAGGAACCGATATGCTTAATGGAAGTTGATTAGGTGGAGGGTTAGCCATTGGTACACCCTGTATACATACCTGGTCAATAACTAGAGAGCATATCAAATTCGGATTATATTTTGAATCATTCGTGTTAGTTGTTTAATTGCATGATGTTTTGAGCATGATTACTTGAGTAAATAATGAACGATTGTAATGAAATTGACATGATGATATGCTAAGTAACAATCCCATAGGATTCTAGCACTCTTGCCTTAGCATAATGTTATGAATTGAGTATGTGGTATCGGTATGAGAGCATTGACTACTTGTGTGACTAACATGTGAGCATTTGAGACTAACTCTCGGGTCAACGTGTCACTTGTTTTATAGAAATTGTGAGACCAAGGAGAACCGGAACGAACTACAGGCCTGAACCGGAAGAACTTCAACAGGAAGCTCAACCGGAAGTACAAGGGGGTAGAGGTAGAGGCCGTGGTAGGGGCCGTGGTAGAGGTGGTGGTAGGGGCTAAGGAAGGGGTCGTAGTGAAGCTCCTGAGCCAAACTTGGCTGAGGTAATCGCTCAAACGGTCGCCAGTATCATGCCAACCATTATTGCTCAAGTCACGGCAAGTCTTGGGCAAAACAATGGGCCTCAAAACAATGAAGCCCCAGAGAATGTGAATGATGAAAATGCGCAACCTCAGGACGTGGAAAACGAAGAAGAGGGACAAGTGGGAGTTAATAACGGTATGCCCATGTATAATCAATGATACGTCCCACGGTGTATCAATATACCAAAGTATATTGTACACAGGATAGTTGTAGAGGGGGGGTGAATACAACTTTCCTCGAACTTTACAAACTTTTAAGCAACGTTTTAAGACTCAAAATACTTAATGCATGTAAAGAACAAGAATCATTAAAACAGTAAAGCAGTAAAGAATAAAGGCATTCTTGAACACAGATTGCGGTTTTCAAATGTAACTCTTTATTAAGAAATAATCTATACAAAGAATTACAGGGTTGTTGCGGAATAAAGATAGCCTACAAATATCTAAACAACCCTATGAAATGACAAACAACAATCAATAAATTTCAGCTCAAGAGAATCAGCCCAAGCTGATCTCGTACAGACTAAGCTGTGTGTAAGAGCAGAGAAACTTTGTGTGAAGAATGATTCTCAGGAATTGCCACCCATATGCATACAAGGAGTGTTGCTTTTATAGGCGAAAGCTCCTCGTCACTTGGTGTCCAAATCAACCACGTAGTCTTCTTGTATTGGACGATCAGAAGAATAACAATCGTGCCTTCATCGTACTTGTGGTCCCCCATGTACAGCTGCACATTCTTCATCGTCCAATAAGAGTGTGGACACGCATATGTAAACAACCACCAACCTGGATACTAGGAATATTCCTAGTCACGTCATAGTCCTTATCTTCAATCCAGGTTGTTATCTTCACTTTGATTGTTGACACAGATTAGGCGGTTTGTCACGGCACCAATCTGCCTAAGTGTTTCCAAGCTGACTGCTAGTTCCAATCTGTCTTCCACTAACAGTTTGGTTCTCTATCTTCAATCCTCCTCTTCGACTTGGATTGAATGCTTTAATGTTGTTGATGCAGCTTGAATAACACTTGCTTCCGTATAGTATTACAATTACGAACATGAAGCGTGATCTGGGTCAGTTACATATCGCAAGCTGTGTCAGCTTAATCTGACCCAGATCAGATTACAAGAACCAAAAGATTACTAAGTGTTTATAGGTCAGATTTGTCATCATTAAATTTACAACAACATTGGGACTCAACAATCTCCCCCTATTTGATGATGACAAAACCTAACTACACTTTTAACATACAGCTTACAAAAAATCAAAAAAAATATGACTAACAGTTTGTGACCCTTTGAATCTTTTGGGTTCTTTTCAATCTGATACAAAATTGTAACAAGAAAACTGAATTTGTACAACTACTTGTATATTAGAGAAATACAAAGTGTTACAATAAGACTCTATTCCCAATTAACTCTACAGTTTCTTGTTTAACTTCAAAAGATGGAGCAATCGTCACATCTACCTTCCTATCTAGTCCTTCATTAATAAGGAACTGCTCATACCCATTACCTTGTTCACTGAAAGCAACACAAAATCTGTACAAGGTAAAAAGGTGCATAGTTGGTACCTCTTTTAGCTCAGCAGTCCTTTGGAATACAAGTTTCCCTTTTGTATCCACAAAATACATGCCATGTTCAGGTTCAGTAATATGCATTCCACTTCTTGCATTTTCCACACCAGTAGGTAGAGACAGATTAAGATGACTTAGAAGTTTGTCTATAGCATCAGTAGATAATAACCCAAGAAACTCTGAAGGTTCAAATTTCTGAGGAAGTCTGTGTGATCACCTTCAGGAGCTTCGAGCCTAACATTTCTTTTCCTCTTCTTCTTGAGTGGCTCTTCTGACTCATCTTCATCATCCAAATCATATGCTCTTGGTCTTGGAAGGCCAGTGATATCAATTTTGTATTTCACAATAGCAGCCAACTTCTTCTCAATGGCTTCCAAGACAGCCTCTTTGTGGATTCCAGGCATACCAGTGATGTGGTCATGCAACTCAACCCATTCTGTATAACCTAGATCAAGCAGCTTGTCAAGATCATAGGTTTCCCAGTTAGATTCATAACCTTTCCTTGTAAACCTTATGCTTGGAATGCTTTTTCCTTTTCGTCTTTTCAAAATAACCTGATGGATTGGTTCTGGATGCCTTCTATAATGGATATTTTCAGTTACCTGTCTTTTCTCCAAGGCATTAAACCAGCTATGGGCTTTCACACTCTGCCCCACATCTCTAACTTTTTGTGATGGTTTTGAGTGAACCACCATTTTCCTCTTTTCTTTGCCTTTGCTCACAACTTTCTTTTTAGTACCAATGGCTGCAAGATCTTCTTCATCTTCTTTATTCAATTGTTCTTGAACAGCCTTGGCAATTTCAGAGTCAGACTTAGTTGCAGCAACTCTTTCTCTTTCTAGTCTGTCTTCCACTACCAACTCATAAGCCTGTTTAAGTGTCATTTTGAGTCCAGGTGCATTTTGAGCAGCCAGCTCCCAATCTTTTTCTTCTTGGGTCAAGACTTTTAAACCACTTGACCCAGCTTCAGTTTTCCTTTTCTTTAATTGAAACTGAGACAGAGTGACTGTGTCATCACTTGAAGAAGATTCAATGTTTACTTCTTTGGGAGCTGTGTCAGTTTGCACAGCTTGTTTAGGCACAGCTTGCACAGGGTCAGCTTGGACAGACTTCATCTTTCTTTTCAATTTTTCAACTCCACCATCCTTCCTTATATCTTTTTCAACCACAACTTCCTTCCTTATTTCTCCAATTACTTTTTCAACACCATCAGTGATCTCCCCCTCAATTGTACCACTCTCCTTTTCAACTTCTACATTCACATCCTTTGTACCACCAGACTCAGATTCTGGTATTTTTATCTCCTCTTCCTCACTAACCACATTAGAACCATACACAATTATCCTCCTATCAGCCTGATTATTTCTTTGTCTCACCCTTTCAAAATAAGCTTCAATGTCCTTGTCTACCGCAGCTCTTTGCCTTTCAATTTCTGCTTCATTCATTTCACTTCTCTTTTTCTTAGAAGTGGAGCCCTTCTCCCCCTTGGTATGATCCTTCTCCCCCTTTTTGTCATCATCACCAGGAAAAGAACTCACAGGAGTGGCAAAGAAGTCTGGAATTCGATTGTTAAGGACATCAATCTTTACATTTGTAAGACAGCAGGCTCTTCTCAATTCAGCAAAATCATCATGGAGGAGTGCAACCTTGTTCTTGAAACTAGTTGAAGCTTCAATCAAATCCTTCTTGAAATTTGCCTGTGACTTATTAGCAGCTTGAAGCTCAACAGTTACTTTCCTTGTGAATCTGGTTGCAGCATTTTCGATCTGACCCAGAGTCCCTTTATTCCTTTCCATTTCTTCATTGATTTTCTTAGTTAGACTTTCAAGGGACTCTGTCAGCTTCTCTTGGTTCTTTTGCATAAGGTCAACTGCTTTCACAACACTCTCTTTAAGTGCAGTCTGTTCCTTAGACATTTTGTCCACCTTCTTATCCGTCAATTCTTGATCCTTTTGGATCTTTTCCAAGCATTCAGTCAGCTTTGAGTTCTCAACCTTGTGAGTTGAAATGAACTCAGTGAGCTGACCCACCACATCTGAAAATGAGATAGTGGCAGCTTGGGAAGGACATGCAGTTGGCTTAAAAGCCACTGACTCTGGAAAGAGCAGCCTGCAATCCTTAATTTGGTCTATTGGGGAATATAGAAGGGGGTGGAGGTGTAAGGAGTCTTGGAACATTTGCTCATGAGAGTGAGTCTCATGAGTGGATCTGTCAGAATTGATAATGAGTTGATCAGCCTGAGAAAGATTGACGTTTGATTCAGGCTGATGGCTAATGGGAATTGGTTGATCTTGATGATGATCAACCCCTCCACTAGCAACTTCTATCAGATCATCCCTTGAGGATGGATGGGCAAACTCATCATCGAATGAAGAGTCACTTCCGGAGATAGTGACTATGTTCTCATTGACATCGTGAGGACCATCAATGGTTCCCTTTGCTGCACAAGGGGCTGACATGACTGCCTTAAAGACAGCCAAGTAACCTACAGAGTCCCTCTATCCAAGGACAGATGCAGACATAGACCCTGCAGGTGTAATGTTGAGGGTAGAGGATTGCCCTTCAACAATGGTGTGTTGTTGCACCAAAGTATCATGAGGGAGAATTGTGGCCTGTACCTCTTCTTGTGACATAGAAGAGGCATTGGCAGCCAGTGCAGACTCAGAGTGTTTTAAGGGAGTCTGATCAGCTTTGGGAAGAGCAGCAGTGTCACCTTGGCGTTCGATACTACTCTCCTTTGTCTGACCATCCTCAGATTGTACGTGCACAGACTCTGACTCTTGGATCTGGGCTAGATCCATTGTTATCCCTTTAATGATATCATCAACCTTTTGGGAGGCTGATGATGGTGATTTCGGCACAGACTCAGTATGACCTTGGGAGGAGGTCTTTGTTTCAATACCTTCACCCTGTTTGGAGGGTTGGGTAGATGCAGTTGTCCCTTTTATCTCGTCTACACCCTTTTGGGAGAGTGTAGATGGGCGAGGTGAATTCGGTATGTCAGCTTGGGTATCAGGGACAGCTTCGGAACGTTCCTCAGCTTCCACTGAACCAGGTGGGACTTCTAATGGTTTTGGAGTTGAAATTTTACCCACCAAAGCTGACACAGATTTCCTTGTGGATCTTTTCTTTTCACAATGCGAGGCACTAAGTCCTCAACACTGGGTTGTTTTGAAGCTGATTTGAATTGGAGTGAGGGTGCGGCTAGAGTGGCTGATGATGTGGCCAACCCTTCACCCTCTTTTAAAGGAGAAGAATGCATAGATCCAGAAGAGTTTGAGGGTTCAGAAGCATGTGTACCTGGGTCCCCCTGATTGGCAGATTGAGTGTCAGACCCAGATCGCGTCGAAGAAGGGACAGCTTCCCTTAATGCTTCTTGTTCCTCCTCTCTTCTCCTGCAAAAATCAAGGTAAATCTGCATTGCTCGGGTTAGACCCTGCACAGATACCTTTGGACTGTTGAAAATGTTAGAATTTATGGACTTGCACTCTACAGTCTGACCAGTTGCCAGGTTGTAATCATTATCAAGGATAGCTTCAATAATGAGTGCAAGAATCCTGCCATAGGGTATGGTAAGACTCTTTTTATTTACACGCTCAACAAGGTCCTTAAAGATTAAAGCAGCAAAATCTATTCTGGTCATAGTGACCATTGCATGAAAAATTTGCAACTCTAGGACATTAGGCTGATCAAAGCTGCCTGCCTTTACTTGTAAAGTTTTTGAAAATGTGCTCAATAAGTAATTCCAAATACCAGTTAAATGTTTCATTTTAACAACTGAAGCCAGTGGACCAGTATATCCAACTTCTTGTAAAACATTTTTGGCTTCAGCGTGAGACACAACAGGATCATATTCATCATCAGGCATATATGACAGCTCAAATGCAGACTTAAGCCTTTCGTAAGAAATATATACCTTTTTCTTACCGTTTAGGACTGAGCCATAGATTGCAGCATCTCCCTTCTTGTTTTGTTTCACAACACAGCTTGCCCAGAATTCACACAGGAGATCTTGAAACACCCAATCTGGTTTCTCAATCATTACTTTCCCAAAAGGATGATACCACATGAAAGTAACAATCTCATCATATCCTTTTGCCCATGAGGGAGGATGAAGATTAGCATAAACCAGACTTCCAATCTTGATTTTACCAGTATCAAGATCGGAGGGAACAACAACTACCTTATCTCCAACCACATAAGGAGATAACTTATTTGCACTGATTGGAGTTGGAAAATGATTTTCAGATTCAGAAGAAGATTGAGAATTATTTGATGATGATGCCATTTTGAAAACAAATTTAGAAGAAAGTAAATTTAATAAAACAGTAATCAGATTAGAGAGAAAAAAAATTGATTTTATGAAAATATGAATAAGTGATTTGAAATTTAGGTTAGATTGATTGTTTTATTCAAACCCAAAATATCTGATTTGGAAATAGTAGAGAGAGAAAGATTTTGATTGGATGAACAACAAGTAGTGGTGGTACTTTTTCAGTAACCGGTATGGTCCACTACACGTGTCATATCCCAATAGGATCAATACGTAAGCTAAATAAAATAATGAAACAAATTAAACGCACTGAGATATTTAATAACAAAAATAACCACGAAGCTGGGTCAGACTCAGCTTACTCACTTTTACTTGATAAACATAAAGTATAAAAGAGTAGTCTGTGTCAGACACAGCTTGCCCTCAAAATTTTAGTAAAACTCTAAGGGGTCAAATTTGCTATTACTTAGCTCACTACATTTTACAAATTAAGCATACCTAGCTTACTTATAAGGTAGTTGAACCTTGATTCATCCAATGGCTTTGTGAACAAGTCAGCAAGCTGATTGTTTGTTGGAATGAAATGGAGTTCAACATCTTCTTTCATCACATGATCCCTAATGAAATGATATCTTATATCAATGTGCTTGGTCCTTGAATGAAGTACAGGATTGTTTGAGATTGCTATGGCACTGGTACTGTCACAAAAGATTGGAGTTTTTGTTGCAGTGACACCATAGTCTTGAAGCTGATATTGCATCCAAAGGATTTGAGAGCAACAGCTTCCAGCAGCAACATACTCAGCTTCTGCAGTTGAAATGGAAACTGAATGCTGCTTCTTACTGGACCAGCTTACAAGTCTATTACCTAGCATTTGACAAGCTCCTGAAGTACTTTTTCTATCAATCTTACAGCCTGCAAAGTCAAAATCTGAATAGCCAATTAGATCAAACCCTGAGTCTTTGGGATACCAAAGACCCAGATTGGGACTACCTTTAAGGTATCTAAAGATTCTCTTTACAGCCTTAAGATGAGATTCCTTAGGACTAGCCTGATATCTTGCACAAAGACATGTAGCAAACATAATATCTGGTCTACTAGCAGTTAAATAAAGTAATGATCCTATCATACCCCTATAAGCTGTGATGTCAACAGATTTTCCATTTTTATCTTCATCCAACTTTTCACCAGTTCCCATAGGAGTTTTCATAGGTGAGCAATCACTAAAACCAAATTTGTTTAAGAGATCTTTAACATACTTTCCTTGGTTTATAAAAATTCCATTTTTAGTCTGTTTAACTTGTAAACCCAGAAAATAGTTTAGTTCTCCCATCATGCTCATTTCATACTTTTTAGACATTAATTCTGAAAACTTTTTGCAAAGTCTTTCACTGCTAGAACCAAATATTATATCATCTACATATATTTGTACCAGCAAAATATCACCATTATACTTTCTCACAAACAAAGTCTTGTCAACATTACCTCTTTTGAATTTATTAGCCAATAAGAATTTAGACAAAGTATCATACCATGCCCTTGGAGCTTGCTTTAACCCATAGAGAGCCTTGTCAAGCTTGAATACATGGTCAGGAAACTTTGAATTTTCAAAACCTGGAGGCTGTTCAACATAGACTTCTTCTTCCAACTTTCCATTAAGAAAAGCACTCTTCACATCCATTTGATAGACCTTGAAACCCTTGTGAGCAGAGAAGGCCAAGAACATTCTGATTGCCTCTAATCTTGCCACTGGTGCAAAAGTCTCATCATAATCAATTCCATCCTCTTGTCTGTAACCAAGAGCTACCAATCTTGCTTTGTTTCTGGTCACAACTCCCCTTTCATCCATTTTGTTTCTGTAGACCCACTTGGTTCCAATCACAGTCTTGTGATGAGGTCTTGGAACAAGTTCCCAAACCTTGTTTCTTTCAAACTGTGTTAGCTCATCTTGCATTGCATTAACCCAAGAGGGATCTTCCAGAGCTTCATCAACCTCAGTTGGTTCCACTTTGCTTACAAAGTTGACAAACATGCAGAAGTTGCCTGTTGCCTTTCTTCTTGTTTTCACACCAGAGAGTCGATCACCAATGATTTCGTCAATTGGATGACTCTTTGTCCATCTAGTAACAGGGACAATGGACTGATTCAGATTTGATGGTCCAGCATGATCATTTTGAGGAAGAGGCTGATCAGCTTGGACAGGAATGGAGGAGTCTGAACCAGTTGAAGAGTCATTAAATGGATTCTGAACTATGACTTCAGTAGGAGTAGGATCAGTTTGAGCATCTTCTAAGATTGGAACTTCTTCTTTTTCTTCTAAAAGTTGCTCCCCCTGAGTTTGAGCATTATTATCTCCAACTGGAGGATTTGTTGGAGGCTCATTCTCAGGTACAGCCAGTTCTTCAAAGTTGAAGTCTTCATCTTCAGGAGGAGAGCAAACTGGCTTAGAACAACCTTCATCAATGCTTACATTTACAGAGTTCTCAATTGTTTTAGTTCTCTTGTTGTACACTCTGTAGGCTTTCATCATTGTTGCATATCCAAGAAGGATACCTTCATCTGACTTCTCATCGAACTTACCAAGGTGGTCTTTCTGGTTTAGAATATAGCAAGGACTTCCAAACATTCTTAGGAAACCGATCTCAGGTTTTCTCCCCCTAAGAAGTTCATATGCAGTTTTCTGGTATCTTTTCACAATGAGGGATCTGTTCTGGGTAAAGCAAGCTGTGTGAATTGCTTCAGCCCAGAAATGAGACTTCACATTATTTTGAGCCATCATGGATCTGGCAGCTTCAATAAGAGTTCTGTTTCTTCTTTCTGCAACACCATTTTGTTGAGGAGTTCTAGCAGCTGAGTAGACTTGTGAAATTCCCTTTTCTCTGCAAAAAGGGTTAAGAGTGATATTCTTGAATTCAGTTCCATTATCACTCCTTAACTTCCTAACAGGCCTTTTGTACAGAATTTCAGCTTGCTTGATGAAATCAATGATTGTGTCAGCAGCATCACTCTTGTGTTTAAGAAAGAAAACCCAGGTGTATCTTGAATACTCATCAACAATGACCAAGGAGTACCTCATTCCAGTGAATGATGGAGTACTAATTGGTCCAAACAAGTCCATATGAAGCAAATCCAAACAATTATCAATGGTTGAGCAGGTTTTAGACTTAAAGGTAGCTTTATGTTGCTTGCCTTTCTCACAAGCACCACACAGCTTGTCCTTCTCATACTTGATCACTGGAAGACCAGACACCAACTCTTTCTTACACAGCTTGTTGATGTCTTTGAAATTCATATGAGACAACCTTTTATGCCACAACCAATTTAGCTCATCTTGAGACTTTGACATGAAGCATACTTCTCTTGTGACAGTTCGATTTCTCATGTCAAAAGAATACAAAGACTCATCCCTCTTTGCAATCAGAACCACATTGCCTTCTAAATCAAGAACAATCCCCTTATCAGACCTGAATCTCACCTCATAACCAGCATCACACAACTGACTCACACTAATCAGATTGTGCTTCAAACCATTAACATAAGAGACTCTTCTGAAAGTGAGAGGACCATTCGAAAGAACACCAACACCTTCTGTCTTTCCTTGAGAATCATCTCCAAAAGTAACATTAGGACCAGCGCGAATCCTAAAGTTACATAGCAGGGACTTACATCCGGTCATATGCTTGGAACAACCACTGTCCAAGTGCCAGGTGTTATCATCATGACTGCCCTGCATTTAAAATAAGAGATTAGTTCATTTTGGGAACCCATCTGGAGATGGGTTCACCAGAGCTGACCAAAGGGTCTGACTCAGATTGAGTCGTAGAACTTTGACTCTTATCACATTTGGATACCCATTGTTGCTTGATCTGTCCCTTACCAGATTTAAAATTCTTTTTAGCAACAACTAAGGTTTCCTTTTGAACAAAACCTTTGCCTATTCCAGATTTCTGACATTCAGTTCTTAATTTTCTTTGATCAACATTTTTGGGATCAGAAACATCTTTAAGAAAATTTGCATCAATTGAAACCTCACTAGTTCTGGACTCAACATACTTGGAAATCATTATGTCAGAGTCAGATTTAGTGTTATTTGAAATAGACTCAGATTTGGTTTGTTACACACTTCCTTGAGAACCACACTTCTCATTCTTTAACAACTTAACCTTTTGTTCTGGAACACTGTGGTCTCTAACTTTCCTTTTCATTCTCCTAGAGTTCTTGTTTGTTTTAATATTGGAATCTGACACAGACTGGGTAATGGTCAGTTTGGACAAGTCAAGACTTTCTTCAGGTTTTAACTCAACAACCTTATCAGTCTCAGACACAGCTTCAGCAATGGTTTGGCCAACAATTTCATGATCACTAAACCCAATACCAGATTTCTGAACCAACTTAATTGGTTTAGAGTTCGTACCTTTGGTTTGGACTTTGGGTGGTGAAGGAGGCTGATAACAAGGCTCCATAGCACATACTTCATTTATGGCTATGGCCCTGTCATAATCACCATCAAAAATAGCTTGGATCTGATGAGGTATTTGGACATTGACACACTTTGCAACTCTTTTTGAACCAATACACCATGATTCAGTAATTTGTTTAACTTTCAAAAACTTTTCTTCTGCAGTCTTAGCTTCTTTTACTAAAATAGAGTTCAATTGCTTTTGTGCTTTGACTTCAGACTCAAGTTTTTCAATGGTGTGATTTTTGGCACTGACATCAAGTTTCAACATATGAATTTCCTTCTTAAGTTCTTGATTAAAGTGTTTTTGCAAAAGGACCTCATCACCAAGTTTGTTCAGTCTTGACAGTTTATCATAATCAGACAGATTAGAGAAAGAAGTTACCTCAGGTGGAGCAGTCTGACTGGTGGATGCCTGGTGAGCTGACTCTGACTGCTGTTGCATACTGGCCAGATCTTCAGCAAATCGTCGAGTAGCTTCTTTAGCCATGAAACATTTGGCATCTTTGTACAACTCATCATCAGATGATGTAGCACTTTCAGCCCAGTCTTTGGCTACCAGACTTTTCTCATTTTTGTTCACCTTCTCAGTCAGCTCAGCTATTTGTGCTTTCAAGGCTTTGTACTTAGTCTTGAGCTTTGAGTATTTATCACCTCTTCCATCTTTGGCTGGCACAGCTTGAGCATTTTCTTTGGATCTACAATCACCAGCCATATGTCCAGTTTTGCCACACTTGTAACAAGTGACTTTGGACATATCAAAAGGCTTCTTGGCTCTATCAGCTTGGCCACTTCTTCCCTATCCTTTAAACTTGTTAAAGGATCTCCTTCTGATCCTTTCAGCCAACATAGCTACCTCATTAGCTAGTTCATTACCATCAGATTCCTCACATTCAGATTCAGCACAAACAGAGTTATGGTTAGACATCACAGGAATATCATCATTTACATATGGAATGATCTCATTGCTAATAGAATTAGGGTGTTCAGTCATGGAAGCAACAAATGCAGCAGCAGGCTGACTATAAGAATCACCCATAGCTATTAATTTTTCTGCCTCTGAACACTCTTGGTTATGAAGCAAACCAAAGAGTCCAGGGAGATCAAGATCATGGTAAACAGCACTTAATTTAACGGATGAAATATAATTGTTCCATTTAGGAGGTAAAGAATCAAGAAATTTGCTCTTTAAAACACTATTACTCTTATTAATTCCAACAGCAGCTAAATCATTAACCAAAGCATTAAAGCGGGTATGAGTGTCAGTTAAGGATTCATTTCTCAAAGAGAAGAATCTCTCATACTTCCTTGTTAAGGTAGTTATGGTGGACTCCATGGAAGTAGAACATCCCTCAAACATGACAGTCAATGTACCCCACATTTTCTTTGCTGTAGAACACATTTTTATTGAATGATAAAGGTCTTTGGGTACAGCCTGGACAATGAAATTTCTGGCTTTCACGTCCAAGTTAGCCAATCTCCTATCCTCATCCCCCCAATCTGCCTTATCCTTTACTATGGATTTAACTGTGGCAGGAATGGTTGGATGACCTTCCCTAACCACAGCTTCAACCACTACAGTCTGTGTAGGAACATAAGGACCATCCTGAAGGATGTCAGGCATATTGTTATCGATGGATTCAAGGAACAAAGACATTCGACCTTTCCACCCACTGAAATCATCTTTGTCAAACATGGGTGGTCTAGTTGAAGAACCATTATCAATAAAAGATGACATAATGCTTTACTATAATGAAAATATGCAAGGATCAAGTCAAGTTAATTCTCAACCACTGCTCTGATACCAATTGATACGTCCCACGGTGTATCAATATACCAAAGTATATTGTACACAGGATAGTTGTAGAGGGGGGGTGAATACAACTTTCCTCGAACTTTACAAACTTTTAAGCAACGTTTTAAGACTCAAAATACTTAATGCATGTAAAGAACAAGAATCATTAAAACAGTAAAGCAGTAAAGAATAAAGGCATTCTTGAACACAGATTGCGGTTTTCAAATGTAACTCTTTATTAAGAAATAATCTATACAAAGAATTACAGGGTTGTTGCGGAATAAAGATAGCCTACAAATATAACAACCCTATGAAATGACAAACAACAATCAATAAATTTCAGCTCAAGAGAATCAGCCCAAGCTGATCTCGTACAGACTAAGCTGTGTGTAAGAGCAGAGAAACTTTGTGTGAAGAATGATTCTCAGGAATTGCCACCCATATGCATACAAGGAGTGTTGCTTTTATAGGCGAAAGCTCCTCGTCACTTGGTGTCCAAATCAACCACGTAGTCTTCTTGTATTGGACGATCAGAAGAATAACAATCGTGCCTTCATCGTACTTGTGGTCCCCCATGTACAGCTACACATTCTTCATCGTCCAATAAGAGTGTGGACACGCATATGTAAACAACCACCAACCTGGATACTAGGAATATTCCTAGTCACGTCATAGTCCTTAAGTTAAAACTCTTCATATAGCATGCATGGTTAGGAAATTTGAGTGCAATGTGAATTGTGTGAATCCCCGTGTGAGTTCGTAGTTAAGACCACTTATGTGATAGCTTGAATACAATGTGATTAATATGTGCATCGATTGAAATTGATTGTCATTGATATAGTTTGTTGTTATTGATTGATGTTTGTTGAATGCTTTAGAGCAAAATGAAGTTATGCCATTAACTTAGTATAATATCGTGGCGACCCTAAAAGAACCCGATCAACTCTTTTATGGTTACCCAATATTATAACAAGTTAATGACATCGTGGATTGCGCACGTGTGACTTAAAGTATAATAAGGAACCGATATGCTTAATGGAAGTTGATTAGGTGGAGGGTTAGCCATTGGTACACCCTGTATACATACCCGGTCAATAACTAGAGAGCATATCGAATTCGGATTATATTTTGAATCATTCGTGTTAGTTGTTTAATTGCATGATGTTTTGAGCATGATTACTTGAGTAAATAATGAACGATTGTAATGAAATTGACATGATGATATGCTAAGTAACAATCCCATAGGATTCTAGCACTCTTGCCTTAGCATAATGTTATGAATTGAGTATGTGGTATCGGTATGAGAGCATTGACTACTTGTGTGACTAATATGTGAGCATTTGAGACTAACTCCCGGGTCAACGTGTCACTTGTTTTATAGAAATGGTGAGACCAAGGAGAACCGGAACGAACTACAGGCCTGAACCGGAAGAACTTCAACAGGAAGCTCAACCGGAAGTACAAGGGGGTAGAGGTAGAGGCCGTGGTAGGGGCCGTGGTAGAGGTGGTGGTAGGGGCCAAGGAAGGGGTCGTAGTGAAGCTCCTGAGCCAAACTTGGCTGAGGTGATCGCTCAAACGGTCGCCAGTATCATGCCAACCATTATTGCTCAAGTCACGGCAAGTCTTGGGCAAAACAATGGGCCTCAAAACAATGAAGCCCCAGAGAATGTGAATGATGAAAATGCGCAACCTCAGGACGTGGAAAACGAAGAAGAGGGACCAGTGGGAGTTAATAACGGTATGCCCATGTATAATCAACATGGAGGATACCGACAGGGGTGTATATTTAAGGACTTTAAAAGCTGTGGGGCACCTGAGTTTAATGGAAGAGGCGGTCCCACTGAGTGTATAAGATGGTTTGAAGAGATCGAGGCAGTGATCGAAAGGAGTCATTGCACCTATGATAACCGGATTTCTTATGCATCTGGTATGTTTAGGCATGACGCTTTGAGTTGGTGGAACCAAGAGATAACCTTAGGGCGGACTTATAACTTGGAATGGGTCGATTTCAAGAACAAAGTGAAGGCAAAGTTTTGCCCTCCCTATGAACTACAAAACTTGACCATTGAGTTTGCTAGTCTCAACATGGAGGGAGCCGATTACAAGGGCTATGTTCGATGATTTCAAGAGTTGTCTACCCTCATTCCTCATTTGGTGGGTTCCGAGTCTCAAGCCATCCAGAAGTTTGTATTGGGCTTGAATCCTCAAGTCCGATCTTATGTAAACTCTAACATGCCTACTTTTTTGGCTGATGTTGTTAATCAAGCCGGGAGTGTGACTGAAGACTTGTTAAGGAGCGGTGTTTTAAGCAAATCCTCAACAAGCAAGAGGAAAGAAGTGGGAGAGTCAAGTGGGGTAAAGAAAATGGGGAGGTTTGACCCCAAAAATGCTAATAGGGGTAGAGTAATGGCGGCAGTGGAACCGGCTAAGAAGGCTTATTCTGGGCCTCATCCTTTCTGTGGGAGATGCAACAGGCATCATCCCGCCAATGCTCCATGTGGAGCATGTTATAACTGCAACCAAGTTGGGCACGAATCCAGAAATTGTAGAGCCCCAAGAGCGGGCCCAATGAATGTGGCTCCTGTTCGGGTCGTTCCTCCTCAAGGTAACCAACGAAGAGGTGAGTGTTTTGAATGTGGTAGTCGTGACCACTATCGTAATAATTGTCCTCGTTGAGTGGGGCAACAAGTTCAAGTAGCCGTTCACCCCAATCAACTCCAAATGGTCGGGGCTAACCAAAACCGGGGACAACAAGGCCACCAAGTGCAACCACGCGGCCGAGCCTTTGCGGCTAATGCAAATGAAGCCCGCAACGATCCCAACGTAGTAGCAGGTACCTTTCTTCTTAATGGTCACTATGCAACAATTTTATTTGATTCCGGAGCCGATTATAGCCTCGTGTCCTCTAACTTTGTTCCTTTGATTGATGTGAATCCTTGTGCTCTAAACTATGTGCTTGACATTGAAATGGTAAACGGGTCACTAACTAAAATTAGTCAAATACTTCGCGATTGTGTCTTGACTTTAGAAGACGTCGACTTCTTCATAGACCTTATGCCTTTTGATATTGGGAGTTTTGATGTTATTGTGGGTATGGATTGGTTGACGGCGGTAGATGCAACTATTGATTGTGGCGAGGGAGTTGTTAAGATACCTTTGACTAACGGTAGAATTCTTAGAGTTCAAGGCGAAATCTCCGATTCCTCAAAGTCTAAGGTCTTTAGTGCTATTATCACAGAGGTAGAATTGAAGACCGTTCCTATTGTTTGTGAATTTCCCGATGTTTTTCCGGATGACTTACCGGGATTACCTCCAACTCGTGAACTTGACTTCCGTATTAATCTTATCCCCGAAGCCGCGCCCGTAGCAAAAGCTCCGTATAGACTAGCTCTAACCGAAATGCAAGAGCTACAAACTCAACTCAAGGAGCTCCAAGTGA
Organism: Erigeron breviscapus; assembly: GCA_034093135.1. NCBI lineage: Eukaryota > Viridiplantae > Streptophyta > Magnoliopsida > Asterales > Asteraceae > Erigeron > Erigeron breviscapus. The sequence continues at coordinate 12,370,159 of CM067174.1, read as the reverse complement.
AGGGTTTCATTCGCCCTAGTCAATCTCCTTGGGGTGCTCCTGTTCTCTTCGTCAAAAAGAAAGACAGGTCCTTTAGAATGTGTATCGACTACCGGGAATTAAACAAGCTCACAGTGAAGAACCGGTATCCCCTCCCTAGAATCGATGACTTATTTGATCAACTTCAAGGTGCTAAGCACTTCTCTAAGATCGATCTTCGCTCGGGTTATCATCAACTCCGGGTACATGAAGATGATATCCCCAAAACGGCTTTTCGCACAAGGTATGGTCATTTTGAATTCACCGTGATGGCTTTTGGGTTGACTAATGCACCGGCGGTGTTCATGGACTTGATGAACCGGGTGTGTCAACCATACTTAGACAAGTCTGTCATTGTGTTCATTGATGACATACTTGTATACTCGAAGACAAAGGAGGAGCATGTTGAGTACTTGCGTGAGGTGCTTGAACTACTAAGAAAAGAGAAGTTGTATGCCAAATTCTCCAAGTGTGAGTTTTGGTTGGAAGAGGTCCACTTTCTTGGTCACGTAGTGATCAAGGATGGCATTCATGTGGACCCAAGCAAGATTGAAGCGGTCAAGAATTGGTGAAGACCCGAAACGCCATCCGAGATCCGTCAATTTCTTGGATTGGCGGGTTACTATAGAAGATTCATTGAAAACTTCTCCCGTATTGCACAACCACTCACCCTCTTGACTCAAAAGGAGAGAAACTTCGAATGGGGCGAAAGACAAGAAAACGCCTTCCAAACTCTTAAAGATATGCTATGTGACGCTCCTATTTTGACACTACCGGATGGAATTGAAGATTTTGTTGTTTATTGTGATGCGTCGGGACAAGGGTTGGGTTGTGTTCTTATGCAAAGGGGTAAAGTCATTGGTTATGCCTCTCGTCAATTAAAGGTGCATGAGAAGAACTACCCGACACATGATTTGGAATTGGGAGCGGTTGTGTTTGCTTTGAAGTGTTGGAGACATTATCTCTATGGCACCAAATGTGTGATTTATACCATTCACAAGAGTCTTCAACACATCTTCAACCAAAGTGAATTGAATATGAGGCAAAGGCGTTGGCTAGAACTATTTAGTGATTATGATTGTGACATCCGTTATCACCCGGGCAAGGCAAATGTAGTAGCCGATGCCTTGAGTAGAAAGGAGAGAGTGAAACCAAGACGGGCTAGAGCTATGAGCCTCACGGTAGGGCCAAATATTCGGGACCGGATTATTGAAGCCCAAATTCAAGCCACCCTACCGGAAAACTTTGGAAATGAAAACCTAGACGGTATGGAACAACTATTCGATAGAAAAAGTGATAATGGGCTATACTTGGTTGAAAGACTTTGGATTCCTATTTTCGGTAACTTAAGAGCACTTATTATGAATGAAGCTCATCAATCGCCTTATTCGGTCCATCCCGGGTCGGATAAGATGTACTTTTACTTGAAAAACTTGTATTGGTGGCCGGGCATGAAGCGTGATGTGGCTAAGTATGTGAGTGAGTGTCTTACTTGCTTACAAGTCAAAGCCGATCACAAGAAACCACCCGGATTGTTGGTACAACCGGTGATGCCCGAATGGAAGTGGGAGCATATTTCAATGGAATTCATTACCAAACTACCGAAGACGAGAAGCGGTCGTGACACGATTTGGGTGATAGTAGATCGGTTAACGAAGTCGGCTCACTTTTTAGCCATTCGTGAAACCGATAAATTTGACACATTGGCTCGTTTGTACATCAAGGAAGTGATATCTAAGCATGGAGTGCCGATTTCTATCATTTCTGATAGAGATGCCCGTTTCAAATCAAACTTTTGGGAAGCTTTTCAAAAAGCAATGGGCACTCGACTCGACATGAGCACGGCATTTCATCCTCAAACGGATGGACAAACTGAGAGAACCATTCAAACCCTTGAAGACATGTTGAGGGCTTGTGCAATTGATTTTGGTGGAAGTTGGGAAGACCATTTGCCGCTAGTTGAATTCTCGTACAATAATAGTTATCATGCTACCATTCAAATGGCTCCCTTTAAAGCATTGTATGGTAGGATATGTCGTTCTCCTCTAGCTTGGGCGGAAATTGGGGAGAGTCAACTCATCGGGCCGGAAGTTGTAATTGAAACGACAAAAGTGATTTCTCAAATTAAGGAGAAGTTGCAATTGGCCCGTGAACGTCAAAAGAAGTATGCGATGTGAGGCGAAGACCGTTGGAGTTTGAAATTGGTGATTTTGTACTTTTGAAGGTGTCACCTTGGAAGGGTGTTGTACGTTTTGTGAAGCGGGGTAAACTTGGGCCAAGGTATATTGGTCCTTTCAAGATTCTTGAACGGGTTGGAAAAGTTGCCTACCGATTAGAATTACCACAAGAGCTTAGCGGTGTACATGATGTGTTTCATATTTGTAACCTACGTAAGTGTTTGGCGGACCCTACACATCATGTGCCCATGGACGATATTAGGGTGGATTCGAGTCTAAATTTTGTTGAAGAGCCGGTAGAGATCTTGGACCGTCAAGAGAAGAAACTCAAGAAGAAGCGCTACACCATTGTGAAGGTTAGATGGAATGCTAGACGTGGAGCCGAGTACACTTGGGAGCGAGAGGACCATATGAAGTCTAAGTATCCGCATTTGTTTAGTAACTAGTGTTTTGTTGAATTTCGGGACAAAATTCTTTCAACGGGGGAATAATGTAACATCCGTGAATTTTAACTCGTTGACTTTAGGTGTAATTTGACTAACAATCTTGTTGAATGAAATAATTGGGTTCATTTTGTGATTATATGACTATGTGTTATCTTAGTCGGGTCGTTAGTGTGTTTAATCGGTGTTCAATTGTGCAAACGATTGTGTTTTGGCTTGAGAAGAGAAACGGGTCGGCCCGTGGGTCATCCACGACCCATCAGCCTTGACCCATTTCCCCCCCCTTTATCCTTTCCTTCACCATTCATTATCTATCTATCTTATCTATCTTTCTCTCAAGTAAAAGAAAACCATCTAATATCTCTAGTTCTTCATCTTTCTTGCATCTATTTGGTGTGTTGAAACTGCGTAAGTACAAGAATCATCATCATTAAATCATAATCTTGAAGTTCATAGTACAAGCTTTCATCCTATTTTGACCTAATTTCGGGTTCTAGCTCAAGGAGGAGTTTTGATAAGTCTAATTCATCTCATTTGTACCTACTTATGTTTGTTTATGCATTTCTAGTCATCTTGAACATTTACAAGTCCTAAATCGGCTTAAAACTAATTTTGGGTCAAATTAGGGTTTAATTAGGGTTGGAGTGATTTGGAAGTGATTGTGATGTTTTGGTCAAATTTGTGGTTTGGGTTATGTGTATTTATGGTTAATGATGTTTATTTATGCTTCAAATTGAGTTACAAACTCCTACAAGTCGTCTTGGATTGGTTTGGGTCGATTTTGGGGTTTTGGTTTATATTTTCCTGCACTAAACTGCTGCTGTTGATCGTGGGTTGCCCAGTAAGGGGCGTAACCTACGCCCCCTTGGGGCGTAGCTTACGCTAGGTGTAATTTGACTAACAATCTTGTTGAATGAAATAATTGGGTTCATTTTGTGATTATATGACTAAGTTGTATGTTAGTCGGGTCGTTAGTGTGTTTAATCGGTGTTCAATTGTGCAAACGATTGTGTTTTGGCTTGAGAAGAGAAACGGGTCGGCCCGTGGGTCATCCACGACCCATCAGCCTTGACCCATTTCCCCCCCTTTATCCTTTCCTTCACCATTCATTATCTATCTATCTTATCTATCTTTCTCTCAAGTAAAAGAAAACCATCTAATATCTCTAGTTCTTCATCTTTCTTGCATCTATTTGGTGTGTTGAAACTGCGTAAGTACAAGAATCATCATCATTAAATCATAATCTTGAAGTTCATAGTACAAGCTTTCATCCTATTTTGACCTAATTTCGGGTTCTAGCTCAAGGAGGAGTTTTGATAAGTCTAATTCATCTCATTTGTACCTACTTATGTTTGTTTATGCATTTCTAGTCATCTTGAACATTTACAAGTCCTAAATCGGCTTAAAACTAATTTTGGGTCAAATTAGGGTTTAATTAGGGTTGGAGTGATTTGGAAGTGATTGTGATGTTTTGGTCAAATTTGTGGTTTGGGTTATGTGTATTTATGGTTAATGATGTTTATTTATGCTTCAAATTGAGTTACAAACTCCTACAAGTCGTCTTGGATTGGTTTGGGTCGATTTTGGGGTTTTGGTTTATATTTTCCTGCACTAAACTGCTGCTGTTGATCGTGGGTTGCCCAGTAAGGGGCGTAACCTACGCCCCCTTGGGGCGTAGCTTACGCTAGGTGTAATTTCTTTGGGCGTAGGTTACAGCCCTTTGGGGCGTAGCTTACGCCGATCCCTCCATCTTACGCCTCGACCTCTTGTTTACGCCACTCAAGACGCCAAAATTGACATTTCTAGAGGGCCGTAGCTTACGCCACTTTGGGCCGTAAGCTACGCCAGTTGAATTTAGACCCACCGTAGGTTACGGTGGTTGGCACCGTAACTTACGGCCTTTGTATTTCTGAATTTTCCTTGTTTGACCTAGTTTGACTTTCTGGACCTTTGTACGCGTCGAGCCTTAATCTAATTCATTTCTTATCTTATATAACATTGATTAAGAGTCTTAGAAGTCATTTAATGTCGAGAAACACTTTGGAAACCTAATTAGGGTTTTACCGAGAAATTGTTAAGTTATGTATACGTGTTTATGTATGTTAATGTGTATGTATATGATCGATATTTAGGTGTTGGACGCGAGGAGAACATTGTACGACAATAACTTGACTATATATCAATCTTAGCTTTTCATAGCCAATCGAGGTGAGTTTCGTACCTCCCTACTCGCTTGAGATTCGGGCTGAAAAGTGTAAGACTTGCGTGTTTACTTACGTTGTTGATTGTTTGATTGATTTGGTTTAATTGTGGATTGATGAGACGGTCTAGTACGTTAGATTGACTTGATTTATGTTTTGTTAAGTATTTCATTAATATTAGGATAGACGTACATACATGGAAGTCGGTTATGCCTTCATTGGATTTTAGATGTGGTGGGAAGGCTGCGGGTGACCCTATATATAAGCATCTAGGATTCGAAGAATGGATAACCCTCTTAAGTGTATGTACGTATAGTTGGTTGATTTGTGATTATTGGTTCATGGTTGACGAATATTGGTTGTTGGTTTATGACAGACGATTTGTAATTGATGCATATACGATTGATTTTGAGCATGCATACGTAGTACACAATCCCTCGGTTGAGGACTCAAACATCCTAGTGTATAGATGTATACACTTATCCTGTGAGATGTTGGTGACATGCCATCCGAGTATATAGACATATATATCTCGATGTTTTTGAGATACAGCCTAGTTCATTGTGATGACAGGCGGGTATCGTTGCATAGGTGACTTGAGTTCACACATAAGATAGGCATGTTGGCTTATTTATGCATTCGGCACTTGCATTGATATTCATATCATTTGTGTACTCATATTACGTACTTACTTACCTTGTGTAATCTTATTGGTTGGACGTTATTATGTTTCATAGAGGCTCACTGTAAGTCATGTCTAGCCTCTACTCGTATATTGTGATTATTGACGATGGTTCTTTATGAACCATTACTACGAACTCACCAACCTTGTGTTGACTATGCTTAGTACACTTTTCAGGAAATCAGGTTCTCCCCGGATGTGGAGTTTAGTTGCTTACTTGCTGTTAAACCCGGGCCTTGGACTTATGGATCAAGGATTCATCGACCTTCTCTTTTGCATTATACTTAGGATCGATTTGCCATCTTTTGATGTTCTTTTGTAAACTTTGATGGTTATTTGCTCCTTATGTATTTTGGTACTTGTGTTGTATTGTAATGGATTCACTGAATCTTTAATTGCATTTAGTTCTTATTCTATTGTAATCCCACCTTGTGCTATATGATTTCCATGATATTTCGAGCCTCGGCTTGGGGTGTTACATATGGCAATTGCACGGGTGTTGTCACAAAAGATTGGTGTTCTTTTGTATTTTAGATCGTAATCTAACAACTGGTTCTTGATCCAGAGAATCTGGGCACAATAACTGGCTGCAGAAATGTACTCTGCCTCAGCAGTGGACATAGAGACTGAAGTCTGCTTCTTGCTGGTCCAACTTACCAGTTTTCCTCCAAGGAAATGACAACCTCCAGTGGTGGATTTCCTATCAATCTTACAACCTGCATGATCTGAATCTGAATAACCCATTAGATCTAATCCTGAGCCTTTGGGATACCAAAGACCAAGGCTAGGTGTAACATCCTTAACTTTTTATTTAACAGTTGACTAATGCCGTTAAGTCAACATTATGTGTGTCGTTAAGTCTATTTTAGATTTAATGTTTATATGTAGTTAAAGTGTGATTGTGTGTGAGGTTTGAAAGCCTAAAATGTTTAATGCAGGATTTGTGTGAATATAATGTGGATTAATGTCTATGTAGTGACATTTAATGAAGGGTATATGTAGTATATGGTCATTGGTGAGGTTTGTGACTAGTAATGAAGCATTAGGAAGCCTAGGGACTAATTTTGACATGTGTGGAAAGTCAAAAACGGGTTAATGAAGTTAGGGGTGTCATTAGGGTTGCCATTTGCAGCCATTACACTCTCTAAACAAGCCCTAAGCCCTCCCTTAGCCTCCTCTCATCAATTTCAGGCCGAAAAGCTTTCCTATGTGTGATTCGAGTGTGTATTGTCAAGAGATTTGCATCCCTCTAGTGATCTACAGGTAAAGAAGGTATTAAATCATTGATTTTTGGTCCTTTTGATTGTGTGAGTCATTAGGATTAATTATAGGTTTGTGGTAAAATCGTTTAATGAAGATTAATGGTGGTTTTGATGGATTAAGGTTATGTAGGATGTAATTGATGGTTGTAATGATTTGTAATGATTTCAAAATGAAGGATTTTGATGTACAAAGGTCTGAAAATTGATTTGGAATGGTTTGGATCTGGTTTGGGATGAAATCGATCGACCTAGTGCAGAATCGCCTCGGGTTGCGGCGCAACTCAATTACAGAAGGATAAGTTGCGGCGCAACTCAATTACAGAAGGATAAGTTGCGGCGCAATGAAAGGCATTGCGGCGCAACTGGAGGCTTGAGCTGCGGCGCAACTCTAGGTTGCAGCGCAACTCCCCAGTTTTCAGAAAATGTTATGTTTTGAATCGTAACGTCGTTTGACACGTAGATTAGGCCTGAAACTAAAGTGAGTCTTTAAATTGTGTGTGGGGTTTAGTTTATGACCTTAGTAACGTGGGAATGTAGTTGTCTAATGCTTGTTCACTAATTATAGGTAGACGCGCATAGTTACTTGCATTGTAACTAGTTGTTGATTGTTGTGGACTACGCCGAGGTAAGATACACTACTTTGACACGCTGGGGGATTCAACTAAAAGCTGGTTTCAAAACATAAATACTTCCATTTGGTATCTTTATATTGCATGTGGGCATATGGGGTTACACGGGAGGTATTATGGGTTATGCAGTTGACCATGAGACCTGAAATGCAGTCCCTAATGTAGTGAAATGAAGTATTGCTTAATGTAGTGTATTGTTATGCAGTTTATGTAGTATTACGAAGTATCTCATTATGCAGGAAATGTAGAAATGAAGTATAATGTAGTATGTGTTATGAAATGAAGTTGATGTGTGATATATGCATGCTTACATGGCTTGTACACCTAGCTCACTAGACTTAGTAGGTTACCATGTCACTTGCACGTCTAAGGGCCCAAAACGTAAAAGCAGTAAACGTAGTAATTGTTTAGGTAATGCAGTCACCTAAACTAAATAATGCAGGGTCGAGCTCGTTAAACTTTGATGTGGGAAAGTGTTAAGCTTAACCCGTACTTGCCCTAGCCCGGCTAAGTGCGTTGATGTAGTTGTTGCTTGGGTGGCTCCTTGCAACATGGTCTTTATAATGCAGGGCGAGTAATACGAGGGATTTGACCAACCTCCACATACGGCTTACTCTTGGATTGGCTTGCCATTCCTTAACGACGTACGATGATTAGCCTTTTGGTTGACCATCTAGTCGGGTGTGATGCAGGGCACACCTATATGTAGATAACGAAGATATATGTGGTGAATGTGTGAACTAAGGATAGGCACATTTAGGATGATTATCCTAATTGATATGAAGTTGATATGCAGTTACGTGTGTTGTGTGTTGTGCCTAATAAGTTTGTCTAATAATGAAGAAATGTTTTAATTGGACAAATGCTTTTAAATTAAGTGTGATCTTACTTAGCTATTCTTATAGCTAACACTTGTTTCTTTAATGTGGTTGTTCCCTCGGGTTTAGCTTGAAGGCTAGTATATGCAGGACGTGAGGGCGTGGGTAGAAAGCATGCAGATTCCTTAGCTACCCATAGTTGCTTATTATGGAGACTTTTGTTTACATTTCCATTTGATGTCGAATTTATGTAGTAATGTGTGAACGGTTGTTTAATGTTGGGCAACCGTTGGGTTTTCATTTGAACTATTGTTTGATATGGCATGTAACACCAACTAAATGCAGAAACCGAAATGTTTTTATCGGTTTTGACTTTTACAGTCTTTACTTCCGCAATTTAACACCGTTAGGTGAAAGATTTTTGAAAACCCATATTTTTAAACGTCGGGTGTTACAAGTTGATATCAGAGAATTGGTTTAAGTGAACCAAAATTCGACCTATGCCGTAGGATTTTGGACTTAGACCGTTGAGAAGTAGGTTAGGCTTAAGTAGGATGCCTAGCTAATGAAGTGGAATGCTCTAAGACGGGTTGGGGAGTGAGTGAGAGTGTGATTTAAGGCTTGTTTAATGTGTGTGATAATGTAGTTATATGTAGTATGGCCTTAACATATGTAGTCACTCTTTAACTCTTGCTAACTGTCGTCGTTGCCTTATAGAGTTAATGGCAAACACTAGAGCTAGTAACCAGAGAGCAGGAGGAAATGGTGGTGGTGTTCCTCCTAATGGAAACGGGGCTGGAAATGAAGTTGAGCAAAGGCCACCCCGTGAGTTTAATCGAGGGTTTCGTCTTGGTGATCCACCAACCGCCTCTGAAGTAGATAGGGCAAACCCGGTGATTGAGCAGGTTCCCAATCAAGCCTAATTACATGAAGAGTTGAGAGCTATCCGAGCTCTTTTAATGAGAAATGAAGAGGAGTTGGCTCAATGGAGAGCCGAAAGAAATACAGAAAGGAATGGGAGTGAACAAAGGGATGAGCGTTCGGAAGGGAATTACTCTAATCCCTCCCAAAGTAGTGAGCCATCCATGGCAGCCGTGGGTGTTAATGGAGTTAATGGTGGAGGACTTGGAGTTGTTAATGCACCTCGCGTTAATAACTTCAAATATGAAAGCTTTCAGAAATGTGGTGCCAAGGAGTTTGATGGTACCCAAAATGCAGTTAGTGCTATGGAGTGGATTGAGGACATTGAGGTAGTTTTTGCATCTTGCTATTGTCCGGATGATATGAAAGTTTTGTGTGCTAGTAGGATGTTAAAGAAGAATGCCCGTAATTGGTGGAGGGCTACTACAGTTTCTATGGCTCCTGAGGTACTTGCGGTTATGCCTTGGGGAACATTTAAGGAGAAGTTTCTAGAGGAGTATGTGGGAACGCGCGAGTTAAGGTTGATTGAAAAGGAGTTTAGATCGTTGGTTGCTGAACCTGGTGCAATTTCTGAATATGCACACTCGTTTATGGAAAAGTTGAAGTTTGTTGGACACTTGGTTCGAAGGCAGGAGGACCAAATTGAGGCTTATTGTGATGGCCTTCCCATTAGTTATCGTGGATTGTGTAGGCAGCATGTGACTTTGTCGGCGGCTGTTAAGGAGTCAAAGAGGTTGGATGATGACTTCAAAAGTGTGAAGGTGGTGGAGAAAGTTGATGACAAGAAAGCAGGGTTCAAAAGAAGGTCAAATTGGTCATCTAACAACAATAATAATAATAAAAAGTCTCGTGGGAATTCTAGCTCAAGTGGTGACAAGGATAAAAAGAATAAGGGGTCTTGGTGTGCTTTTTGCAAGAATGTTCATGAGGGTCAATGTTCCGACAAGACAAGAAGGTGTCATAAGTGTGGGAAGTCGGGACATCTTGCAACAGAATGTAGGGATAAGACTCGTTGCTACAAGTGTCAAGAAACGGGTCATCTCATTGCCGATTGCCCACAAATGAAGAATGACGGGAAGAAAGCAGCCACTTCAGCAACAAAAGTGAGAGCCTTGCAGATGACTGTTGATGATGCTAAGAACAACGATGAGGTAGTAAGTGGTACTTTTCTTGTTAATTCAAAACATGCCTCTGTTTTATTTGATTCTGGTGCAAATAGGTCGTTTGTATCTACTTTATTTGCTCCTAAGCTAGGAAGAGTCACTACCCCTTTAGATTGCTCGATAAAGGTAGAGATTGCTAATGGTACGGTTAGTGAAATACATGTAGGATATGATGATTGTGATATTGAGATTGAAGGTCGTTTGTTTCCGGTCCAGTTATTGCCTACTACCCTAGCCGGTTTTGATGTAGTGATTGGTATGGATTGGTTGTCTAGAAATGAAGCTAGTATTTTGTGTTCACAAAAGATCATTCGGTTTTCTTCACCCGATGGTAATGTGGTAACAGTTTATGGAGATAAGAAGAGAGGGGGGATAAAGATCATTAGTATGATGAAGGCTATTAAATGTATAAGGAAGAATAAGAGTCATTTCTTGGCCTATGTTATTGATGCAAGAAAGGAGAAGCCTTCTATTGCTAGTGTTGATGTAGTATCCAATTTTTCCGATGTGTTTCCCGAAGATCTTCCCGGTATTCCTACCGATCGTGAGGTTACTTTTCAGATAGATCTTATTCCCGGTGCTACACCTGTAGCTAAAGCACCTTACCGATTAGCTCCTACAGAAATGAAAGAGTTAATGTCCCAACTTCAGGAATTACTTGACAAAGGGTTCATACAACCTAGTTCCTCGCCTTGGGGAGCTCCGGTTCTCTTTGTTAAAAAGAAGGATGGATCCATGTGCATGTGCATAGACTACCGTGAGTTGAATAAGCGAACGGTTAAGAATAAATATCCTTTCCCACGAATTGACGATCTCTTTGATCAATTACATGGTGCTTCTTATTTTTCAAAAATAGATTTGCGGTCCGGTTATCATCAATTGAAGGTTAAGAAGGAAGATTTAGCAAAGACAGCTTTTCGGACAAGATATGGGCATTATGAGTTTTTGGTCATGCCATTTGGGTTGACTAATGCTCCAGCCGCGTTTATGGATTTAATGAATCGGGTATGCCGTCCCTTTCTAGATCATTTTGTCATTGTGTTTATTGACGATATTTTGATCTATTCTAAGTCAGAAGATGAGCACCGTGAGCACTTGAAAGCAGTTTTGGAAGTGTTGAGGGTGAAGAAGTTGTATGCCAAGTTTTCTAAATGCGAGTTTTGGCTTCGAGAAGTGCAGTTCCTTGGTCATGTTATTTCATCGGAAGGTATTAAAGTAGATCCTTCAAAGATTGAAGCTATTTCAAAGTGGGAGCAGCCAAAGACTCCTACTGAGATTAAAAGTTTTCTTGGTTTGGCTGGATATTATAGAAGGTTCATTCAGGATTTCTCCCGAATAGCCAAGCCTATGACTGAACTAACGAAGAAAGGAGTGAAGTTTGAGTGGACCGATAAGCAGGAGAATGCCTTTCAAACATTGAAAAAGAAGTTGTGTGAAGCTCCTATACTTGCCTTGCCTGAAGGTACCGATGATTTAGTTGTGTTTAGTGATGCATCTATTACAGGTTTGGGTTGTGTCCTTATGCAGAGGGACAAGGTGATTGCTTATGCTTCACGCCAATTGAAGCCACATGAGAAGAATTACCCGACCCATGATCTTGAATTGGCAGCAGTTGTATTTGCATTGAAATTGTGGAGACATTACCTTTATGGTACAAGATGCACCTTGTTTACCGATCATAAAAGCTTGCAGTATGTCTTTAATCAAAAGGAGATGAATGTGAGACAAAGAAGGTGGATGGAATTACTTAAGGATTATGATTGTGAGATCAAATACCATCCGGGTAAAGCCAATGTAGTGGCGGATGCACTAAGTAGGAAGGTGCAAAGTTCTTCTTGTAAGTTGATGAGCATGCAAATTCAAGCCAAGTCGGGGTTACTTGATCGAATTAAAGAAGCACAAGTGAGGGCATTAATGAAGGATAACATTGACAATGAAGGCATTGGAAAGAAGAAACGTCTTGTGATGGAGACAAATAGCTGTGGGTTCAAGACATACAAGGGTCGAATTTGGGTGCCATTGCTTGGTGGTAATCGAGAGTTGATCCTTGAGGAATCCCATAGAAGTTGATATTCGGTTCATCCTGGTGTCACCAAAATGTATGTAGATTTGAAGCCGATTTATTGGTGGCCGGATATTAAAGGAGAAGTAGCTCATTTTGTAGCAAAGTGTTTGACGTGTGCACGTGTGAAAACGGACCATCAAAAGCCGTATGGTTTGTTGCATCAATTAGACATTCCCGAGTGGAAATGGGATCATATTACCATGGACTTTGTAACGAAGCTACCTAAAACACCGAAAGGGAATGATATGATATGGGTGATTGTAGATAGATTGACGAAGAGTGCTCATTTTCTAGCTACCCGACAAGATGTGCCTTTAACGAAGATGGCAAAGTTATAAATTGATGAAGTAGTTGCTAAACATGGAGTTCCTCTATCTATTGTTTCGGATAGAGACTCGAGGTTTGTGTCAAACTTTTGGAAGGGTCTTCAAAGGGAATTGGGTAGTAGAATAAATTTGAGTACCGCCTATCATCCTCAAACCGATGGGCAAAGTGAGAGAACTATTCAAACTCTAGAGGATATGTTGAGAACGTGTGTACCAGAGTATGGTGGAGCATGGGATGATCATTTGAGAATGATTGAGTTTGCTTACAACAATAGTCACCATGCAAGTATTGGAATGCCACCATTTGAGATGTTATATGGAAGAAGATGTAGGACTCCAAGTTGTTGGATGGAGCCCGGTGAAAAGCAGTTGACCGGTCCCGAAATTATTGAAATCACCTCTGAAAAAGTTAATGTAGCTAAAGAAGCTTTACGTGTGGCTAGAGAAAGGCAGAAAACATATGCAGATTGGAAGAGGAGACCGATTGAGTTCAATGTTGGTGATTTGGTGATGCTGAAAGTATCACCGTGGAAAGGAGTCATTCGATTTGGAAAGAAAGGAAAGTTGAGTCCACGTTTTATTGGACCTTTTAAAGTTCTGAAGCGCATAAAAGATGTAGCATATCAGTTGGATTTACCTCCAGAATTGGATGGAATTTACAACACCTTCCATGTATCCTACTTGAGGAAATGCTTAGCGGAGGAGTCAAGTGTGATTCCTATTAAAGACGTGAGTATTGACCCAATGAAGAAAATCGTAGATGAACCAGTGGCAATACTTGGAAGGAAGCAAAAGAAGTTACGCAGAAAAGTGATTGATCTTGTGTTGATAAAGTGGAAGCATAATCATGGAGAAAGCTTGACGTGGGAAACTGAAGCAGTAATGAAGGAGAAGTATCCGGAGTTGTTCCTTTCTAATGAGATTCCGGGGATGGAATCCTCTTAAGGGGGAGGTAATTGTAACATCCTCAACTTTTTATTTAACAGTTGACTAATGTCGTTAAGTCAACATTATGTGTGTCGTTAAGTCTATTTTAGATTTAATGTTTATATGTAGTTAAAGTGTGATTGTGTGTGAGGTTTGAAAGCCTAAAATGTTTAATGCAGGATTTGTGTGAATATAATGTGGATTAATGTCTATGTAGTGACATTTAATGAAGGGTATATGTAGTATATGGTCATTGGTGAGGTTTGTGACTAGTAATGAAGCATTAGGAAGCCTAGGGACTAATTTTGACATGTGTGGAAAGTCAAAAACGGGTTAATGAAGTTAGGGGTGTCATTAGGGTTGCCATTTGCAGCCATTACACTCTCTAAACAAGCCCTAAGCCCTCCCTTAGCCTCCTCTCATCAATTTCAAGCCGAAAAGCTTTCCTACGTGTGATTCGAGTGTGTATTGTCAAGAGATTTGCATCCCTCTAGTGATCTACAGGTAAAGAAGGTATTAAATCATTGATTTTTGGTCCTTTTGATTGTGTGAGTCATTAGGATTAATTATAGGTTTGTGGAGAAATCGTTTAATGAAGATTAATGGTGGTTTTGATGGATTAAGGTTATGTAGGATGTAATTGATGGTTGTAATGATTTGTAATGATTTCAAAATGAAGGATTTTGATGTACAAAGGTCTGAAAATTGATTTGGAATGGTTTGGATCTGGTTTGGGATGAGATCGATCGACCTAGTGCAGAATCGCCTCGGGTTGCGGCGCAACTCAATTACAGAAGGATAAGTTGCGGCGCAATGAAAGGCATTGCGGCGCAACTGGAGGCTTGAGCTGCGGCGCAACTCTAGGTTGCAGCGCAACTCCCCAGTTTTCAGAAAATGTTATGTTTTGAATCGTAACGTCGTTTGACACGTAGATTAGGCCTGAAACTAAAGTGAGTCTTTAAATTGTGTGTGAGGTTTAGTTTATGACCTTAGTAACGTGGGAATGTAGTTGTCTAATGCTTGTTCACTAATTATAGGTAGACGCGCATAGTTACTTGCATTGTAACTAGTTGTTGATTGTTGTGGACTACGCCGAGGTAAGATACACTACTTTGACACGCTGGGGGATTCAACTAAAAGCTGGTTTCAAAACATAAATACTTCCATTTGGTATCTTTATATTGCATGTGGGCATATGGGGTTACACGGGAGGTATTATGGGTTATGCAGTTGACCATGAGACCTGAAATGCAGTCCCTAATGTAGTGAAATGAAGTATTGCTTAATGTAGTGTATTGTTATGCAGTTTATGTAGTATTACGAAGTATCTCATTATGCAGGAAATGTAGAAATGAAGTATAATGTAGTATGTGTTATGAAATGAAGTTGATGTGTGATATATGCATGCTTACATGGCTTGTACACCTAGCTCACTAGACTTAGTAGGTTACCATGTCACTTGCACGTCTAAGGGCCCAAAACGTAAAAGCAGTAAACGTAGTAATTGTTTAGGTAATGCAGTCACCTAAACTAAATAATGCAGGGTCGAGCTCGTTAAACTTTGATGTGGGAAAGTGTTAAGCTTAACCCGTACTTGCCCTAGCCCGGCTAAGTGCGTTGATGTAGTTGTTGCTTGGGTGGCTCCTTGCAACATGGTCTTTATAATGCAGGGCGAGTAATACGAGGGATTTGACCAACCTCCACATACGGCTTACTCTTGGATTGGCTTGCCATTCCTTAACGACGTACGATGATTAGCCTTTTGGTTGACCATCTAGTCGGGTGTGATGCAGGGCACACCTATATGTAGATAACGAAGATATATGTGGTGAATGTGTGAACTAAGGATAGGCACATTTAGGATGATTATCCTAATTGATATGAAGTTGATATGCAGTTACGTGTGTTGTGTGTTGTGCCTAATAAGTTTGTCTAATAATGAAGAAATGTTTTAATTGGACAAATGCTTTTAAATTAAGTGTGATCTTACTTAGCTATTCTTATAGCTAACACTTGTTTCTTTAATGTGGTTGTTCCCTCGGGTTTAGCTTGAAGGCTAGTATATGCAGGACGTGAGGGCGTGGGTAGAAAGCATGCAGATTCCTTAGCTACCCATAGTTGCTTATTATGGAGACTTTTGTTTACATTTCCATTTGATGTCGAATTTATGTAGTAATGTGTGAACGGTTGTTTAATGTTGGGCAACCGTTGGGTTTTCATTTGAACTATTGTTTGATATGGCATGTAACACCAACTAAATGCAGAAACCGAAATAATGTTTTTATCGGTTTTGACTTTTACAGTCTTTACTTCCGCAATTTAACACCGTTAGGTGAAAGATTTTTGAAAACCCATATTTTTAAATGTCGGGTGTTACACTAGGACACCCTTTCAGGTATCTGAAGATGCGTTTAACCGCATGTAAGTGTGATTCTTTTGGGTTAGCCTGAAATCTGGCACATAGACATGTTGCAAACATTATATCTGGTCGACTGGCAGTTAAGTACATCAGTGAACCAACCATACCACGGTATTCAGTTGTGTTCACCGGTTTGCTAGTTGGGTCAGAGTCCAAATTTAAAGGTGCTGCAATAGGTGTGTTTTTGGATGGGATTGAATCAAATTTGTATTTTCTTAACAAATCTCTGACATATTTTTCTTGATTTATAAAGATTCCATCTTTAGTTTGTTTAATTTGTAAACCCAAGAAAAATGTTAATTCTCCCATTAAACTCATTTCATACTCAGATGACATGATTTTAGAAAACTTTTTGCACATTGCATCATCAGTTGAACCAAATATAATATCATCAACATAAATGTGTACTAACAAGATATTACCTTTTTCTTTCAAGATAAATAAGGTATTATCTATTGCACCTCGATGAAAACCATTATCAAGTAGATGTTTAGTTAAAGTATCATACCAGGCTCTTGGGGCTTGTCTAAGACCATACAAAGCTTTGTTTAGTCTATAAACCCAATGAGGATGCTTCTCATTTATGAAACCTGGAGTCTGCTTAACATACACCACTTCTTCCAATGTTCCATTTAGGAACGCACTTTTTGACATCCATCTGGTAGACTTTGAACTGCAAATGAGCTGCATAGGCCAAGAATAATCTGATGGCCTCAAGTCTAGCAACTGGAGCAAAAGTCTCATCAAAATCAACACCCTCTGCTTGACAATAACCCTTGGCAACCAATCTGGCCTTGTTTCTTACAACATTGCCATCTTCATCCATCTTGTTTCGGTAGACCCATCTTGTACCAATGGGTTCTTTCTTTAACCCTGGTGGACAAGGAACAAGTTCCCAAACATTATTCCTTTCAAACTGGATGAGCTCTTCTTGCATAGCTTCTATCCAGCTTGGGTCTGCCATTGCCTCGTCAATCTTCTTCGGTTCTATCAGTGATAAGAAGGTGACGTTCAAGCATTGTTCACTTGTGGCACTTCTAGTCTGAACCCCACTAGTTGGATCTCCAATAATCTGCTTGATTGGATGTGCTTGAGTCCCTTTAGTGTATTGACTAGGCTGGTGAACTATAATGTCAGTGCAAGTCACCTGGTGATCCTCTCCAGTTGTAGCAACTGGAGGAGGATCAGCCCAAACTACTTCAACATCCTCATCAGAGTCAATGAGGTCACGATTGGCATCATGAAATTCTTCAGTTAAAGGCATTTCTTGTATAACTGGAGAAATTGGAGTTTGAACTGGTGCTGATATTGGAGTGACACATACATCTGATCCAATCACCAGTTTCTGTGGTAAATTGAAACTGATGGAGGGATAAAATGATATGTCACTGGTGGCATTCTTCTTTGTAACTGGTTCCACGTCAGTTTGACTGGAAACATTAACTGTTGGAACATCTGACTGATGAACTCGGTCAGATGCACCAAAACTAATTGGAATAACTTGAGAGATATCAAGGTTTGGCCTTCTATTAATTGCATCATTGGATTCATCAAATGTGACATGAATTGATTCATGGACCTTTTGGAGTCTATAATTATAAACTCTAAAGGCTTTTCTAATATCTGAATAGCCCAAAAAGAAACCTTCATCAGCTTTTGCATCGAATTTACCTAGCTGGCTGGAATCATTTAAGATATAAACTGGACAACCAAACACATGGAAATAACCAATGTTTGGTTTACGATTCCTAAGGACTTCATAGGCAGTCTTTTGACATAAACTGACCGATTTTGGGTATGGCAAGCTGTTGCCACTGCTTCAGCCCAAAAACTGGTTGGAAGACTAGATTCAGATAGCATACTTGTGGCAGCTTCAATCAGAGTACGATTCTTTCTTTCAACAATGCCATTCTGTTCTGGAGAGCGAGCTGAAGAGAAGTTCTGAGAGATGCCAGTGTCATTGCAAAATGATTCAAGTACATTATTCTGAAATTCTGTACCATTATCACTTCTCAACTGACACACTTTGTGAGTATACTTGAGTTCAATTCTTTTGATAAGAGAGATGATTTCAGCAGCTGCATCACTTTTGGATCTGAGGAATATCACCCAACAGAATCTGGTGAATTCATCAACCACAACTAGAGTGTAGCGCTTTCCAGCTCTAGTTTGAACATTCACTGGACCAAAGAGATCCATGTGAAGCATGTGAAGAGGTTTAGTGATGCTAAAGTTTTGCCTAGTCCTGAAACTGGACCTTTTCTGCTTGCCCATCTCACACCCTGGACATGGCTTTTCCTTTTTAAAGGAAACTGGAGGTATCCCATCAGCCAGTTGTTTGCGAGACAACTTGTTGATGTTCTTAAGATTAAGGTGGGATAACCTCTTGTGCCACAGCTAGTTTGTGTCCTCATCTGCCTTGGTATAGAAGCACTACTCTTGTGGAGCTGGTTCCATATCCATGATGTACACATTGCCTTTTCTAGGTGCAATCATAACCACTTGCCAATCCTTGTTAAATATGGTGCCTTGTGCAATATCGAACAAAACTCTGAAGCCATCATCACATAGTTGGCTTACACTGATCAGGTTATATTTTAAACCATTCACAAATGCAACTCTGGTGAATTTGACTTGTCCATTATTAAGTACACCATATCCTTCAGTTTTTTCATTTCCATCATTACCAAATGTCACTGCCGGTCCATCTTGGACAGTGAACTCTTCCAGCAGGTTCTTACATCCGGTCATAGTCCGGCCAGCAGCGCTGTCCAGATACCAGGTATTCTTTTTACGATCGCCCTACATACCCACAAAAATCATTAGTTATTTTGTGAACCCATCTTTTCTTGATGGGTTCACTGGACTTCACCTGAGAAGTCTCAGTTGAATCTGGTGGGTTGGAACTGGAGGCTGGAACTGAAGCCTTTTTATTTGCTTCAGGTCCAGGAGTAAAAACAATTGGTACTTGATATTTATTACCCTTTTTCCTTTTAGATTTTGTTCCAGATGAAACATTCTTTAGTTTTAAAGGGGTTTTGATATTTTGTTTACCAACTAGAGGAGATGAATCTCCTTCCAGATTTTTAATTCTGGCAGTGCAACTCTGACCCTGTCTAGACAAAAGTTGGAGTTGGTTTTCCAGTTGTGACAAAATATCTTTTTCATTAGGCTGTTGAACCTTGGACTTAGGTTCAACTTGAGTTTTGGTCTTTTGAGTCTTGGGCTCTTTAGACTTTTGAGGCAAAGGCTTGTTACCAGCAGCCTTTTTAACTGGAGCTTTAGCCTGTTCAGCTCCAGATTTTACCTCAGAGGGGAAGGTCTCATCAGGTTCAGTCTTGATAGTCTTAGGTTGATCATATGGTGTGTCAACCCTAAGAGCTGGTGGCAATGCATGAAGATCTGGTATGAGATCTCCAGATTTCCATGCATTTTTCTGGGCATCAATAGTTTTTGAAAATGCATCATAGTTCTTACCAGATGCCTTTACCCAAGACTTGATAATCATCTTTTCTTTTTCAAGATCAAAATTTAATTTTTGATTTTCAAGTTCTAAAGCCTCATTTTTCAAGACTGGTTCCTTGAGAGCCAACTGGACACTTTGCAAATCACTCAGTTGAGGTTTCAAATTGTTTAGTTCGGTTAAAACCATTTCTTGATATCTTTCACAATCAATTCTAGTAGTTTCAACAAACAATAAATCACTATTTAGTGATTCAGCAATGTCCAGTTTCAGTTCTGTATCAAACTGTTTGTCATACTCACTAACCTTTTTCAATATGATGTCCACCCATCTACCAGAAACGACATCATCTTTCACCACATGTTGTTGTTCTTCCAAAGCCATAAAACACATATCCCTTATCTCTTCTTCATCATCAGATGAGTCATCAGAGAGTTCCCATTTCCCTTCAGTCTTTGCCATCATGCACTTGTTCTTCTCCTTTTCCATGGACAAGAGGGCAATCTGGGCCTTGTGCTTCTTATATTTAGCCTTATAGCTCTCATCAGATTGATTGTAATTAGGGACAGGGGGACCAGTTTGGTTGTTCATCTGACTAGATCTGCATTCCTTCATAAAATGCCCTTTCTTACCACACTTATAGCAGGTAAGATTGGCTTTATCCAGAGAGTTGGAGCTGGAAGCATTGTTGGAACCATTAAATCTATTAGATTTATGCTTGAACCTATTAAAGGTTTTAGCAATCATGGCTACCAGATCATCATCGTCAGTTTCATCACAACCATCACTGATTTCAGTGGTCAGGCCGGAGTTTAAGAAGCTGTTTAGCATCTCCTTCATAGAATGTGCCTGGACATTCTCAGCAGATATTAAAGCAGCACAAGGTCGCTCAGTTAAACTAGCAACCTTAGAACTCTGGGCATGATTCAAGGCATCCTGCTCAGGCACCAGTCTTGCAGCGTTATTATCTTCAGTGAATCTGAAGGCTCCATAGAGCGATGCAAGAGTATGGTTGTGCAGGGTTTTACCTTGTCTTAAGACAAGAATCATGTTTTCCCATTTGGAAGGAAGAATATCACAAAACTTCTCAAGAAGAATATCCTTATCCTTCTCAACACCCAAGCCTCTTAACTGATTAATAAGGCTAGTAAATCTGGTGTAAGTACCAGTTAGACTTTCTTTGGGTAAAGCAAAAAAGGATTCATACTTCTTGTTCAGGGCAACCTTTCTGGTGATAATGGTGTCATCACCTCCTTCAAACTGAATGACCAATTCTTCCCACATTGCCTTTGCACTGGGGAACAACACAAGTGTTGGAATTAGGTCTTCAGGGACAGCTGCAAGGATCATGTTTTTCAGTCTGGTATCAAGGTCAACCAGTCTGCGATCCTCATCAGACCAATGGTCTTCTAGCTTTTCTCTAGAACCTCTTCTTCCAGTTGGATCTAGAAGAGGACTTACCCCAGAGGACATGGGTATATATGGTCCATCCTTAAGGATTTTCAACATATACCTCTCTATCCCACCGAAATGCAATAGCATTCTGGCCTTCCATGTACCAAACGTCTCACCATTTCCATCAAATTTGGGAACAGGAGTGTTAGAATAATGTACATAGACATGGTTAGGGGTAGGAGGTGGAGGAGGATTGGTATTAGGTGGTGTATTAGGTCGAGTATTATGAATTGTTTTAGTTTGAGGACCAGAACCATTCTCACCTTCAGTAGTAGACATCTAAGCAGATCTAGGCATGTATATTAGCCTTCTGCCCTGATAGCACTTGTAAGTCCCAACTCAATAGATGGTACTAGATGAAGACACATCTATGTCAATGGTGAGTGAACTTTGCAATACGTACACTGTATCTGGAGACGACCAGTTGCATTGTACAGTATACCGGGTTCTTGGTAAATTACTTATTAAGGTGACAATAAGTAAAATGCAATAATATAAATACTTGTAAAGTAAATTGGTGAGACAATGTGTATTTTTCAAGTGTAATTTATTTATTGATATTAAACAAATTACAAGGTTGTTGCGGAACCAAGATAATACACAAGTGTAAATATCCTAACAACCTATGAAATACAATTGATCTAATACTTGGAAATTCTCTTTAACAATTGAAACACTTAGAGTTGTGAAATGTTCCTTTTTGCGATTGAGAGAATGTTGCACAAGTTCACCAAGAAAATTGCAGGCTTGCAAAGTTAAAGTTTCTTGGTTGTGCAACGACTCATATTTATAGTCGAAGTTGATATTGGGAATACAACTTCGACGTATAAAATATAGTTGAAAGTATATAAGGAATTACATTTAATTCCTTATAATACTAGATAAAGTATGGGAAAACCAATACTTTATTTAATCAACCATTTAGTCTTTTGTATAATATACTTGGATAAATGCTTTTATCCGTATACAAACACATAGGACAAAAGTCTTCCTTGAGATCGGTGTAGAGCTTTGTAAGTGCGTGTACACTGATGGTCTCCAGTTCTCGATCTGGTTGGAATGACAACTGGGCTTCGCTGCCATTGTCATTCTCTTTCTTCCACTTGACGTCTTTGACTTCAACTGGAACGGTTCTTCATCTGGTCAGATCTCAACTGGAGGAAGTCTTCAGTTGCGTTAACTGTACGGTGCAACTGGACTTCTATATTTCTGGACATTTTCTTCAGGTCTCCAGATGTAACTGGAGACTCTCCAGGTGCAACTGGAGACTGACCAGTTTATCAGTAAACTGGTCCTAACAGTCTCCTTTTATTACTAGATCTATAGTGGGTGTGTAGTGCTGCATCTTATGGTGTTCTAAGATGTGTTCAATATAAGCCTTTTGAGAAAGACTCTGAACATCATTACGCCTATCTCGATGTATTTTGATACCTATGTCATAAGAGGTATCACCGAGATCTTTCATGTCGACATTCTGCAAAAGTAAACGCTTCGACTCACGCAACATATCCAAGTTGTTACTTGCAAGTATGATATCATCCACGTGCAAAACAAGGATTGTAAATTTACTCCCACTGATCTTTAGTTCTCGAGAAACGTGAGATGCTACGTGTCAATAATGCGAGTAGTTTAGGAAGGACAGTAAAACTGATAACCAATAAAGAAACATGTAAGGGATTTATGATCCAGTTTCTATAAGTTAGGGTTATAAACTTATGCTTCAGCTGGACAGCCTCATAACGTTCATATGTATTAGACTCAGTTTCCTACCTGTCCTGGAGTCTTAGGGACAGATTATGATGGAACTCTTATTGAGTATATGAATGGTTGTTTTTAAGGCCTTAGTCCAAAAGAAAGTAGGTAAGTTAGTGTTAGCAAGCATACTTCTCACCATGTCCATCAAGGTTCTATTTCTCCTTTTAGCAACACAATTTTGTTAAGGAAAACCAGACATGGTGTATTGGATAATTATGTCATGTTCCTTGCAAAAGCTATGGAAAGGACCAAGAGCTTGACCAATATCAGTATGTCTACCATAATACTAACATCCTCTATCTGATATCACAACTTTTATTTTATGAAATCATTAAAAGTTATAGCCTTACATAACCTAGATGATCTCCTGAGTTGATTTTCAGGTTTAGTAAGGAAGATGCTTTAGCATTAGTAGTATCCTGATTAGAAGGATAAGGATTTTAATTAGGAGAAGATGGATCAGTGATATTAGGAGCAGCGTTTGGTACAAGAGGAATTATCGGAGGAATAACAATAATAATCACCGACGAGTGGTTCCCCCCGCTTCTTGTACTTGTTACAAATATTAAGTTATGATTTTTCGTGCTCCCACTGATCTCTTAGTTCTCGAGAAACGTGAGATGCTACGTGTCAATAATGCGAGTAGTTTAGGAAGGACAGTAAAACTGATAACCAATAAAGAAACATGTAAGGGATTTATGAAATCATTAAAAGTTATAGCCTTACATAACCTAGATGATCTCCTGAGTTGATTTTCAGGTTTAGTAAGGAAGATGCTTTAGCATTAGTACTAAGATGCTTTAACATTATTAGTAAGATGCTTTAGCATTAGTACTAAGATGCTTTAACATTATTAGTAAGATGCTTTAGCATTAGTAGTATCCTGATTAGAAGGATAAGGATTTTAATTAGGAGAAGATGGATCAGTGATATTAGGAGCAGCGTTTGGTACAAGAGGAATTATCGGAGGAATAACAATAATAATCACCGACGAGTGGTTCCCCCCGCTTCTTGTACTTGTTACAAATATTAAGTTATGATTTTTCGTGCTCCCACTGATCTCTTAGTTCTCGAGAAACGTGAGATGCTACGTGTCAATAATGCGAGTAGTTTAGGAAGGACAGTAAAACTGATAACCAATAAAGAAACATGTAAGGGATTTATGATCCAGTTTCTATAAGTTAGGGTTATAAACTTATGCTTCAGCTGGACAGCCTCATAACGTTCATATGTATTAGACTCAGTTTCCTACCTGTCCTGGAGTCTTAGGGACAGATTATGATGGAACTCTTATTGAGTATATGAATGGTTGTTTTTAAGGCCTTAGTCCAAAAGAAAGTAGGTAAGTTAGTGTTAGCAAGCATACTTCTCACCATGTCCATCAAGGTTCTATTTCTCCTTTTAGCAACACAATTTTGTTAAGGAAAACCAGACATGGTGTATTGGATAATTATGTCATGTTCCTTGCAAAAGCTATGGAAAGGACCAAGAGCTTGACCAATATCAGTATGTCTACCATAATACTAACATCCTCTATCTGATATCACAACTTTTATTTTATGATCAAGTTGGTTTTAAACCAAAGTTGTAAGATCAATAAAAGTCTGTAAGGGTTCAGATCAGATATAGGTGCATATAACGCAAATAATCGTTAATAAATGTAATAAATGATGTATGCCCAATGATGGATGCGGGATAGGGACCAATAAAATCAGTGTGCATTATTTCCAAGAAGTTGGAACTTTTAGTGGCTCCTTTCTTATTCCCTTTAGCCAATCTCCTTGGGGTGCTCCTGTTCTCTTTGTCAAAAAGAAAGATGGGTCCTTCAGAATGTGTATCGACTACCGAGAATTAAACAAGCTCACAGTGAAGAACCGGTATCCCCTCCCAAGAATTGATGACTTATTTGATCAACTTCAAGGTGCTAAGCACTTTTCAAAAATCGATCTTCGCTCGGGTTATCATCAACTCCGGGTACATGAAGATGACATCCCCAAAATGGCTTTTCGCACAAGGTATGGTCATTTTGAATTCACCGTGATGCCTTTTGGGTTGACTAATGCACCGGCGGTGTTCATGGACTTGATGAACCGGGTGTGTCAACCATACTTAGACAAGTCTGTCATTGTGTTCATTGATGACATACTTGTATACTCGAAGACAAAGGAAGAGCATGTGGAGCACTTGCGTGAGGTGCTTGAACTACTAAGAAAAGAGAAGTTGTATGCCAAATTCTCCAAGTGTGAGTTTTGGTTGGAAGAGGTCCACTTCCTTGGTCACGTAGTGAGCAAGGATGGTATTCATGTGGACCCAAGCAAGATTGAAGCGGTCAAGAATTGGAGAAGACCCGAAACACCATCCGAGATCCGTCAATTCCTTGGATTGGTGGGTTACTATAGAAGATTCATTGAAAATTTCTCCCGTATTGCACAACCACTCACTCTCTTGACTCAAAAGGAGAGAAGCTTTGAATGGGGCGAAAAACAAGAAAACGCCTTCCAAACTCTTAAAGATATGCTATGTGACGCTCCTATTTTGACGCTACCGGATGGAATTGAAGATTTTGTTGTTTATTGTGATGCTTCAGGACAAGGGTTGGGTTGTGTTCTTATGCAAAGGGGTAAAGTCATTGCTTATGCCTCTCGTCAATTGAAGGTGCATGAGAAGAACTACCCGACACATGATTTGGAATTGAGAGCGGTTGTGTTTGCTTTGAAGTGTTGGAGGCATTATCTCTATGGCACCAAATGTGTGATTTATACCGATCACAAAAGTCTCCAACACATCTTCAACCAAAGTGAATTGAATATGAGGCAAAGGCGTTGGCTAGAACTATTTAGTGATTATGATTGTGACATCCGTTATCACCTGGGCAAAGCAAATGTAGTAGCCGATGCTTTGAGTAGAAAGGAGAGAGTGAAACCAAGACGGGCTAGGGCTATGAGCCTCACGGTGGGGCCAAATATTCGTGACCAGATTATTGAAGCCCAAATTCAAGCCACCCTACCGGAAAACTTTGGAAACGAGAATCTAGACGGCATGGAACAACAACTTGACCGAAAGAATGATAATGGGCTATACATGGTTGAAAGACTTTGGGTTCCTATTTTCGGTAACTTAAGAGCGCTTATTATGAATGAAGCTCATCAATCGCCTTATTCGGTCCATCCCGGGTCGGATAAGATGTACTTTGATTTGAAAAACTTGTATTGGTGGCCGGGCATGAAGCGTGATGTGGCTAGTATGTGAGTGAGTGTCTTACTTGCTTACAAGTCAAAGCCGAACACAAGAAACCACCCGGATTGTTGGTACAACCGGTGATGCCCGAATGGAAGTGGGAGCATATTTCAATGGACTTCATTACTAAACTACCGAAGATGAGAAGCGGTCGTGACACGATTTGGGTGATAGTAGATCGGTTAACGAAGTCGGCTCACTTTTTAGCCATTCGTGAAACCGATAAATTTGATACATTGGCTTGTTTGTACATCAGGGAAGTAATATCTAAGCATGGAGTACCGATTTCTATCATTTCTGATAGAGATGCCCGTTTCAAATCAAAATTTTGGAAAGCTTTTCAAAAAGCAATGGGTACCCGACTCGATATGAGCACGGCATTTCATCCTCAAACGGATGGGCAAACCGAGAGAACCATCCAAACACTTGAAGATATGTTGAGGGCTTGTGCAATTGATTTTGGTGAAAGTTGGGAAGACCATTTGCCGCTAGTTGAGTTTTCATACAACAATAGTTATCATGCCACCATTGAAATGGCGCCCTTTAGAGCATTGTATGGTAGGATATGTCGCTCTCCTCTAGCTTGGGCGGAAATTGGTGAGAGTCAACTTATCGGGCCAGAAATTGTGGTTGAAACGACTAAGGTAATATCTCAAATCAAGGAGAAGTTGCAATTGGCCCGTGAACGTCAAAAGAAGTATGCCGATGTGAGGCGGAGACCGTTGGAGTTTGAAGTTGGTGATTATGTACTTTTGAAGGTGTCACCTTGGAAAGGCGTTGTGCGTTTTGTAAAGCGGGGAAAACTTGCACCAAGGTATATTGGTCCTTTCAAGATTCTCGAACGGGTTGGGAAAGTTGCTTATCGGCTAGAATTGCCTCAAGAGCTTAACGGTGTGCATGATGTGTTTCATATTTGTAACTTGCGCAAGTGTTTGGCGGATCCTACACATCATGTGCCCATGGACGAAATTAGGGTGGATTCGAGACTAAACTTTGTTGAAGAACTGGTAGAGATCATGGACCGTCAAGAAAAGAAACTCAAGAAGAAGCGCTACACCATTGTGAAGGTAAGATGGAACGCTAGACGTGGAGCCGAGTTCACTTGGGAGCGAGAGGATCATATGAAGTCTAAGTATCCGCATTTATTTTCTAATTAGGGTTTTAATGAGTTTCGGGACGAAATTCTTTTAACGGGGGAATAATGTAACATCCGTGAATTTTAACCCGTTGACTTTATGTGTAATTTGACTAACAATTTAAGTTAATGAAATATTTGGTTCGTTTTGGTGATTAAATGACAATGTGGAAGTTATTTGGGTCGTTTCGTGAATTAAATGGCAATGTGTTGTATTCGGGTCAATAATGTGTTTTGATCGGTGTTTAAATGAGTAACGATTGTGTTTTGGCTTGAAAAGAGAAACGGGTCGGCCCGTGGGTCGTCCACGACCCATCAGCCTTGACCCATTTCCCTTATCCTCTCCCTCTCATTTCCTTTCTTATCTTTCTATCCTTCTTTCTCTCTTATTCTCTCTAAGTAAAAGGCAAGTAAAACTCATCTCTAGTCCTTCATCATACTTGAATCCATTTGGTGTTTTGAACTTGGATTCACTTGGAAATCACTAACATCTTCAGTTCATAGCATCTAAGCAAAGAAATTCATTTCTTAGTTCAAGCATTTTACCCATTTTGACCTAATTTTGGATTTAAGCTCAAGGAGGAGTTTTGGTAAGTCTAATTCATCCCATTTGTATCTAATTATGTTTGTTTATGCATTTTTAGTCATCTTGAACATTTGCAAGTGTTAAATCGACTTAAAATTGAATTTGGGTCAATTAGGGTTAAATTAGGGTTTGGATCGATTTGGAAGATTTGGTGATGTTTTGGATGGAAATCTTGGTTTGGGTAAGTGTATTTAGGCGTTAGAATGTCAAATGTAACTTCTAAACTGGTCTTTTAGTCTTGAAATTCGATTTAGGGTTTTGGTTCTTGAGAAATAGGGTTTGGGGTTAAATTCTGCAAAACTGCTGGTGTTGCACCTGGGCACGACCCACCGTCTGGGACGGTGACTTGACCGTCTAAGACGGTGCCCTGCAAATGTGAATTTGATGAGACGGTGACCAAACGGTGAAAACTTCTGCAAAACGGTGGAGCACACGGTGGAATTTCCAAATCCAAGCCACCGTCTCACACGGTGGCATTGACCGTGTGAGACGGTAAGCCAGTCTTTGGCAGACCGTCTGGGACGGTGGGCATCACCATCCTGCACGGTGGGCCAGGGTGAAACTTGGCTAGATTTCTCGTTTTCCCTCCTTTCTTGTTTAAATCGAGTATAGGCTTTCTTAAACTCTTCTATGGTTATTCTAATGAACCTTTTAGGTCATAAAAACCTTTTCATAATTGGAATGACCTTTTGAACGTAATTAGGTTTAGGGTTAACCTAAAATGTGTATTGTGTGTGTATGTACGTTAATGTGTATGTATATTATTGTTATATATAGGTGGTGGACACGTGGCGAACATTGAACGTCTCTAATCTCGTATCATCTCTTTTATAACATTTTATTGCCGATCAAGGTGAGTTTCGTATCTCCCTACTCGCTTGAGATTCGGGCTGAAAAGTGTAAACCTTACGTGTTTACTTGCATTTATTGATTGATTGATTGATTGTTTTGATTGTTGGATTGATGTAACGGTTCATTTCGTTTGATTGACGTGATTTATGTTTTGTTAAGCATTTCATTTACATTAGGATAGACGTACATACATGGAAGTCGGTTATGCCTTCATTAGGGTTTTAGATGTGGTGGGAAGGCTGCGGATGACCCTATATATAAGCATCTGGGATTCGAAGAATGGATAACCCTCATAAGTGTATGTACGTATAGTTGGTTTAAGTTGTGATTATTGGTTTGTGATTGATGATTATTAATTGTTGGCTCATGTTTGTCGAATGTTGATTGTTGGTTCATGTTCATCGTACATTGATTGTTGGTTCATGATTGATGCATTTACGATTGATTGTAAGCATTGCATACATCGTTCTTAATCCCTCGGTTGAGGAAGCAAACATCCTAGTGTATAGATGTATACACTTATCTTGTGAGATGTTGGAGACATGCCATCCGAGTATATAGACATATATATCTCGATGATTTTGAGATGCCGCCTTGTTCATTGTGATGACAGGCGAGTATCGTTGCATAGGTGACTGGTGTTCACGCATAAGATAGACATGTTGACTTATTTATGCATTTGGTACTTGCATTGATACTTATATCATTGTGCAATCATTTACACTCATTCGTACTTGTGAAATCTTGTCGTTGGACGTTATTGTGTTACTTAGAGGCTCACTGTAAGTCATGTTTAGCCTCTACTCGTACTTTATGATTATTGTTTATGGTTCCTTATGGACCATTACTACGAACTCACCAACCTTGTGTTGACTATGCTTAGTACACTTTTCAGGTAATCAGGTTATCCCTGGACGCGGAGTATAGTTGCTTGCTTGCTGTTTAACCCGGGCTTTGGACTTGATGAATCAAGGATTCATAGACCTTCTCTTTTGCATTATACTTAGGATCGATTTGCCATCATTTGGATGTTCTTTTGTAAACTTTGATGGTTATTTGCTCCTTATATATTTTGGTACTTGTTTCGTTTTGTAATGGATTCACTGAATCTTTATTTGCATTTAGTTTGTTCTATTGTA
Organism: Erigeron breviscapus; assembly: GCA_034093135.1. NCBI lineage: Eukaryota > Viridiplantae > Streptophyta > Magnoliopsida > Asterales > Asteraceae > Erigeron > Erigeron breviscapus. The sequence goes on along the minus strand of CM067174.1, from coordinate 12,340,486 downwards.
ATTCCACCTTGCGCTATATGATTTCCGTGATATTCTGAGCCTCGGCTTGGGGTGTTACAATATATCTTTAAAATTATAATCTTTTATGAATTAAATGTGTGAAAATCTAATATTGATAATATCGTAAACCATGTATCCAGTGTCAGGGTCTAAAATCCAGTAAACTACTAATAATAACCAACAAAAAAAAAGAGATTAAAGACTTACCATCGATGAAACTTTAAGGCATGCATTAGGAAACTAACAGATCATATATATAAAAAGATTTACAACATCCTATACGAATAGATGGATATGGATATCCTATATGGATTAGATTTACAACATCCTAGTTTCTATACGAATGAGATTATGTACAATAATGATTTCATTAAAAAGATTTTATTTTAATTAAATAAATAAAATTAAAAAGACACTTATCGTTTTAATATAGCGCCATGTGTAGATCAGAGAAGGCTACAATATGTTTGTTTATAAAATTCCTAAAAAAGAAAAAATAACATTCCACAATGATATGTTGTCTTCAGCTAAATGTAAATTGACTTTCAAAGTAAAATAGTATACTTAATTTGTCGTT
>CM067174.1:12177409-12329909 GCA_034093135.1 Erigeron breviscapus | reverse complement strand
AAGTTGGCTTCTCTATGGTCATCTTCTAACCTACACAAATTATTATGATTAATTTCAGAAACATTTTTTACACAATGGAACACATCATAGATTAAATAAAGAAATCAGGAGACGAAAAAGCATTACCAGCATTCCCACATCGACATGTGGCTTGTTGGCAGGACTGAAGAAGGCATGGGAGATGAAACAATGGTTTTATCATTGAGGTGATACGAATATATTACTTTGTCCGTTTTGTCACGAATATGTATATAACCCCCTAACTCCGAGGCAATTGCAGGGTTGTAAAATTCCAAGTTATCACGAGCACGATCCACAACAAATATGGTGTCATCAAGGTCTTTCACTTCTTCCCATAAATTTTCAGTAATTTTCAAGTAATGGAAATATTCAGCTGTATCCTCCAATTCTTTACAACCACTCATGTCCCAATTTTTCAGGCATTCCAAATCTTTCCAATTAATACCCTTCATGTCTAATTTAAACAAATACACATCACCAGGTATTCTGTCTGTATCCGTACGAAAACCAACTGCAATGTAGAACAACTCGTTACTAGTTCCTGTCAAAAAACTAAGGTCTTCGGGACAACGACGGGAAGGAAGATTAGGTTCTGGCCCAAACAATATCAGTTTTATCACAACTTCTCTATCCTGGACTACAATTTCAACCCGTATAACAAATGTAGTAATATAACTGTCACTACATAAAGCATATATTTGACCATTGCAACAAGTTAGGCTATGTAATACATTACCATTCCAAGTAACTCTCTTGAGTTGGTAATCATACTACATCTCGGTCCATCTTGGCAATAAACAACATTCGGAGAATTGAAAGGGGATTATTTGGAGGAGCAGACAAACAACATTCGGAGATAGAATCATAATCTCCATCTTTTAAAATCAAAGGAGGGAGTGATACGATGTTACTAGTTGATGGGTTCCAAAGAGACCAGATATCGTTGTGTGGATGGTTGGAGAGAATCAGCCACCCATGGAAACAGCCTCGGATACGTTTTCCAGACAACTCAGGGATTCGACATTGATAATTAAGTAACGGGTTGTGTAAGGTGGAGAAATACTGGTGAGTAAGGTCTTCCAAATTCTGAAGGATAAACCATGGATATTTAGCAGATAAAGGAGGCAATTTATCATTATAACTACATACACCCTGCTCATCATCATTCGTATTCTGCTTCATAATAATAATCTACAAGAAAAAAATATACAATTTTTACTAAAAAAAATAATATGGTCAACCTAAACTAACTGCTAAAAAAAATATAATAATAATAATCGAATATGTATATGAGGGATAATAATCGATAGAGAATGAGTTGTGATACACTGATACGTGGTTTGAAAAATAGTCGATTATGTATATATACACACGCTTAATGTGCCGGTTATGGAATATGGAATGGGTTTAAGCCTTATATTTAGGAAACCACATGGATACGTCCCCTATAATCTGGGTACTTCTTAAGTGGGGATGAACTTTTTAATTACCTTGCTAGTGGTTGCACCTGACTCCTCATTAGTGAGCTCAGGATGCATAGCATCCGTTGCCAAACCATCAAGTAAGTCATCGATATCGTAAGCCAAATGGTGGAGACTATTGAGCCATTTTTTGACATCTTTATCAGCAGTTTCTTTGTCAGCAGCATCATTAAAGAGATCTTGGATACTGGACAATGTCTTGCCCAAGTTCTTGATCTCGGATTGGATTCCCTGCGCCCGAACGATCTGCTTCAAGGCTTCATCTCCCAGTTTCTGAAAAACGGTTTTGATCAGTTCTGTTGCAATTATTTCAGCCATTGGTATGGTAGGATTTGAGAATGAAGTTATGTAGAAACAACGATTTCAACCTCTGTTTAATTATAGTGACTTGATTTCTTTCTTCAATATGGAATAGTTTTTAATATTCTATTGAATTAAAAATTTTAGCCGGCAAATGAGAACAAATATACCAAGAGCTGGCACTCTGGCAGTGTTAATTAAATATTAGAAAGAAGACTTGTTACTCTATAATATGATTGGATAGTATTTATTTTATAATTGTTAGGTTAGAAGAGTAGAATGGATGCATTAGGAGAATAATTTGTAACTTATGCAAAATTTCAAAATGGCATCAATTTAAATTTTAAGGAAGTTGTGTTACTTATCATTATATTAGACTGTCGTTTACATCATTGTTATTCAATCACTTGATACGAAAATAGACGCATAGAAATGAGTTGGTTGCGATCATCAAGGAACCGATACATAGAAATTCATCCGCCTACATCTTTATTCAATCTTTCATCTATTGATTATGGTCCCAGCTTCTAAACGACTTTGACAAGTTCAGCAGCAACCAATTCAGTCAATGTATAGTAGGATTTGAGAATGAAATTAATTACCACTTGTCCCCTAAGCTGGTTTGATAGTATTTTGAGTTTGGTTGAGCAGCATTGTTGTAGTCCACAACCACAGCCTCTTCTTGAAATACAAGAACAGGTGCCCTCTAATTGATCATTCCAAATTCAGAATTTTCAAATTATAGAAAGAAATTGATTCTCGCATGACATTTTCCGGGATATAACACATTAATAGATTGAAAGTTTCCTTGCCCTCTAGTTAGTTGATCATATATAACTTGTCTCCCATATATGGACTCCTTTTTCTCTTCTATAATCATGTTTTTCTCTCTTCTATAATCATGTCTAGTTATGAAAAAGTCCATAGCTTCACATTCCACCTAACCATGGACTTCATTCATGGACTCTATCGCTAATGCTCTTAGTAATTACGTAGGGGGCGTGTGTATTTGCTTATTTTACTGCTTATTTACTTATTATTTTGTTTTTTTTAGCAAATAAGCAATAACAAACACTCTCTAAAAAGCTATTTAGATCTGTTTATTTTAGTAGGAATTAGCACTTTATCATAAACAGGTAGGTATCCGCGACTATTTTTTTCAATGGATAAGCACGTATAAATAAGCAATTCCACATCCCGCATACAAAAACAAGATTAATCTGTCAAGATAACATATTCTCCCCAATCTACACTGAACAACACGAGTCTCACCTTAAGATAGCTGATTAAGCAGTTTACCAACAATACAAGCATATATAGCTCCATTAAAAAAAAAGGCAAACAGAGCACCTAACATTATATTAACTAAAATTTACAGCAACATCCAAAAGAATATTTGTATTTCAGATGATTCCAAGTTTCCAATAAAAGAATTTGACGACTGGTAATACTAATTAAACAAATAAATGGTGAGTAATTAGAAACAGCCTACAGAAGTTATGTTCTCCTTCCTCAACCAAGTAAAGAAAATATGATATCCAACAAGAAACTATTCGCCTGCCTAATCGTATCAGCCAAATATATACAGCGCCTCACTGCATCATCTTTTCATAGGAAAGCGCTTTACTCAGTACATTGGAGGGTAACCCCCTGTATATGAAGAACCTGAAAATGAAAGTTTAGATTAGTATATGGTGCAAGTCAGGAAGTTAAAACTGGGATTGCAACCTCTTTACTAGAAACCAGTTCATTCAAATAAAGATAACGAATTAGGACGAGGAGTTACCATGAGGATATTGGGAGCCATAGGGCTGAGGAGGATAAGCAGAATTAGAAGGGTATGGCTGAGGAGGATAAGGAGCTGCCTGAGGCGGATATGGGGATGGTGGATAAACAGCTGAATTAGGTGGATATGTGGGCATAACAGAATAACCTCCGGTAGTAGCTGGCGCATACATAGGTAGCGAAGCTGGTGGTGGATAAGACATGGATGGAGGCGGTGCTGAATACATAGAGAACTGTGGTGAACTTGATGTACCATAAGGTGTTGCTGATGAACCATAACTGTTCATGGAATTCTGAGAATGATTTAAAAGAGGATAAGTTAATTGAGCCGATACAAACACAAATTCTTAACACAGAAATAAAGAGGAACACGACTCAAAGTTCTTGCCAAATTGTAATGTGAAACATGAATATTGGTACTTACATTGGCACTGGAATAATGCATTATCAATCGCACCTCACCAGCATGCCTGGATAAGATAAATTTTTGCGTTAGAATGTGTATTTAGCACAATGAAGAAGCCTTGGCTCATACAATATGGAAGAACAATGCATATTTATAAACTAATAAAGTCTTCAAAACATAGGTTTGTTTCTTCATAGATTAGAAGCAATTTGGTTTTGGCATGCATATTGGAGTAACACCTACCTAAGAAGGTAGTCCGTTTATTATACAATAAAACGTTTTATTTAAGTTTTATATATTCTAAGTGAACACGACCCAAAAGGCTATCCTGTGTATTCTTTAAAGCAAAAGATCATTACAGTGTGAGATATCGAACTTTTAAGTTAATCAACGATCTGAAAATCATGAATCAGAACACAAACCTGCCAGTTTTAGTGTGCAGTGGCCAAGAGCTATCATCGTATCCTTGCGAAAGAACCTTACCTAATTGGATCCTGTACAACAAAAGAATTGATCCATATAAATTACACGATCAAGCAAAAACATCAACGAACATGAAAAAAACACATAAAGAAGAGAAAAATAAAGAGAACTAACTTTCCACTTCCGATAAAGTCATCACGTGTGACAGTATTTCGATTCCAGACAGAAACATTTAACTCTCTTAAACCTTCAACCAAGCTATACACAAACTTCTCCTGGAATATCGGGTTTTTTCCTCCATCTGTTATATAACATAATCATACCAATCCCAAAAAAGTCTAATTAGAAACCGAATAAATTCTCACATCTTTCATCAATAAACAACTAACACACGCATTTACGTGCAGTTTAAAGAGAGCAATAGAAAATGTTAACGTACCAGTACAATCGCGAGTGCGACTTTTGTGACTGCCGTATTCGAGACAAACGTAAGGATCTTGCCTTGCTATCCATTCCGTGTCCTTCAGCTTATTGCATCCAACCACTATATAATTCAAAGTAATTAAGTAACACAGAATTCAGAATTGGAACTAACAAAAAATCAAAAATAGACATAAACTAAAACCTAAAAAGGTAAAGAAACTGCATAAACAGGAATAATGTTTTCAAGAATCTTAGACTAAGTAATGAACGAATATCGATTATATATATACATATACATATAGATTTGATAATATAAATTCTACAATAATTTACATAATAAATTGATCAATTAAAATTAAAGGAAAAAGAAAAAATGGAAAAAAAGATTTAATGGATGAATAGAAGGTACATACCAGTGATTTCGAGAAGACCGCCATGAATGCGGTGATCATTCGCCATTGAATACTGATTATTATGATACATGAATATATGTATTTTTTGCAGAATAGATTTAATTTGATCTTCTTGTAAATTGTACGAGTAATATATATCGATGATTATAATGATAATGATTAATGATGATATAATCGGAGAGAATATATATATATAGAGAGAGAGATTGCAGTATGTATTAGAATTCGATTAGAATAGCGTGTAGATTATTGGGTTATTTCGTTGAAAGCCACCATCGCCGCGTCAAAAGCAGCGGTAAATGCCCCAAAACTTGATTTGTATTTTTTTACTAATATAGTAATATTATTAAATCTGGACTAGTATTTGACTATTTAGTTGATCTATTCCCAATTTCCTATTTCAGTTTTACCCTTATCACATCTATTATTCTATTAACACTTTTTATCCCATCATCATTCTTTTAAAAAGTCTGAAATATCTTGAAGACTTAATCTAATTACTTTAAAAAGTAAAGTATTTTAGTATTTAACCATTTTGGAAGAAAAAATAAAAGTTATGGTCAATGAAGTTTTATAATACAGTAGTAATAACTTAAACCTTAATCTACACCAACTTTAAACGTTTAGTCCAATATTTTTATTTTTGTAATTATCTCGTTTATTATTATTATCAAATTTAATTATTGTAATTTATATGTTTTAACTTAACTATGAAAACCAAACAAAAATACATCTCATATTAATGGGGAAAAAAAGACTCACGAATAAAAAAACCCACATTCTTATCACTCTAAAAAGTTGAACAAAAAACTTGTGAGTAAAATCAGGAAAACCTCCTTAGAGTCTCTTAATATCTTTCGGTTGATCCGTGTCTCATTTATATAGATAAAACAACGTATCTAAAAATAATGAGTAGTTCAAAAAAACTATGTCCAGACTATCTAAAACACTCAACTCTTTGGTTATGAGGTTTCCGGTTTAACTAGTATCCTTTGATTATTTTTTACACTTTTTGAATTATATAGCATCTTATTAAATTTGTAAAAAGAAATGAAATATCTAAAAATGCAACATTTAAAAAATCAATATATATTATAATTTTTAGACTTCTTTACATCGACTTGAAGACGACCATAAAAACTATCAAACATCATGAAAACCTGCAGTATAGTTTTCTTATTCTGTATTACTACTTAAAAAAAATCTCTTAAAGTACATACACTGTCCTTATTATATAGTTTATTATTTATATTTTCTTTATTATATAATAGTCTTATTTAATTTTTAATTCAACTTATTATTGTTTATATTTTATAATTTATTGAAACAACATCTTTTATAATTCTATATTCATAAAAAGTTTAAATGAAATGAAGTATTCATAGTTGTCGACTCGTTGTTTTTGACTCGACTCGAAATCATGATTTTTGACTCATGAATCGAAACGTGACTCGAATAGTAAGAGTCAATATATTTTATAATATATATTTTTATAATATATACTAGTATTTATTGTAGAAATATAGTATTATATTTATATATTAAGTTAAAGATAAATTTAAAAAATTTAAAAAAATAATAAATTATTTTGTGACTCGTGACTCGGAACACGACTCGTACCGACTCGCACCACAAAAAACGAGTCATGCTACAAGTCCCGAGCTATCTGAATCATCCTCCGAGTTGAATCGTTTTTACTTTGTTTTGACTCGACTCGTACGGGTCGACTAGTGACTCGTACGAATTTAACAACTATATGCAAGTATGTATAACATGCCAAAATGTTTTAAAAAGAAGAACTCAAGGTCAATGTAAAATAAGAATAAAAAGAAGGACTTGATAACAAATACGACATAAACTTGGATCCACGTAGTATCATTTTGGCATCATAAAACCGCCGTTCTCCTCCGCAAATTTACTTAAACGCCACCGGCCATCAGAACTACTTTTACCGGTAAACTTCAAGCAAAACGTTTTTTTATTTTTATTTCGTAATTAGTGATTAGTGATCATTGCAGATCATTAGAAATATCTTACTTCAGTTTATTGATTTAATTTAATGTCTGTCTTTGCCCTATTTGTAGGAAATGAAATATTAATAACAATTAGTAGTATCGGTTAATTATATTCAAGGATTCTGTAGATACAGATGTATATATCTATATCTATATATATATATCCATTTGATCGCTCTCAAGTAGAGTGTTGCTAATGTTTAGCTTTCCTGCAGAGTGAGTGACTAATCATTGTTACCTATAATTTACGTCGGTATCCGGTTGGACTTTGCGGAGTGAGATAGATTAATGTTTGTTTATAAGTTAGAACATAGCTGTTTAGGACACTAAATGATCGCTTTGCACGTTTAACGAATAACAATAGTGTTTGTAGGTTGATTTTGGATTTTAAAGTTACACGACGTTGAGTATAACCAAAAAATAGAACTACTTAGAATCTGAAGGGTGTATGAAAAGAGTAAACATTTGAACACGTACACAATGCACCGGTTTGGTCCCCGTACTGTCATATCAAGTAGAGATGTATCCTTAGTTTTTCATAGACTATCATCGAAACCTTGTATAGTAACCTTGTTTAACCTTTTGAATATTGATTGGCGAGTAATGATCAACTCTTACGCACTCCCTCTTGTTGTTTTCAGAGTTTTGGTTGTGTAAGAGGTACAGTTACACGGTACATCCATAGTTAGTTGCTCATGTTTTCGTTGTGTTAAAGTGATTTGTGACATAAAATGGATCCGGAATCTGCTAAGACGCCCCCTCCTGTTAAAGACTCGGATTTACAGAGCGCTGCTGCTGTGGATACTGGACATGATGCAACACAAGGTTCACCATCGAAGCTGTCTACTTCTGGCATAGCCACATGGGCTAAGAGTCTGAAACTTCCCCAACCTATGGGTGGCTCACAAGATGAATCTACGTCTGAAAATGGCGGGAGGTCACCCTTTGCTCGTTTGACTAGTGGACTTGGGTTGCGGTTGTCCCCAAAGGCTTCTCCTAAACAAGATGATAGTCCCGAAGGAACTCCAACAACGCCACAAACCGGCATTATTGGAACACTGACTAAAGGTTTTGTAGACACGTCTAAAAATGCAGTGAAGGCTGTCCAGGTCAAGGCTCGTCATGTTGTCTCGCAAAATAAACGAAGATATCAGGTACATTTTTTATTATGCCACCATTCAGACATCTTTAATCATTGTAATTATCCTGCATGTTTCTATTGTTTATTAATTTATCATATATGATGGCTCTCATCATGTTTCTTTCCGGTATATGGATCCATGTGAACTTACAGAGTGTATGGGGCTTATCCAGATTTATATTTGACTTAGTGCGAGTTCATTTAATGTGTAAACAAAGTAGGTCACTCTTTTGCACGCCTCTATTTTGGCCATTGTTGAATTTTAGCATATTGCATCATCTTCGAGGTTGGTCATGGGAATCCTCCTAAGCTGAATTTGGAGTTTCATAGAATATGAACAATCAGAACCTTTCTTGAGTCAAAGTCAAATGGGAAAAGCTCTGCTAGAAATAGGATTTGAAGATCCTTTGACTTGTTTTGGTTGCTGTAAGCATTTCTATTGGAGGGTCAAGGTTGCACTAACAAGATAAGCTTATAGATTTTTGTAAAGGTCTTAATACCATATTGGATTGGATAGTGTAGTTGAGGGAAAAAGAGAGAAATATACATAGTTTGTGGCCAATACTTAATGACCATTTTACGAGGCTAAAATTTTTCATTAAATAAACAGTCGATTTGGGTAAAATCTGCAAAGCACTGCATAGAAGCATCAAAAATGAAAAAGGATGGGAACATTTTTTAATTCTTGCTTTAGCGAGACCGACTTTAAGCATCACGGGTGTTTCAAAGGTAGATGCATCAGTTGCTTTTTTGAATTATCAAGATTTTGTTACAGAAATCTATACAATAACACTACCAGGTGCAGCAGTCTAATAGGACAAGTAGTGCAGCCAATGAACCACTATGAAGCATGAAATTGGTCTAAATCTGGAAGGCAAGTAAAGATATGTAGATAGCATCACTTTAATTTGGAAGCAATCGTAATAGAATTTTTGAGTCCTATATGCAGATTATGCTGGTTTCATATTTCAATGAATGAACATATCTCAACTTTGTTTTAGGATCTTGCAAGTGCTATAATTCAATGTACATTTATGTGGTTGTCTCTTAAATGCTACCTGTTTATCTTAGTTTGATGATAATTAGCTGTACGTTAGTTGCTTTAGATTTTGTGATACTGTCTCACAAAGATTAAAAATACTATATTACATGCATGCCTTATTGTTACTCTATCTTGCTTCTAGGACGGAGGATTTGATTTAGATATGACATACATCACTGAGAATATAATTGCTATGGGATTTCCTGCTGGTGATATGAGCTCTGGTTTCTTCGGATATGTTGAGGTCATCACGGTGTTTCTATCATTTAACTTTATGAATAGCAGTACCATTGTTGATGTACACAGTTTAGTTGATATTCCTTTTACTTTTCTCTAGGGATTTTATCGTAACCATATGGAGGAGGTTATAAGGTTCTTTGAAACCTATCACAAGGTAAGAGTACTTTCTTGTATATGATTTCAGATTTTTTCTTCAATCATATTCTGTTTTATATTTAAGTATATTTTTGTAATGTGTTTCTTTTCTGTCTATTTGTCAATATCAGGATAAGTACAAGGTGTACAATCTCTGCTCTGAGAGACTCTATGATGCATCTCTGTTTGAAGGGAAGGTTTGTCAACAATTCAAGCTACTTCCGTTATTTATGTTTTTGCTAATCAAAATTATGCTATTTATCAGTATTGTTTTGTTGAACAAGATAGAACATTATTTGTCTCTACATAGAATTGTTGGTTGCTGACTAACTAACCTTGTACATATTGTTGTATGGGCAGCAACATGATTTTTTGCTCTAGTTGAAATATATATTGATGTTTAAGTGAAGGGTATCATAATATATAATGCATATTTGTTTGTTTTTCATTTAAAAACTATAATCGTAATGACAAATGTGTAAAGCATAATGCCCAGTGCAGTTAACTTAAATCTTCAGTATGTAGCTTATTTCTAGAGGTGACAATTTCAACCCATTGTCTTATGAATGGTTTGATATGGGTTATGTTTTATCTATAACTAACTGGTAACAATATCTGAAAAGGTAATGAGTCAAACATGCCGAACTTTGTGAAAGTCACTCAAAGTGTTTTTAATGCATAAAACGAAATATTGGTTAATTTATATGAAAAAGTGTAATTTTAATGATCATTTTTCACACGCCAACTATTTGTGAATAGTTAAAATTTTGGACAACACGTGTCGAGGGGCCAATTTAATCCACCCTGTACCAAAAGTTACTGATTTTCCTGACACCTGTTTATACATGTCCCCTTAAAGTTTTGTCACCAGTGGTTATTTCTAATTAGCAATCACTAATCAACTTGATTAATCTTCTTTTGGCTTAAAATTTTCTAACTATTGCTGTCTCATACTCTCGTGCTCCTGATTACTTTCTGCAGGTTGCCAGTTTTCCATTTGACGACCACAATTGTCCTCCAATTCAACTCATAATATCATTTTGCCAGAGTGCATACTCATGGTTGAAAGAGGACATTGAGAATGTTGTGGTTGTGCACTGTAAAGCCGGAATGGCAAGAACAGGCTTAATGATTTCAAGTCTTCTTTTATATTTGAAGGTAACCTCAAGTCTCTGGCTCACTAACTTTCACTTACTTTGCTCTGTTAGGTGTAGTAAAATTCAGTGTTGCTTCTCCTTGCAGTTTTTCCCCACAGCCGAGGAATCCATATCATACTATAACCAAAAAAGATGCGTTGATGCTAAAGGGCTTGTTCTCCCTAGTCAAATAGTAAGCTCAGCTTTACCTCATGGGTAGTAGATATCATATTTTTGACCTCATTAATTAATGAACGAGTTGATTGGTATTACGTTTGATCTCAAATGGATCAAGCTAAAAAAATGTATCTAAGAAGGAAATATTTTGAATTGATCTAGTGGGCTGAAAGTTGCCTCTGGTGCATTTCTAATACATAAAAGCTTTGAAATTGTTTTATACTTTTATATAATAATTTTTTGTGTTATTGTTATCATATTGTTTTTTAATCACATTTACTGTTTTAAACTTTTAATAGTTATTTTTTGTTTGACAAATACACAAAATGTGGTTGAGCGTATTATCCTGCCCATTTGCCACCTCTAATGGGTAACGTCTCCTTTTGAAGTTAACATATATCTGATGATATATATCATTTTCTCTTCTGGTGTCTTTGTATCGTAGAGATACGTCAAGTATTTTGAACGTGTTCTGACATACTTTAATGGAGAAGATCAGCCTGGCCGAAGGTACACATTCCAGTTCGTCTATAAGACTTTTGTACCATCATCCCAGTATGGCATGCTTGCTTATAACGCTAGATTACTAATCATATATATACTTTATGTGGTTCATCTACATTACTTTTGTCCCATCAGTTTGTTGAGCTTGATTATTTGAGTTTTATATTGTAGATGTATGCTTAGAGGAATTCGCCTTCATAGATGCCCGTATTGGATTAGGCCCTCTATTACTGTCTCGGATCATAATGGTAGGTTTTTCTGATACACGTCTTCAATTATATGTTGCATGATTTCATTTCCTTCGTTAATTGAAGGGTTTATCCTAAGAGAAATACTACACTTACAAACAAAATTATACAAACAGTGTTTACAAACTGTGTTGGCAGCAATAGAATTGTTTTTAGTTTCTCTTTCTTCATTCTCTCTCCATGTTTTATTAGACCATGTCATTTTGTAAAAATTTGTTTGTAAGCGTAGCATTGCTCTTCTCTCCTAAATGGATTTTCTTATCAACTATCTCATTTAATCTGCAGGTGTTCTATTTTCAACCAAAAAGCATCCCAGAACCAAAGATCTATCCGTACGTCTCTTTCACAATCATTATACAACTAGGCAACTAGTAATGGCTATAGCCGGCAAAATGAACCCGTATGATGCAATTTGGGTCAATCTGAGCTATATTAAAAAACAATTGGATCTTATTGGGTTGTATGTGAATTTTACGCGGGTCATATTGGATCAAATAAGAAATGTTTCTGTTTGTAAACGGGTTGAAATGGACGGAAGGAAATTTGATTACGGGTAGCTGTCGGTTAATTTTATGAAAAGAACAAAAGACAAAAGTTTAGCTATGGTACTACTATATATGCAATCTGTACAACATAGTCAAGCAGATGCACCTTTCCCATTTTCGTTTCATTTTTGAGTATATATTGCCTAGTGGGACCCTCCAGATATTAAGGTGTAGAATTAATTCTTCATGGACACACATATAGGCATATAGCATGTTAATTGCTTCTGATTTTCATTTACGCTTGCATTTATATATATTTTTATTCATATATATTCAATTTCTTATTATATTATTATTATTAATGTTCAAAAAAATTTATATTATTATTATTATTTACACTTATATTTTTTTAGGATGGTAAATCTTTTTACGTAAAAAAAATTCTAAATATTTTTTATTAATGGTAATCTATGTATGAATTATAAAGGTATTGGTTAAGATCTAATATTCTATTAGTGTTGGAAATAACCTAATTGTATTGATATAGTTAAAATGACCCGTTTTGACCCGGTCCATTTTGACCCGGATCCGTTTTGACCCGGTCCAATTTGACCCGTTTATAAAATTACCTGGTCGATACCCATTTTGACCCGGACCCGTTTTGACCCGTCACCCAACCCGATCCGACCCGTACATTTTGCCACCTCTAGTAATGGCTAATAAGTTTTGGGTAAAACATGTTTCTGAACAAGCATGGGAGTTTTTAGAAGTACTGTATTAAGTTATATAATGGTTCGTTTGATCCGCATTTCATTACAGAAGGTCTATCATGTATAGTTTTGCTGACTAATTTACCGGCATTAAAGATCAATAAAATTTGAGTGTCTAAACAATGACAATGTTCACAGATGATTGGAGTTACTAACTATCTAATATTTTTTTTTGCTGTGCAGCCTGAAGATTTTTGGTTTTCTGCACCAAGAAAGGGTGTAATGGTCTTTGCTCTCCCTGGGGAGCCTGGTTTGACCGAGTTATCTGGAGATTTTAAAATTCTTTTTCATGACCGTCAAGGCGACTTCTATTGGTAAACCCCAATTTCTAACTTAACAGCAAAATTAGTCCATTATCTGGAAAAAGAAGTTTACCTCCTTTTTTCTCTCCCATATCTTTTATCTCTTACTTTCTTGACATCTTAATCTGTAATGTTCTTTTATTTCTATGCTGAAGCTGGTTGAACACAACAATGATAGAGAATAGGAAGATTTTAACAACAGACGATCTTGATGGGTTTGACAAGGTAACTTTCAATCTACAACATATCTTTAATGTGTTACATCCCAGAAAAAGTCATGCGAGAGTCAGTGTCTTTCTATTTCTTGAAAATTATGAATTTGCAATGATCAATTAGAGGGAACTAATTTTCACGTTCTTTGTGCTTCTGCTAAACTTATAAATATTTTTCAGAGGAAATTGCCCTCTCCCGGGTTTCAAGTAGAGGTTGTGGTTGTGGACTATGACAGTGCTGTTCAACCAAAACCCCAAACTGAAAATACCATCAAACCGGCTGAGGGGACAAGTGATAATGCTTCACTACCCATCCCCTCAAAAGCCACCACTACGACCTTACCAAAAGGCTCCAAAAGTAGTGACAAAGATGACGAGGTATTTTCCGACACAGAGTCGGAAGCAAAAACCGACACTGCCTCCGAAACAAATTCTACTTCTGGGAAAGTAGCAAATCTATCAAATGACACCAAAAATCTCTCTCTCGGAAACTCGGGTTCAACCCAAATAAATCCAAACAGGGGGACTCAAAATGATAGTGCCGTATCTGGAAACCCAGTTGGGGAGTTTAGTGATTTCAAGGCAATGGCAGCTGATACATCTGTATTTACATTTGGAGATGATGAAGAGTATGAAAGTGATTGAGAACTGGCGAATCGTGAGTTAGTCGTTTCCTGTACATAAAATGGACCTCAAAAAACTAAAACGTAAGTTGTTATCTCATTCATTCTGCAAGTTTGGATCGTAATGTTTGATGAATGTTACAAGGGTGGATTTGGTTTTACTGGATGTATGTTCTTGTAAGATATCAGAAAGGTGTTGAATAAATGCGAGTATAATTGATGACATATTCTTGTTCTAAAGGGGCTCACAACTTGTAACAAGGTTTGCCAATTGTCGACTTTAATTCAATCTTTCTTCTCCTGATATGAATGTACAATTCGCTATGACCTTTGTCCAGTATATTTTGCACATATTTTTTCTGTATTTATTCGTTGTACATTTAAGATCTTTTTATGCAGTTTCCCCACAATTATAATGGACATGAGTGTATCTTCATGATCTATTATGTGGTGTAATCGACAAGATACCGAATTTTAATGAAATATCATGTATCAAAAGATCACACGGTTATCAGGTACAGTATATGCGAAAATGGTCATTAATATTGAAAGAATTATGGTTTATTTTATAAGAAAGTATTTGGATGAACCATTGCTTATTTTCATGGAGAAGCATTTATATTAATGGACTAAGACACAAAATGTGACAATGTACGGCATTTATATTATCAATTCGGGTCGGAAAAAAAAAACCTACAAAGTTTAGATTTGTATAAAGTACTTAATTTTGATATATACATGATGAGTAAGGATTACACATGTACAAATTAAGTGATGTGGTCTTTACATGATTACATCTATAAAAAGGATGAGCGTCTTTTAAAGTTAGAAAACTATTTTAGTAGTAAAGTTGGAATTATTTTCGGATTGAGATTCCCTAAAGTTGAGGATCAACTTTAACCATTGGATTAAATCCAATGATTAAGATTTAAATATCATATTTTAATCTTGACCATTGGATTTAATCCAATTACCAAAGTTACTTTAGGGAAAATCCAAAAGTCAAGATCTTTTCTTTATTAGTAAAGTTGTCTTTAGAGGAGGATACCAGTCACATAATTTGTACATGCAAGACGAAAGATGCCACGTCAACTGTTTATGGAGTTGTGAGATCCATACCAATATCAAAGATGTTTGTGGGAAGGATAGGATGAAGTGGACGATGTTTGTGGGCAGAATATGTTGTCGTGAGTAATGACATGAAGGGTGTCCATTTATGAGTGTTTGTATTTGTGAAGGATGAGGACAGATGATGTTTGTGTGTGTGTATATATATTAATTGGGTATTTGTGGGATGAATACGTGTTGATATAGCTAAAAAATGTTTATGGGAATAATATATGAAAAACTGATGTAATATGTTGATTAGGTTGTTTATGATTAAAAAAAAAAAAAAAAACTCCAACTGAGTATAAAATTTTAGACTACCAGAATTCATAATGAATAACCCACGTTTGACAACTTCTATATATGATGTTGCTTTCGGGCATTCATCGTTATTTTTGACGCGGCAATGTGGCATTCTGGCTTTCATAGAAATAACCAAAAAATGTAGTGTGAACAAAAATCTAAACGCCATTCTAATCTTATTCTAATTCTAATTCTAATACATACTATAAAAACACTTTCAATTAATATCTTTCTCCAGTCCCCAAAATCATCAGCAATTCATCAGCTTAGTAGATCAAATTCTATTCTGCATAAATACATACGTCATGTATAAATTATTAAAATTCCTAGCACACGAATGATTGAAAACCGACCCCAACCTCTCCTCTTGAGTTCTGAGCGCGTTAAAATCCCCAATAATGAACCAAAGCCCACAAGGCTGCCTTATGTCTGACCTTTTGAGGTGCATATACATTCAACAAAAACACCACCTCGTTACATCCCGCAACCCTCCCGCTAACAAGTAAAAAATTACTATCTTTTCGACAATCAATCTTAGTGAAAACTCCCGGATCCCACATCGTAATCAAACCCCCGGACCAACCAGCCGGCTCCACCAGCTCCCAATCCACATTGTGATTTCCCCAGTACTTTTTGATCACCAATTCAGAAACCCCAACAACTTGGGTTTCTTGCATTGCAACCGCCGAAATCTTATTTTTTTCAATCAATTTCCTAATCCAATTAGCTTTACCATCTCCCCCAACCCCACGAATGTTAATAGACAGTAAATTCATTGATAAAACACATTGTTACCTTCTTCTAAAATTGCCTCTGAAATTTGAGCCTCGAAACCACGAAGGTCCACACTAAACTTTGCACCAATCCCGATAGTGGCCACTGTTTCTTTTTCAATTTCAATGGATGCTTGTCCCCCAGATGGAACCGTTACCTGCTCCTTGGGGTCTGGGGCGTCTTCGTCTTCATTATCAATTGTTGTTTCAGAACCCAAATCATCGATCATATTATTGGGGCAGTATTCGCCGTCTGAGAATCATGTTCGGCGATTCCATGTTCTTCCAGCTACCCGGGCTCCAAACGACCACATTCTCTGATATCCAAATACGAAAAACCTTATCACGCCATTTGAGATTAACCTCACCCTCCACAGATTTCCCTTCACCTACAAGGATCGCCACCTCCTCAACACTCCATCTCGAATATCAGTTCTTTCATTTCCTTATTAAAAGGCTAAGAAGAAATTATCAGTTCTCAACCTTCTTAAAAGGCTAAGAAGAAATGGAAGTACATAAGATAAGTGATGACGTACCCACCTAGACCATCGGTACCCAGGAAGACGCCTAGACGCAGACTACACGCAGGGTACTACACGCAGGCTGCACAGAACCTTAGCTGAAAGGATAAGCACGAATAAAGGCTGTCATATCACTTCCTAAATTAGAGGAAATCTCCACCAGCGATAGGAGATTCGTTCTCATCCTATTTCCTCTCTTCCAAGTCATATTTGCACTATAAAAGGAGAAGGAAAAAAGGAGAGAACTTCATCATCATTATCATGGGAAAAACCCTAAACGATATAAGGATCATCATTATGGGGGAAAACCCTAAATACCACAAACACACATCATGGGGGAAAACCCTAAAACAATCTATAAACACATATCGATCGGCGTACAAGGGAGAAAAACTCTTACCAACAGGGAATCGCCATCAAACTATTCAACACCCCTCTCTTCACATCACCTAATCGGATGTACAAACAATTGGCGCCATCCGTGGGACTTTGATATTAGCAAGAAGATCACTTAACATTTGCTCAACATCCTTCAGAGAATCTTTTATACGATCACATTATGGGCATAAAGCATCGACGGGAAGACCTTTTCTTGATATTACCTCGATGTGCTGCCTAGGAATACGCAGACATGGCTGGAGTTTCCCAGACTCTCACCCTGGGGAGATAAGAATTCATCACAAGATATCGCCTTAATAAGCAAAAAATATGAAGTTGGTGCGACTAGAAAAAACGAAGTTCTTCCCAAAAAGGACAAAGCTGCATGAAGTAGACGAGTTAATGAAAGTTATGATCTAATCAAACAAGACAGAAGGAACCCCAGAAGAAAACCAGCAATCACTTCAGCCTAGGAAGACACAAGATAACAACAAGTATCTTGTAAACCCAGCCTCCCCTGACCAGTTGATCACTATTGGAAGCGGGCTACCAGAAGACTTCAAGAAGAAATTACATAAGCTATTGCAGCAGAATATTGATATTTTCGCATTGGATTACGCATATATGACCAGGGTCCCCAGGTTCGTCACCCTGGGAGAAAACACATTCGTCACGAACGAAAGAATAATATGGAACCAGTGCGCCAACAGAACGAAGCCTATCAAGAGATAGATGAGTTAGTCAAAGACGGAATCCGATTATCACCTAATCGAGTACCACACTTTTGATTATGAGTTTAGTGGCGATTCCCTGTTGGTAGGAGTTTTCTCCCTTGTACTCCGGCTGGTCGGTGATGTATATTCTTTTAGGGTTTTATTGCTTGAGTTCCGCCCGTCCCTCCTCTTTCTTATATATAGTAGCGATCTTTCTTGGAGAATAAGTTGGAGATGCGATTAAGTCTCCTGTATTTCTGGCAAGGATCCCGTTATTCAGGGAAGTGATATGATAACATATTATTCGTGTTTATCCTTTTAAACTGAAGTTTCGTGTAGTCTGCGTAGTATCCTGGGGGTGGTCTCCGTCTAGGGTCTTCCTGGGTATTGATAGCTTTAGGTGGGTACGTCATCATTAAGAAATCTAAGTAAGTTAACCGTTTCGAAATTTTCTTTATAATCAGATACGAAACGGGTTTTTTTCACCCCATATGTTTTTTTTTTAATCAAAAAGAGGTCAGTACCTCATTTCATTTTATTAATCACAAAACCAAATATTACAATCTATTCACACTTCATCCATGGTGGACATTCCCACCATTTACAAAATCAATACTCTGAATATTTATCCTATGCTATTCTTCTAAACATCACTCCTACAATTCTATATTACTTCATCATACGAATTCTAACTAATATAATCACACCCTTGCACCAAGTCAGAGCAAAATACACCATCTATTAAACAAACACCCCTATCACTAAAATTCCCACTTTGTCTTTAAGTCTTCATAAGCACTGCACTCTTTAAACCTCAATTTAAGTAACCTCAACTTTATACCTTCCAAGATTCTGTCCTTGAGAATCTCCTTTGGAACATTTTTTTGGTTAAACATTCTGACATTTCTTTCCCTCCATACCCAATACACACTTGCAGCAAATGCAATACATTGTACCACATTCCAAACAGTTTTGGGACATTGAGATTCAACAAACCATTTAACTATGTCCACCCATCTATAAGGCATCCCATTTCCATTTGTACTTGTCGCCAAATCATTTTTGCAGAAAGCATACTCATACTGTTTCATAGGGAACCATTTCACAAGTCTATCTTGCGTGTTTAACCTTCCCTTTAATGCCAACCAAAGAATAAAAGCATGACTTGATCTTTGCCCATTCAACCTTCTCTCCATAATCTCTAGTCTCCTGTCACACCCTACTAACAAAAATCTTGTTTCCATTCCATTATTAGTGACCCATTCTCTACAATCTTCTTTATCGTTAACAAGTACAGGAACTTCAATTGTGTCTAAAATCCTAGCAGACCCAACCCAGTTTATAGGCCACTTCCATCTGCCATTCTCAATCATGTCAACAACCTTTGCTTTGTAGTCCAAATTAGCATTATCAGTCATCCCTTTACTTATAGGACCTTCCATTTGTCATACCACATAGATGTATTCATACCATTTCCTAACTTACTCATACAGTTATTTTTTATTACATCTCTCGCCTTTAATATCCCCTTCCAACTCCAAGCCTCATTACCCTTATAACTAACCTTCCATATAGATACATCTCACACTATTAACCCATATGGACTGCTTCCCAACTCCAAATATGCTTAGTCAACAATACTCTATTCCAACTCCAAGCCTCCGTTTTCTTATTGCTTAAATCTGTTGTAAAGGATATTGAGAAAACTGAATTTGTATTTCGCTTATGTGAATGCACTGACGATAACCATGTCAAATATGCCACCGGCACACTTCTGAGTGGTGCTCTTTCTTGGTGGAATGAATATGCCAATGTTATAGGAATTGACGCAACTAATGCAACTCCTTGGGACGAAGTTAAGGAAATGCTAAGGGAAGAATATTGTCCAAGGAACGAGATTCAGAAGTTAGAAATGGAGTTTGGGGTTTGACTGTCAAAGGAAACAATATTGCTGCCTATACTAGGCGTTTCCACGAATTGTCGGTACTATGTCCTACAATGGTTAAACCATTGTACAAACAAGTTGAGCTATACCTTTGGGGACTTCCTCAGTCTATCCAAGGGAATGTGATGGCATCAAAACCCGTTACGCTTTCGAATGCTATCCGTTTAGCTCATGATCTCATGGATCAAGCAATTCGTCACGGGGCCGTTATCAAGACTACCGAAGTTAGGAACTTTGATAATAAAATAAAATGGGATGGGAACCAAGGAAGGAACTTTACTCCTCGTCCGTTTAGGAAACTTGATAATATAAGAGCCTACAATGCCGGCCCAAGCAACAACATTCCTAATAGGGGAAACCCGTCAGTTTGTGGTCAGTGCAAGCGTCGTCACCAAGGACCTTGCAAATTCTGTGAGAAGTGCAAGAGATATGGTCATATTACAATGGAATGTAAGATTACCGCACATACTAATAACAGAACCGCACCTGGAGGCTGTCACCATTGCGGAGATAAGGGGCACTGGAGGCCAAATTGCCCAAAGCTGAACATCATGAATGTCCAACCAGCTCGTGGGAGAGCATTTGTTATCACACCAGAACAAGCTCGGAATGACCCTAACCTCGTTACGGGTACGTTCCTTATCAACGATTTCTATGCATATGTTTTATTTGATACTGGTGCTGAAAAATGCTTTGTATCTGAAGAATTCACCCCATCACTTAATACAATTCCCGATAGATTAGATGCTAAGTATACAGTGGAATTAGCTAACGGAAAACTCATGTCTACCGACAAAATCTTTCAAGATTGTACTCTAAACTTAGCCGACCGTCCTTTTCCAATAGACTTAATGCATGTGAAATTAGGAAGCTTCGACATAGTCATCGGTATTCGGTATGGATTGGTTGTCAAAACATCATGCTGAAATCTTATGCCACAATAAGGCAGTCCGAATTCCTTTCCCGAATGGAGAAGTGATTATCATGCAAGGAGAGAAAAGCGGCACACCGCTAAACATCATTTCGTGTATGAAAGCTCGGAAGTGCTTGAAGAAAGGATACTTTTTCTATCCTAGCACACGTGAAAGAAAAGAAATCAGATGAGAAACGATTAGAAGAGGTGCCAGTAGTAAAAGAATTTCCTGAGGTATTTCCGGAAGAATTACCAGGACTTCCACCATCTAAACAAGTAGAGTTTCATGTTGATTTAACACCTGGAGCGAAACCAGTAGCTCGAGCACCTTATTGTTTAGCCCCGTCAGAAATGCTTGAATTGTCTAATCAGTTACAAGAACTGTTAGATAAAGGTTTCATTAGACCAACTTTCTCACCTTGGGGAGCTCCAGTCTTATTCGTTAAGAAAAAGGATGGATCCTTTAGAATGTGTATCGACTATCGTGAGTTCAACAAACTAACGATAAAGAATAGATATCCGCTTCCAAGAATTGATGATTTATTCGATCAACTTCAAGGTTCTAAGTTCTAGTCAAAGATAGACTTAAGATCTGGTTATCATCAACTGAAAGTTAAGGAAACAAACATTCCTATAACAGCTTTCAGAACTCGTTATGGCCACTACGAATTTCTAGTGATGCCATTTGGCTTAACAAACACACCAGCTGTGTTCATGGATCTGATGAACCACGTATGCAAACCATACTTAGATCAATTCGTCATTGTATTCATCGATGACATTCTCATCTACTCTAAAAGCAAAGAGGAACACGAGCAACATTTGAGGAAAATCTTAGAGCTGCTCAAGAAGGAGCAACTGTATGCCAAATTCTCAAAATGTGATTTTTGGATTGAGAAAGTACAGTTCTTAGGTCACGTTGTTACTAGCAAGGGTATTCACGTGGATCCTGCAAAGATAGAAGCTGTGGAAAAATGGGAAGCACCCAAGACGCCATCAGAAATCCGTCAATTTTTAGGTCTTGCTGGCTATTACCGACGATTCATCAAAGGTTTCTCTAAAATAGCTCAGCCATTAACCTCCTTAACTCAAAAGGACAAGAAATTCTTATGGACCGAGAAACAAGAAGAAGCATTTCAAGTGTTAAAGAAAATGCTTTGTAGTGCACCGATTCTTGCATTGCCAGAAGGATGGAATTGAAGATTTTGTTGTTTATTGTGATGCTTCAGGACAAGGGTTGGGTTGTGTTCTTATGCAAAGGGGTAAAGTCATTGCTTATGCCTCTCGTCAATTGAAGGTGCATGAGAAGAACTACCCGACACATGATTTGGAATTGGGAGCGGTTGTGTCTAAAATCCTAGCAGACCCATTCTCTACAATCTTCTTTATCGTTAACAAGTACAGGAACTTCAATTGTGTCTAAAATCCTAGCAGACCCAACCCAGTTTATAGGCCACTTCCATCTGCCATTCTCAATCATGTCAACAACCTTTGCTTTGTAGTCCAAATTAGCATTATCAGTCATCCCTTTACTTATAGGACCTTCCATTTGTCATACCACATAGATGTATTCATACCATTTCCTAACTTACTCATACAGTTATTTTTTATTACATCTCTCGCCTTTAATATCCCCTTCCAACTCCAAGCCTCATTACCCTTATAACTAACCTTCCATATAGATACATCTCACACTATTAACCCATATGGACTGCTTCCCAACTCCAAATATGCTTAGTCAACAATACTCTATTCCAACTCCAAGCCTCCGTTTTCTTATTGCTTAAATCTGTTGTAAAGGATATTGAGAGATGTTTAAAGGGTTTTATGTGGTGTGGAGGGGAGTTGACAAGGGGAAAATAGTGAAAGGCCCGATATACAAAATAGTGAAAGACAAGACAAGTAGAGTGGTGCAACAATAAATAGAGATAAGACTAAAGAAAGCAAATTCAGCAACATAGATAGTGAAAACAAGATAACATAAAGTATTACCAAAAATAGTACAGATAAATATAAAAGAGTAAAGAAGCAAAATTGAGTTTTTGTTATACAACTACTCCCCAACTACTGATAGCAACATGAGTAATATTGGATCGGCCTCGAATGCAAACTGGTTATATGACAGTCCAGTAAATTCTGATGTTGAGGCAAAACTGAGACAATTCTTGGTTGAGTTAGGAGATGCTGATAAAATACTTGGAATCCAGGTATTCTGATCGGTTTTTAAAATTTTGGATAAACTAATGACTATTCTGATTACATGTATATATGCTCAAATGAATGACTATTCTTGGTTTAGGGTTGTTTTTTTTATTTTTAAAGACGAGTTAATTGTTAGATGACTCTGAGAATTTATAGTAACATCCAAACTAACTGACAATATGCAGACTTTAACCCATGCTACACACTTATTTTATACAAGTGCGTGTTATTATTTGTATTAGGTATGTGCGTACAAAGACGGGGAAGTAATCATTGATACTGCAGCTGGAGTGCTTGGAAAAGATGACCCACGACCCGTTCAGCCCGATACCTTATTTCCATGTTTTTCTGTCACTAAAGGCGTTACAGCAGGAATGGTACACTGGCTGGCTGATAAAGGGTATGTATATATGTTCTCCTTGTCTGCCGGGTCGGGTCATGTATCTAAACGGGTTCGGTAAGTAATTTTGATGGGGTTCATATTGTGTTAGCCCGAAACACTTTTTGTCCAAATATTTGCAAAACATATGGGCTTACTGGAGGGACTTTTGGAAATTTTCACGACGCTAGCTTTTGTGTTTAATCAGATTTTATGTATTTTCTCCAATTTGTATGCTTTAAACATCAGTGAAAGTAGCTATGTAGTTATATGTCATCTGAAGGAAATGATGATAATGCGCATTTTCATTGTAGGAAACTCAAGCTTGATGAAAATGTTACAAACTTTTGGCCCGAGTTTGGTACAAATGGAAAAGATCAAATAAAGGTTCTCACGATTCCAATTCTTATGTATCTCCTCTTCGTATTAGTTATTTGGATCAATGCGCTTTGAAAACTGATTATCTTAATATGGGAAAATGATGTCTACTTCAACAAACAGGCAGCCCCTGCATTTCCCCTCACAATCAATTAATGATATTTCCCATTTGATTCAATAACCAAAAAAATAGTAAAAAAACAAAAAAATCCTGCTAGAAAAGCAGGCAATTGCTTATTTGTTTCAGCAGGTATTATATCCTCTCTTAATATATAGTACTACTACTTTATGCGATAGAACACACATTCAAACACTTTGGTGACTAAAATTATGCAAGATAGTTGATTGCTTAATATTGTTTGTTCAAAATCGCATAAACATTTTCAAAATGACGTCACGATCCTTTAAAGTTAGTGACAAATATTATGCAAGATCGAGGGGTGGAAGGAACATCCAAACGGGGGTTTTTATCTGATTGCCTTCTTTTATACATGTTATTTATATATATACATTTGTAACTGTATAACCACATTAAAGGATGCCATGGGACATTTCTCCCGCAGGTTAATCATATTCTTAATCATACGTCTGGTCTGCATAATGTTCTTGGTACCGTTGCTGAAGATGATCCAACATTATTTTGTAACTTTGACGAGTGTCTAAAACACATTGTTGTGGCTGCACCTGAGACTGAACCTGGTCATTTCCAGTTTTATCATTCGTTATCATACGGTTGGCTATGTGGAGGAATCATTGAGGTACCATTATATGTCCCTTCTATCTTCTTTTCCTTACCCCAAGAATTAGACTAATGTGGTAGGTTATTTAAAGGAACTCTTTGTAGAATAATGAAACTCCCATATATATTCAGTATTATGTTGACAAGTAACTAACTAACTAACTATATGAAATATTGCGAATCACATTTATATTCCTCAACATGTTAAGCCCAGATTGACACTGAACCATGTATGCAATTGGCCCGAGTCATACTTAACCGAACATATATTCACTAATACTCCCCTGTAAATGGACATTCCAGATTTCCAGTTGAGGTCAAAACAAGTTGGTGTTTGATCATCTGTTTGACCTAAAATTCAAAGAATTCGGAAATTTAAGATGAAGAGCAATTGATAAATAAAGATATAGATGGATGATTAATGTCTTTGTTCTTATGATTTATTATCCCGGATCTGGGTTGGATTATTAATTACTCTATATTATTGAATGAGCAGAAAGCATCTGGGAAGAAGTTTCAAGAGATTCTTGAGGAAGCTTTTGTTCATCCACTTAATGTTGAAGGCGAGTTTTATATAGGAATTCCTCCTGGTATGATTCTTCTCAGTTTTGTTCATCCACTTTCACAACTTACCAAATAACAAAAATTCCAATTGCTGATTACTGATAAGAAGTTTGGTCACTCGTTTCAGGTGTGGAATCTCGTCTTGCAACTGTTACAATAGATGCAAACGTTATAAATTGGTATGTCAAACTAGTCGAAACTACAGACTTAGTGTCTACCAAAAGCTCGTTCAGCTCGATTTCCAACATTGCCACGATATCCAACACCCTCAATGTTCGTCGTGCCATCATACCTGCTGCAAATGGACACTTTTCAGCTCGTGCATTGGCTCGTTACTATGCAACCCTTGTGGACGGTGGTGTAGTCCCACCACGCCATTCCTCTTCCCTCCCACCACTCGGGAGCCACCCTCACAACCCCATGTTTCCTTCCAAGAAAACTGATGAAGTTGAGACTAAAATCTTTAATAACTCCAAAGAGAAACTTCATGATGCCTTCTTGGGACGTGGAGATTATAAGGATTTAATCCTTCCAAATGGGATGCTTGGGCTCGGGTTTTACAAGGCTAAAACAACCGATGGTTCTATAATTGGGATTAGTCATGCGGGTTTTGGGGGATCTACAGGATACTGTGACATAAACAATCGTTTTGCGATGGGTGTGACCTTCAATAAGTTACATTCCGGGGATTTGACAGGAGAGATCGTTCGTTTTCTTTGCTCGGAACTTGATCTTCCTGTGCCACAAGAGTATGCAGCAGGATCACCAGAGTGATTAATTACATGGGTTTGATCATCTAATTATCTATGCTATTTCATACAGTCTATGTAATCTATGAAGCAAAACGTTTGTTAACTCATTCGCACAAATTTAATATATTTTATTAATAAAATGGAAGGTTGATAAAACAGAAAAATATAATAAAATGTATGTTGGTAGTTGGAGTCCAACATGGCAGCGCTTAGTCGCTTAGCACTCGGTACCCCTGCAATATCACAAAATGATTAGTAACAAACTCACCCTGGCATTTAATCAAAAAGTTGATGTCCATGTCAAAAAAACAACTAAAACAATTACTAAAACACATGCAATACAACTAAATAATAAATATAGGTTTTTAATATTATACTGTAAATAGGTTAATGATAGTAGTAAGTAAGCACCCAATACCGTTTTCTACGGGTTTTGGTTCTCAATATCTTGACGGCGTATAGGAGAGGTTAAGATGTAGACAACCTTACCCCTATCACGACAGTGTAGAAGACTGCTTCCAGGTTTTATTTAAGATAGAAAATGACCTTCAGCCTTGCAAGGCATGAAGATAGAACACCTGACCTCTGTCTCCAAAGGCAAAAATGTTAAACCATTTATCCAAACTTGCTGGTTTAAATAGGTTAATGACATAAACATAGTTTAAAAAATAAAAATAATACTGTTGGTTAATAAGTGATTAATTAACTCTTACCAATGAAGGTCAGCCCAGCTGGTCAGAGGCACTCCCGGTTTTACCTAAGGTCTTGAGTTCGATCCTTAGGGATGACAAAATCTTGAGGTTTTTCCCGCTGAATACTTGTAACGGCTCATGGTCAACATCTCGTTGTCTAGGGTACGTGCAAAGTTTCACCATTATACGGTGAGTTTTCCCTGATGTTGTATACCGACTGGATGTTTGAAAAAAATTTACTCTTTTTTAATTATTAAAATTAAGATTAAGCTCTTGTATTTGTGTCAGCATCCTTTTAGTCGGTCATAAAAAGAAAAAAACAAAAAAAATAAAAAATCTTGTATGTGTGGTATATGTCATGCGGGAAGTTCCCTTTCACTTTGCATAGGATAGTTGACTTTGAATGACATATGTTGACTGTTGACTTGATGAATAGTTCTTAGGGTGTTAGGCATCCCTTCTCTCAACCCCTTACTCACCACTCACCTCCAACCAACTCTACCACTCACTCATCACTCACCTAAATTTTGTTGGCAACCCACCTCTCACTACAATTTTTATTTTATATAAAAACTTAAAATTCATTAAAACCAAAAACATTACATAAATTCCTAAAATATTAAAAACATTATACAAATTAAACAAGTTCGTTGACGAACTAATAAAGTAAATCCTACAAACTACACGGCCAACCGTGTTTCGCGCATATCTCGCGTTTTTTGTTGATGAATTCTTTGAATGCCGGGCCGGGGATATTATCGTGTGGATCCATAACGAACTTCATATCCCGGTTGAGGTTCTCGCCTTCAAGAAACTTGAAATACTCTTCGTCTTTCTTCTTTTGAACCTCCAATTGCGCCTTCAATAGACTCGACTTTTTGGCCGTGTAACTTGACAACGTATCACGCACTGAACTTCGACTTGAATCTTCATCATTCACCTTCTTCTTACCCTTGGATTGGCGTGATGGAGCAGGATCCTCATTCAGACACGGCAACGGAACGTCGAACGCCAACTCTTCACTTTGTGGCGTTGGAGTGTTTGACTCGGATGACTTCCTTTTTCGGCTGGAATCACACGACTCTTGAGGAATAACAAGTTGACCAACCAAAGGTTGTTCCTGCCGCTTTGGTTGATCTTTGACAATATTCCATGCCTTAAAATGGGTGAACGGTTTCTTGTATTGTTTTTCAAAATCGTCACAAGCTTTGTTTTGGATATTAAGGTCGTTACACCCACTTTCCTTCATACGCACCTACAATTATATATATGTTATATATTAACCGGATGTATATATACGTATGTTATTTTAAAAGTAATACTCTCTCTCTCTCTCTCTCTCTCTCTCTCTCTCTATCTATCTATCTATATATATATTTATATAATATTATATATATATATATATATATATATATATATAGACTTTCCTTATTTTGAGAACCATTTTTTTTGTAAGAACCATGAGAACTCTCAAATTATGTATTGGATCACATGTTTTTTTTGTTCATTCACATGTGAAATGATATAAAAAAGTATGTTGTAGAAGAAACTTTTTTAAAAAACCTTCAAAATAGCCTTTTGTGAACTTGTGAATGAATATGTTCACGTTTTCGTTCACATGTTAACAAATGGGTATATATGAGGTTTTGAAAAAAACTTTCTTTTGCAACATATATTTTTATAACGTTTCACATGTGAATGAACAAAAAAAACATGTGATCCAATATATAATTTAAGAGTTCTCAAGGTTCTTACAAAAAATGGGTTCTCAAAATAAGGGTCCCCTATATATATAAATATTAACATTATATATATACGTATATATTATTTATATATACTTTAAATATATACTATGTAAAAAGATTATATCTTTAGTTTAATAGGGATTATGGCACGAAAGTGTAAGAAACTATGCCAAATTGTTTATGTTATGTAGTGTACTATACATTTGTCTATTGTATGTAAGAAACTTGTTATTTTGGTCAAAAGCATGTAAGCCACCGGTTTCCAGCTTACGTGTACCAGTTACTCCACATTTTTTTAATTAATTATTCCCCAATAAAAGGCCACGTATTACCCTAATATATTACCCCCTTTTTCCCTCTTTTTCCCCAAAACTTTTCCCTCCTCCTCCCCAAATCCTCCCGCCACCACCATATGGCTTCCTCTTCATCCTCTTCTTCTCTAAATCAAAATACAAGTCGATACATGAACTGTCGTTGTGGATTAAAGATGAAAATCTTCACTTCATGGACTGCAAAGAATCCTGGAAGACGATTTGTGAAATGCCCTCAAGTAAGTATTCTTATTTTTGCCCTAATTTTTCTACAACTGTAATTAGGGTTCTTATACTATCAAAATTAAATAATTGATTATATAACAGGCTAAAAGTGGGTATTGTATTGGTTTTACCTTCATTGATGATGAACTCCCAAGTAAATACTATAAGGATTTGGTCTTTGATCTTCACTCACAAACAATAAATCCTGCAATGGAAAACGAACAAGATGAGTCAAAGGTCAACATGGTGAAAGTGATGGAAGAGTTGGCAGTTACCAAGACTAAACTAAAAGTGACAGATTGTGTTGTTTATGTACTCATAGGTGTTGTAGCAATGCTGAGCTTTGCAATTGTTTGCACTTGTTATGTAGGATCTATGTGTTTTTATTGTAACTGGAACAAGGTTTATTGAATGAAAATTTAAGGTTTATGCCATATGTATGTCTTGTGAAGGTTTATTGAATGAAAATTTAAGGTTTATGCCATATGTATGTCTTGTGAAGGTTTATTGAATGAAAGTTTAAGGTTTATGCCATATGCACTGTTAAAAGAAATTCAAAAAAAAACTGGCAGAATTACATGTATGTATGTGTTATGCACTGTCAAAAAAATCAAAAAAAAACTGCCATAATTACAAGTCAAGAAACATAAACATAACATCATAAACATAACATCCCATAAACATAACATCCCATACATACATAAAATCCAGAGAAACATACATAAAATCTTTCAAAGTATGTCTTTTCATCTGGATTAACTGTCACCCCTAACTACACTGTTGACCCTGGATTGGTTTTCAGAATTGCATCACCATATGACCTTAGCATCCCATAGTGTTCCTATAAAGTTTTCTCATATTCACTCAAAGCCCTCCTAGCTCTTCTAGCCTGCTGATGAGATATAGTACACTTGTACTTTTTCATGACTAGATCCTGGATATCACATAACCTAATTTCTGGTTGTGATCTAATTCTAGCTGCAAAATGCTTTCCAATCCATTTATAGTTAACCAGTGATCCATATTTAAAGTTCCTAGCACATGTGTGTGTGTCTATCAAAGTCATAATTTGGAAAGACCTTTCTTTTTCATCCACTTAGCATAACACCTAAATGTACATTGTTGTTGAGTTGCAGGAAACCTTTTGTTCTTTCTTTGTTTACCTTTAACAGGGTCTTTGATCTTAGGTGGCCTGGTTCCACATCTCACAATCATATTATCCTTACAAGATCTCTCAAACCACAGTGAAAACCCATTAGCTAAAGCATAATAAGACATGCATTCCCTCAACTGTTTAGGTCCTTCATACAATTCACCAACCTAATTTATGATCAAATTGTGTTTTACATTAAACAGTTTCAATTAGGAATAAATTAAACAATAAATTAAGCAAAATACATGATCAAGTTCATACCTTTGGTTTCTTTAACCTCCAATGAATTTGAGAGTCATGATGTGGAAACTTGGGAGGCTCTGGTGCTGGTGGTTCCATTGGATCAGATGGTCCTTCAGTATCCCCATCCTTCTCTCTTAATGCTTTAAGGAGGTCCTTCATGAAATCATCATGCTCTTCTTGGACAGATGGTCCTTGAGTATCTTTGTCAGCATTTCCACCAAGTTCTGGTAATTGCTTTGAAGTTGGAATCTTTGCTATAGCATTTCCTTTCCTTACTTCTCTCAATTCGTCCTCACCTTCACTTAAATGGTCCAAGGAAGCAACAGATTCTGCATCAAACTCCTCACTAGCTACATATTCATCCCCTTCATCAGAATCCTCATCACCTTCCTCCTCTTCTTCTTGGTTAGGTTTTGGAAGAAACTCAGACATATCCAATGAAAGATAATCCAAATACACACTAATTTCCTCATATGAGTGACCAATCTCAAAAAAGGAGTCTGCATCCTTCTGGTTTGCTAAAGGCATCAATGAATCAAACCTATCATTTAAAAGAAAATACATCCCAGTGAAAGGACCACCAGCCTGTTGCTCAATAATTTGCACAAAGTCGGCATATGGTATTGGTGACATTCTAACATCCTTCATCTGGCCATGTTCATATCGTAATGGATGGAACAAAAAACCCCCATCATAATGCAAGTGAATCGTAAACTCTCGAAGCATTTCTATGAAAAAAGACAAAAAAAATACAAATAAATAACTAAATATCATATTTAACTGAATATAGCAAACGAGTTCTTTTAATTCTTCAATAATGGCTTTGAGATCATATGCATCGGGTACATCAACGAAGAAGATAAAAGGTTTTTTTGGGGGGTGTGAATTTTGATCGAAACAGTGCGTGTTTTTATGTATATATAAGCTAAACTGATTATATAAATGGTTAATATATTCAGTCAACGCCACGTCAATCTTTTTTAAGCGAAAGTGGAATTTGTAACCGGATACGTTTGAAACCGGTAATCCATTACATGCTTTTGACCAAAATAAAAAGTTTTTTTGGGGGTGTGTGAATTTTGATCGAAACAGTGCGTGTTTTTATGTATATATAAGCTAAACTGATTATATAAATGGTTAATATATTCAGTCAACGCCACGTCAATCTTTTTTAAGCGAAAGTGGAATTTGTAACCGGATACGTTTGAAACCGGTAATCCATTACATGCTTTTGACCAAAATAAAAAGTTTCTTACATACAATAGACAAATGTATAGTACACTACATAACATAAACAAAATGGCATAGTTTCTTACACTTTCGTGCCATAATCCCTTATATTTATAAACTAAGTTAATAACATGAAGATTATATATATATATATATATATATACACCGCTTGAATATAGTATCCGTTAAATCCTTGCATTAGGGGATGCATAGCATTCCATTTAGAGTTCAATTGATCATTCGATCGCGGGGCTTTCGGCATAAGGCTTTCATAATGTTTAACTACCCGCTTCCAAAATCCCATCTTTGTTTGACGGTCCCCGACTTGTTTGTCAACCGACACTTTAATCCATGATTTCGCCAACGCTTCCTCCTCTACGGCGTCCCAAGTCTTCCTATCCGGTTTTCTGGGCTGTACCGTCGGCGCCACTTCTTCAACTTCGTCTTCTTCGTCAATTTGTGTCTCCAGGACGGCTTCAAGATCCTCGTATTCTTCGTCGTCATCTAAAACGGGTCGATGATCACGGGGCGCCCAAAATGGGTCAATATCACCCGCACCCATTTCATACATTTGGGAAGAGTGATACATCGGTTGGGGGTTGTAGTACATATCCGATGTATCAACCATACGTGGCCAACGGATGTATCGACCATATGCGGACGATAAACGGGTTGTGTTTGAACACGACCGCAAGTTTGAATGCCGCCTACGTTTCTTCCCCGCATGTTCTTTGGAACTCGTTTGGTTGGTCTAGGATCCATTTGGATTAGATGTTTAAGGTTTGAGTAGTTTTCGGTGTTTAAAGGTTTGATAAATCAATTTTG
Organism: Erigeron breviscapus; assembly: GCA_034093135.1. NCBI lineage: Eukaryota > Viridiplantae > Streptophyta > Magnoliopsida > Asterales > Asteraceae > Erigeron > Erigeron breviscapus. Next base: position 12,297,536 of record CM067174.1, on the reverse strand, counting down.
GTGTTTAATGTTTGAGTTGTATTTGGTTTGGAAATGAGGGAAGCATTTAAAAAAAAAGAAAAGAAAATAGTCGTTAGGCTCCAACGGTCACAACGACCCAGCTAACCACGTGCGACTTTCTACCACCCAAATCAGACCACCCACGCGTGGTACACCATCGGTGGCGGTGTTCCAATGGGGCGCCGCACTCACCACTCACTCTTAATCCATACAGTGCCAACACCCTTAGCTGTACTTACGTCTCAGTTTAAATAGGAAAATGATAATGACAGTTCTAAGGATTATCAATAACAAATATTACATGCTTAAAAACCAGTACATAAATACATTATATATTGAAAATCACCTCTGAATATCTCAACAGCAATGTACAAATTTTAATGCACCAAGTTACTTTTTACTAATAGTCCTACTGGAAGAACAAAAAACCGGAGCGGGCCAACAGCCATCAGCCGGCCGGACAGCGGATCAAGAGACCTGCCAGATAATGGCCCTAAGCGAGGTAACAGGTGACGATCTCGACATAAGGGAGAGTAGCATCAAAGAAGATACAGTTCGGGCTACAGAGGAACGCGGGAAAGAAAATAGAGATCAGATCCAAGATGTAGAAGGCAATTCAACAGCAACAGGAAGGACCCGTCAGCAGCCAACCAAAAGAGATCTGAACAAGACGAAAGAAACAGGAAGCAAAAATAAAGGTGACTCCAAAACGATAAAAAGCCCGATGCCGGTATACCCACCATACCCGATTTATCAGGGAACCCCAGTTGGGATACCTGCAGCAGACGTTGTACAAACAACACCCGGGCTAGGAACATATCAGACATCGAGTGCATGTCTACCGTAATACTCTGGGGGATATTTTTATCCCTACAGAGGGCCATTTATCCAGTACATGGGGACACCACACTTTGGCGGAAGCTATCCGGGACACATGCAGGCATCATGGTATTACCCGTACAATATTGCAACCCCGCAGTATCAAGAATGCACTTTTAAAGCAAGTCCAACCACCAGAGTCAAAAAAGACAAGGTGGAACAAAAGGAACTAGAGCCTAAATACAAGGGGTCATGTGCGCAATTTACCAAAGATCTACGCCAACATGTACCTCCGGTAAAGATACTGGAAATCCAAGAGCTACCTTGGTATGATGGTACCTCCGATGTCGATGAATTCCTGAGGAGTATTGACGACGCAAGCAAGGTGGAAGGATGGAGCGATCCGGCAACTTGCCATGTCATCCTCTACCTCTTACATGGAAAGACAAGGGAGTGGCTCGAAGGCTTACCCGAAGAAAGTATCCATGATGTCAAAGGCTTTAAGTCAAAATTAAAGAAGGAGTTTGGTTCTCACCTACGGGCACATACTATCAAGCAGGAGAAGAGGCGGAAGATTTTCTGAAGCGGTATGGAGACAGCACTCGAAACCTAGTGCATATATAAGAAGAAGAAAGAATATCTGGAGCCATCCACGGTCTCCGGTCAGGAGACCTGATACGGCATCTATGCCTCAGCAAACCAAGGAGTTACCTGGAACTAATGGAGAATTCCACGAGTGGAGGAATGCAGAAGAAATAGCAGGAAAAACTATGGCCAAATGGAAATCCATGATAAAGCATAATGGGAAACAAACTAAGATAACGGAGGATATGGGAGCTGATGAGTTCTCCCCCACAGGTAGTAGGACGAACAACTACAAAAGAACAATAGGCAACCTCCGGAAAACTCTATCAGAAATCCTGTCATCTGAAGAAGTAGCAAAAACATTTGTCAGGCCACTACCACTGTCCGGAAGAGGAACCAGAAACCTAGACAAATTCTATTGTTTCCACAACGGATACGAGCATGGCACCGATTACTGCAGGGAGCTACTAAGGCATATAGACAACACAGCCAGAGAAAAAAAGTTAGCACATCTGGTAAAAAGGAGAAGGCCTACCATCGACGAAACAGAGCCAGGGGAGCACCGGAGCAGGATACTGTCAAACACCTTGATCCCAGAAAAAGGACCACAACATTATCACTTCGAAGAACTGGATGGGAAGGTGTCGATAGATCCGGTTCTAATAAACGTGAATATAGGCAGCGTGTGTCTGAAGAACACACAAGTAGACACAGGAAGCGGCAAAGATATAATCTATGAAAAAAGCTTCCTCAGACTGCCGAAGAAGCTCCGAGATACAATCACACCACTGGACACAGAGGTGGTAGGATTTGCCACTGAACGCATCCGCCCATTGGGAGATATATGGCTAGACGCCACTATCGGAAGATATCCCTGGCAAAGAACGGAAAGGATCCTGGCAATTGTAATAAAGGCAAACTCACCCTACAATATGCTCTTGGGTAGAGAGGGAATGAAGAAGTTCCATATGATACCATCAACGATACACGGTTACGTACAGTACAAATCTCGCGGGGGGATGCAAACAATACCCTCTTCATTTAATGAAGAAGAAAAGGGATAGAGCTCCGTACCGCGGTACAAACGCAACAGAAGGATAATTCAGAAAGGGCCTAGAGGACAACTGGAAATCGCAGAAAGAAGACCAGATGCATCTGGACCAGGAAGGGAAAAAGAAACCCACATACCAAAGTCTCTGATAGGCATTAAGACCGGTCGGAGCATAATTTGCCCTCGGGATAAGCCAACTTAACGGAGAAAATATGGCAGCATAAAAGTAGCAGATAGGAACAATACAAAGAAATTGTAACTTCCTCCTGCCATGTACTTACAAGCTCCCAAAAATTATATAAAACGATCGTAATAATTTTATAAATGCGCATAAAAAACATTAATTTGAATAGTCAAGGGGACGCCCATAAGACTTTCAAACATAAACATGAGGTGAAAACCCATGATTAAAATGCACAAGACACTCCTTCCTTATGATGGAAGTGTATAAGCATAAATGCATAAGACACTCTTTTAAGAGTGTATAAGCATAACAAAAGTACAATATTACTTCTTTATGAAAGTATGCAGAATAAAAGCCATAAAAAGGCAAAGCAAAAATAGCAGAAGCAAAGATGAAGACAAACGCAAAAAAGAAGAGAGACAATAAACAGCAAAGAAAGTCATCCAGAACCCACAACCACATGCCCAAGGCATCAAAAAATATATGTACAAAAAGTGCAGAGGATCAACAGTTTACATTCCACGAGGCCTAATGTCATAAAGATCATGTAACACCCGCCACTTTGACCGGTCAACGCTAGCGAACTCGTAAAAAAGAAATTAGTCAAATTGAAGTAAATAGACTTTTGTAATGAAAAGGTAGGCATGTGAATAGTCATTAGGAGCGTAATTTCAAAATATGTTTGATGGTGTCGACGAGATATGTGAATGAATCTCTAGTCAAAGATTTTAACAAAACGAATCATTTCTCGGGAGAAACCGGAAGTCGATAGGAGAGTGTCAATAGGGGAACAAAACCCTCCCTCCCTCCTTTCTCTTTCTCATTTCTCACACACTCACTCTCTCTCTATCTTATCCCTTCTCTCTCTTTCTCTCTCAAAAAGCAAGACCAAAAACCCCCCCTTCATCTTCATCTTCATTTCTTCCTTTTATTTTCGGATTTAAGGTTGTGACAACTTCAAAAGTATTAGTTAATCTTTATGTAATAATAATCATTCTTGAAACTTCAAGATTTTTGACTTATAAAAGTGTTCATCCTTCTCTAGCACCCCAAAAACGGATTTGGAGCCTCGGGACGTTTTGCTATCGTGGACGTCGGTTCTACTTCCTTTCATCTTGGGCTTGTTATTGCTCGTCACAGGTGAGTTCTGTAGCTCCCTACTCAATAGAGATTCGGGCTAAAAAGTGTACAAGTTTTGTGTGTTGACTTGCTTGATTGTGCAATTATATGTTTGCCTTGATTGATGACATTATTTGATTGTGCATACGTTTGATTGTCTTAATTGATGGTGTTGTTTAATTTTGCACACGCATGATTGTCTCGGTTGATGATATTGTTTAATTGATGGGTTGTGCATTTGCTATTAGATATGAATTGTGAATTTAACTTAGTAGGTCATACATGGTGGATGGTAATGCCATCGAAGTGCTATAGATGTGGTGGGAAGGCTGCGGGTGACCCTATATATAATCATCTATGATTCGATGAAAGTAGAATCCTCCGAAGTGTATGTACATGTTGTTTTGGTTGACGGTTGGATGTTTTGGACTTGTGGTTTGATTTGGGGAGACCGTTTATGGGAGTCGGTTGGTGGACTGTTAGTGAGTTAGATGTAGGAGCTTTTCCACAATTGTGTGGACCGGGTACCACGAGTACTTGAGGACATTGATACGGGTACTATATGTACTTGATGACATTGATACGGGTACTATATGTACTTGATGACATTGATACGGGTACTATATGTACTTGATGACATTGATACGGGTACTATATGTACTTGATGACATTGATACGGGTACTATATGTACTTGATGACATTGATACGGGTACTATATGTACTTGATGACATTGATACGGGTACTATATGTACTTGATGACATTGATACGGGTACTATATGTACTTGATGACATTGATACGGGTACTATATGTACTTGATGACATTGATACGGGTACTATATGTACTTGATGACATTGATACGGGTACTATATGTACTTGATGACATTGATACGGGTACTATATGTACTTGATGACATTGATACGGGTACTATATGTACTTGATGACATTGATACGGGTACTATATGTACTTGATGACATTGATACGGGTACTATATGTACTTGATGACATTGATACGGGTACTATATGTACTTGATGACATTGATACGGGTACTATATGTACTTGATGACATTGATACGGGTACTATATGTACTTGATGACATTGATACGGGTACTATATGTACTTGATGACATTGATACGGGTACTATATGTACTTGATGACATTGATACGGGTACTATATGTACTTGATGACATTGATACGGGTACTATATGTACTTGATGACATTGATACGGGTACTATATGTACTTGATGACATTGATACGGGTACTATATGTACTTGATGACATTGATACGGGTACTATATGTACTTGATGACATTGATACGGGTACTATATGTACTTGATGACATTGATACGGGTACTATATGTACTTGATGACATTGATACGGGTACTATATGTACTTGATGACATTGATACGGGTACTATATGTACTTGATGACATTGATACGGGTACTATATGTACTTGATGACATTGATACGGGTACTATATGTACTTGATGACATTGATACGGGTACTATATGTACTTGATGACATTGATACGGGTACTATATGTACTTGATGGCATTGATACGTACATGACCCTGAGTATATAGACGTATATACCTGATGATTTTGAGATGCCACGTTGGTCGGGTCGACGACATCGTGAGTATCGTTGCATTGATGGTATTGTGACACGCATATGACACATATCTTGATATTGACATCACATGTGCATACTCATTACACGCTTTTGCATTGCATTCGAATTATTTCGTGTAATCTTTGAATTGATTGATGTGTGACAAAGCTATGCTTTAAGCAACCTAACTTATTTGATGTGTGATTACTTAAAGGCTACTTGTAATTGATCACTTGCCTTTACTTTGGATATCTTGTTATTATGGACGATGGTTCCTTGTGAACTATTACTACGAACTCACCAACCTACTGTTGACCTTGTTTAGTACACTTTTCAGGTTATCAAGTAAATCCATGGCGTGATGATTGATTGATTGATGCTTGTGCTCGGGCTTGGACTTACATGGATCCAGGATTCATTTGCCCCTTATTTTGCATTATGCATTTTGTACTTGATTGTTGATGTTGGATCCACCGAATCCCTTTTTATTCATATAGTTCATGTTCTACGATAATTCCATGCTAATGCTATATCTTTTCGGTAATATCCCAGGCCTAGCTTGGGGTGTTACAGATCAGCTACCGAAGCATCAGGATTTGAAGAAATTTGCTTAATATAAGGAAAAGAAACATTCCTTAGGGCCTCTTCAGCGGCAACGATCCTCTCCTCAGTACCAAGAAGTCTTTCCTTCCCCCTCAAGATAACTTGCCCATGACCCCTCCATACGCAAAAGTAACAAGGCTCTGATCAAACTCAGGGCTCGCCATCAACATACAAAATACATGAGGAATAACACCAGAAATAACCTGGCGCATGGAATTTGTCCTATTCTCCAACTCCAACTCCCTCAAATCAACCCTCTCTTGCAAGTTGTTAATCACTACAGGCGGCCCAGCAGCAGTAAGGGTGGTGATCCGCTAATTAGCAGCATCTAAACTTTGCGTAGCCAAGGATAGAGCTTCCTGGGTATCAGCGAGCTCCCTCCACAAAGTAATAATAAGAGAAGCATCACCTCCACCAGACTGAGCAGCCCTTAGAGAAGCCACCTCTGCCCTGTACCTCCAAAGATCTTCCTCCAGAAAGTGCACCCTAGCACTGCTAGCCGAACCAATCATACCAGCAGCAAACAGAGCCTGGTTGGTAATCTCAACAAGCCTTTGAGTTGGCATGGTATCAAGCATAGTCCTTAAGTGATCGGGAACTAGCATATCCAAACTCATCCGGCAAAGCTGAGGACCAGGCAGCTCATTATGAAGAGGAATCCCTAAATATAAAGAAGTCCAGTTATACATGCAAAAGGGAAACAACAAATTGAAGAAAAGCATAAAAAATAAAGATGTCACCTACCAGCAGTAGCCTCAGCTTCTTCAACAGGCTCTTTCCCAGGCCTACGCCCAGGATCAGAAGTACCAGCTAAAAGAAAGAAAGGCACACACACATCAGATTTACAAAGGCATAAGAAACAGAATCAAGAGAAAACACACATACCCTTATCAGCATTAGGAACCGGTGCAGCAGCAGCAATCTCATCCCTCACCGGGGATGGATCAAGGACGATAACAGAAGGACCTGCAGCCATAGAGTCTACTGTAACAGATGACCCACCACTCACCCTCTGCCTCTTCGGAGGAGGTCCAGAACCGACAACACCAGCAGGATCGAGACCCTCCCCATAAGGCAGAGGCCTTATACCAACAACCATGCCTCGGGGATTCATGGTCACAGCTTCCCTAAGAGATAACTCTACAAATACAACATAAAGTAATAAGATGCAAGTAAAAACAAGGGAGTTGGCAGAAAAAATAGTAAGAAGAATGGTACCTTCACAGCACCATATAAACACTGGCTCGTCAGGGGAACCCTCCCATGTTGGCAGAATGCCACTCAGATACAGAATTACAGAAGAATAGGTAACCAACTCAAATGGAGACCTACGAACCTGATGGACTAATGGATTATCAATGGTAATCCAGTGATGCACATTATCCTGAAATGTCATACCCAACACCAACCTATCTGTATTCAACAAATCCCTGAACATCAGATGAATATATTCCTCACTGAAAAACAAAAACCCCGACCTCCGGTTCAACATATCAGAATCACCTACATCAAAAAACAACCTACCCGGCCTTTCCTCGACCATAACCCAACCATCACGAATGCCAAGTTTGAATAAATATCGAAATAACCTTATCGATGGCACTATCTCATAGGCATGGAAAATAATGATAAACGACATTAGCATGGTAATCACTAAGGGGTGCACCACAGATAAATAAAGATCGAAATAATCAAGTAACCCTAATAACCAAGGGGACAAAGGGAATCTAAGGTTGCCACCGGAAAAAGGAGCGGTATACATACCTATGAATCCGGTTGGCGCATCCAATACCGATTCCGACCAACCCGGAACCCTAATTTCAGGATCGTTGGGGCGGTAAAAACACCGGCTAAACCATGCGACGTCTTCGTCTGTCATTTCCAAATATGTAGTGCTAATAATCTGAAAATGATTCCTCATTGTCAAATAAAGAGAAGATAAAAATGGGGGAGCGGATACTTTTGAAGACGAAAGAGTAGGAAGAGTGGAAAAAAAAAAAACTCTTCGACGCCGTCAAAGAATAAATAGCAGACAAGAAGGATGATTTGAAAAACCGGCGCATAAACTACCCAACCGTCGATTAGTTTTCTTCTCGGGATAGGCGCGCCCGAATTAACTCTTGAAGGGATACATACACGGAAGAGTAAAATTACAACTTTACCCTTAAAAAGAGTTCCGGGGGAATAACGAGCATCCAAAAATCAAAGCTTCCTAGAGCTCCGATTAAAAAGGTACACCATCATTTTTATTTGATTTCCTTTGGATTATTCATGAAGTCTAATGCGATACTCTACTGAGAGACTCTCCCATCAGACTGGGAGGCTTGATGATATACCGTATACGGAGCTCTACCTCCGTATAAAAGACTGGATACGAAGGACCATTCCTAAGCAGCGAAGATTCTAACATATTGTACCAAGCAAACATATCCGTAGCCGAAGCTACGATGTATACCTCCGTAACCCCGGAGCTCTTAAGATTATTATCATTACAAATAATATGGAACGGATACACATGAATCTTTTCCATGCTTATCCGCCCTCCTAAAAAGGAATGAGATCAAACACTCCCAAAAACTAGGACACGGTTTAGGAGTCCTAAACATATCTCTTCTGTATTTAGAAGATATCACGAAAAGAGGAAGTGATTTACCCTAAATCCTTATCTTACTCTCCAAGACTTTACCCTCTATATAAAGGGAGGAGGTGCCCTATGGCACATCATCATCACCAATACATTCGACTTTCGAATACCTAACTATCACCAACAAACCCAAAGCCTCATAATCGGCTGGGGATAAACAACCAAAGGCGTAGAGCGGCTTACTGCCCTCTGACCGGAAGGGAATCGCCAACAAAACACCCTAAACCAACCTCACACCTTCGGTTGAGTCATAGTGCGATTATTTGATCAAATAGGTACTACACAACCTTAACTTCATGAATTGACACAACGTGAAGTACAATATTGGTTTTTCTTGCCATTTAAGGTATCTCTTTAATTGTAATTAATACATTTTTGTATTGATTATAATACATATTATCAAAGTATCTTTTCATCTATAATTAATACATTTTTGTATTAGTTATAATTCTTGCCATTTAAGGTATCTCTTCATCTTAAAATTAATACATTTTTGTATTAATTATAATCCTACTATTTAAAGTATCTCTTCATATATACATATGTATACATATGTATATATATACTTTTGTATTCATCCATGAATACATTCCATAAGGATATTGTATTGATATTAATCAATCATATCAAATATACTTTCATTTACAAATAAACGTATTTGCATATTAAGCTAACTACTTAGTTTGTTTATGGTATTTCAAAAATGATTTGTAAAGAAATCTTCTATATATAAATCATGTATCATTTATAAATATTTCAAAATATATCACAAGGTTATTGAAAGAACTGAAACCAGTTACGTTGACAAGCGTATTAATAAATAACATTATAGATAAATTAAGTTTAAAACAAGAATATAAATCAAATCGTATTTTCTATTAGGAATAATTTGCTTGATCGTCATCATCGTCATCATCAATGTTTTTACGTTACTAATCAAATCACCGAACTAAGGTGAGTTTCATGGAATCCCTATTTACTATTTTTGGGACTGAGAATACACAACTGTTTTGTTTTATGGACACAATTGTTTAAATGATCCATGCTTATATTTTTGTTACAATGCTTTGAATTGAAATCCCCTATATGGAACTTGGACCGATAAATTGCAACGCGAATATTATAAATAGTACTATTGGGTTGACACCCCTATCCTGGTTAGTCGCACTAACACATGCAAGGGATAATTAATATTTGAACTTAAATCGTGATTGCATTGAGCATTAGCATCACAAGAGGGGTAATATATATATACGTAAATCGTATGATGTTAAGGTATTCGGTTTCCAAGGTATAAGCATGTGATATACGAATTAATAGGTTGAAATAAACCACGTATACTTGATAGTCGTAATGCATGCGATATCATATTCAAATCTTGTGATCAAAAGGTAAATCCTTATTATAAAAACCGTGAACTCACCAACTTTATGTTGACGAAATTTAACGTGTATTCTCAGGTACTTGAGCTGTTTGATGCATATACGTGAATGCATGCTTTTGGAGTCACACACATCATATAGTAGAAGAAAACATTTAGAAATGTCTTTTGTTTGTTAATATTCTCTTGTTTAAAAGAATCTCATTTGTACTCGATGTGTACTCGTACTATCTTTTGTAAGGAAAGAATGATTATATATATGAAAGTTTCTAAAAACATCTCATTTAGAGGTCGTTTATTATAATATGTGTTTGTGATTCCTCTAATTGTTCACACTTTCCGTTTCCGCAAAATTAAATATTTTGGGGGTGTGACAGATTGGTATCAGAGCCACAGGTTATAGTGAACTAGGTTGCATTAGTGGGCCTGATAAATGAACTATTAGGTTGCATTAATAAACTTAGTCTGTAACTTTTTGTGACAATATGCTCATACATGCTTAGAACATACACTTTCATGCCTTAGTTTTAAAAAGTCTTAGCTCGATCATGCCTTAGATTTCTTATGCCTTAGTATTTTTGTAAATACAGAAATGGCTGATAATCACTATGATTCAGACTCCAGTGAGAGTATAAATATAGAGCTCAATCATAATGGATGGATTTCAGACTCTGACGATAGCGTCGACCAAGCATTCCCTTATGTAGAAACCGATTCTGAAAATGAAAATGAGATAGAAAATCCCCAAAATGAAGTTAGTGATCTAGAAGATGCACCACTAGCTGATAATGAAACACCTCCCGAATCACCGATTGTGGTTGACCCTTATGTCAATCCGGATGATATTACTGAAATCCCACAAGTTATCAAGGAATGGAAAATAGATATGGGATGGCCTTCATTTGAGCAACCACCATTTGAGCCAAGGGATTTTTCCCATAACTCATGAACCACCTCATCACACCGTGCCTATTCTAGTAGCAAGACTCCATGAGCTAGAAAGTAAGTTGGAAACTGTTCAATATGAAATGCAAAGCCTAGCAAGTCAAAGGAGTGTCTCTATTACTAGAGAAAGTGTTAGAAATGTAAGGGAAGATTTTAATAGATTCACCGAATTGTACAACCATAATGCTGCTATCCTAGATCATCTAGACGAAGACCATCTAGACTTGGTCCAACATCTAAGAGAAAATAATGTGATCAACGACAACAATGACAAATCATTGGTTACTAGGATTCAAGAGATGGAAAGAACAATAGCCAACCTTAAAGCTCAATTGCCCTCACTTCTGGAAACAAGAGAAACCGAGCTACTTCACCCTAAGAAAAGATGCTGAAGAAAGAGCAAGTTATTAGAAGCCTATATATATAGTAGGAAATATATGTGAAAGATGATGTATTAGAGTCTCATATTAGGAAATATACATATTAGGATGATGTAATATAAGTTCATGGATAGGTTAACTCTTTAGGAAGAATACGGTTCTCTAATTTTGATGTACTAGAGAACTCGTATTAACAAGGAAATATATATATCCTTGTTACGTTAGTTAAATCATTGTACTGTGTAATTTTCCAATATAATACAATGGTACTTTGATATACAACTTGTGTCATTATACTTTCAAGTCTTTACTTTATTCTAAGTTAGAAATCTATTATTGTGGAATTTACTAGATTAAGTGTTGATGAAATTATAGTTCTAGTATACCTCTAACAAACTTACTAACTCGAAACATTTTCTTTATTTAAGAAAATAACTGATTGGCGCCTCCTAAGAACGCAAATCCACAAAGAAGGTCGATCCGAACTAACCCCGATCTTACTAAGAAAAAGAATTCGGAACCCGCAAAGAAAAAGAATACTGAGCCAATTAAGAAAGTTACTCGACCCCAACCAGCTAAGAAAACAAAGCCAATTATTGAGCCGGAGAGTTCTAGTGAAGAAGAGGAAGAAACCATTCCCATGAAACAAAGTGAAATCGACAAACTAATAGCGGAACAAGTTGCAGACCTTATGGCCATAGAAGCAAGTAAGAATACCGGAAGGAAAGAAAATGTTAGCCAGACGAAGGGAAAGGGTTCGGTTGCAAGCAAAACTACCCAACTACTAGCAGGAAGTTCTAGTAAGGTAGGTTCATACAAGGATTTCATGTATTGCAAGCCGATATACTTCCATGGTACTGAAGGGGCAGTAGGCCTGTTGCAATGGTTTGAGAAAACTGAATTTGTATTTCGCTTATGTGAATGCACTGACGATAACCATGTCAAATATGCCATCGGCACACTTCTGAGTGGTGCTCTTTCTTGGTGGAATGAATATGCCAATGTTATAGGAATTGACGCAGCTAATGCAACTCCTTGGGACGAAGTTAAGGAAATGCTAAGGGAAGAATATTGTCCAAGGAACGAGATTCAGAAGTTAGAAATGGAGTTTTGGGGTTTGACTGTCAAAGGAAACAATATTGCTGCCTATACTAGGCGTTTCCACGAATTGTCGGTACTATGTCCTACAATGGTTAAACCATTGTACAAACAAGTTGAGCTATACCTTTGGGGACTTCCTCAGTCTATCCAAGGGAATGTGATGGCATCAAAACCCGTTACGCTTTCGAATGCTATCCGTTTAGCTCATGATCTCATGGATCAAGCAATTCGTCACGGGGCAGTTATCAAGACTACCGAAGTTAGGAACTTTGATAATAAAATATAATGGGATGGGAACCAAGGAAGGAACTTTACTCCTCGTCCGTTTAGGAAACCTGATAATATAAGAGCCTATAATGTCGGCCCAAGCAACAACATTCCTAATAGGGGAAACCCGTCAGTTTGTGGCCAGTGCAAGCGTCATCACCAAGGACCTTGCAAATTCTGTGAGAAGTGCAAGAGATATGGTCATATTACAATGGAATGTAAGATTACCGCACATACTAATAACAGAACCGCACCTGGAGGCTGTCACCATTGCGGAGATAAGGGGCACTGGAGGCCAAATTGCCCAAAGCTGAACATCATGAATGTCCAACCAGCTCGTGGGAGAGCATTTGTTATCACACCAGAACAAGCTCGGAATGACCCTAACCTCGTTACGGGTACGTTCCTTATCAACGATTTCTATGCATATGTTTTATTTGATACTGGTGCTGAAAAATGCTTTGTATCTGAAGAATTCACCCCATCACTTAATACAATTCCCGATAGATTAGATGCTAAGTATACAGTGGAATTAGCTAACGGAAAACTCATGTCTACCGACAAAATCTTTCAATATTGTACTCTAAACTTAGCCGACCGTCCTTTTCCAATAGACTTAATGCATGTGAAATTAGGAAGCTTCGACATAGTCATCGGTAATTCGGTATGGATTGGTTGTCAAAACATCATGCTGAAATCTTATGCCACGATAAGGCAGTCCGAATTCCTCTCCCGAATGGAGAAGTGATTATCATGCAAGGAGAGAAAAGCGGCACACCGCTAAACATCATTTCGTGTATGAAAGCTCGGAAGTGCTTGAAGAAAGGATACTTTTTCTATCCTAGCACACGTGAAAGAAAAGAAATCAGATGAGAAACGATTAGAAGAGGTGCCAGTAGTAAAAGAATTTCCTGAGGTATTTCCGGAAGAATTACCAGGACTTCCACCATCTAAACAAGTAGAGTTTCATGTTGATTTAACACCTGGAGCAAAACCAGTAGCTCGAGCACCTTATTGTTTAGCCCCGTCAGAAATGCTTGAATTGTATCAGTTACAAGAACTGTTAGATAAAGGTTTCATTAGACCAACTTTCTCACCTTGGGGAGCTCCAGTCTTATTTGTTAAGAAAAAGGATGGATCCTTTAGAATGTGTATCGACTATCGTGAGTTCAACAAACTAACGATAAAGAATAGATATCCTCTTCCAAGAATTGATGATTTATTCGATCAACTTCAAGGTTCTAAGTTCTAGTCAAAGATAGACTTAAGATCTGGTTATCATCAACTGAAAGTTAAGGAAACAAACATTCCTATAACAGCTTTCAGAACTCGTTATGGCCACTACGAATTTCTAGTGATGCCATTTGGCTTAACAAACACACCAGCTGTGTTCATGGATCTGATGAACCACGTATGCAAACCATACTTAGATCAATTCGTCATTGTATTCATCGATGACATTCTCATCTACTCTAAAAGCAAAGAGGAACACGAGCAACATTTGAGGAAAATCTTAGAGCTGCTCAAGAAGGAGCAACTGTATGCCAAATTCTCAAAATGTGATTTTTGGATTGAGAAAGTACAGTTCTTAGGTCACGTTGTTACTAGCAAGGGTATTCACGTGGATCCTGCAAAGATAGAAGCTGTGGAAAAATGGGAAGCACCCAAGACGCCATCAGAAATCCGTCAATTTTTAGGTCTTGCTGGCTATTACCGACGATTCATCAAAGGTTTCTCTAAAATAGCTCAGCCATTAACCTCCTTAACTCAAAAGGACAAGAAATTCTTATGGACCGAGAAACAAGAAGAAGCATTTCAAGTGTTAAAGAAAATGCTTTGTAGTGCACCGATTCTTGCATTGCCAGAAGGTAACGATGATTTTGTTGTATATTGTGACGCCTCCTATCAAGGGTTAGGTTGTGTTTTAATGCAACGACAAAAGGTCATCGCTTACGCGTCACGACAGTTGAAAATACATGAGAAGAATTACACAACTCATGACTTGGAATTAGGAGCCGTAGTATTTGCCTTAAAGATGTGGAGACATTACTTGTACGGTACAAAGTGTACTGTGTTCACTGATCACAAAAGCCTCCAACATATCTTTGATCAGAAAGAGTTAAACATGAGGCAACGACGTTGGGTAGAATTGCTAAATGATTATGACTGTGAAATTCGTTATCACCCAGGGAAAGCAAACGTAGTTGCTGACGCTCTCAGTAGAAAAGAGAGAATCAAACCTCTTAGAGTTCGAGCAATGAACATCATGATTCAGACAAACCTCACCTCTCAAATTCATGATGCTCAACAAGAAGCAATCAAGAAAGAACATGAGAAGGTAGAATCCTTACGAGGAACGGACAAGCACTTTGAAATAAAGGATAATGGAACTAGGTATTTTATGGATCAGATATGAGTACCTCTTTATGGAAATTTTAGAGATTTAGTAATGAATGAAGCACATAAAACTAGATACTCTATACATCCGGGATCCGATAAAATGTACCACGGTTTAAAGGAATTCTATTGGTGGCCAAACATGAAGGCAGATATCGCTACCTATGTCAGCAAGTGTTTGACATGTTCCAAGGTGAAAGCTGAATATCAAAAACCCTCGGGATTGTTACAACAACCTGAGATACCCCAATGGAAATGGGAGAGAATAAAAATGGATTTCATTACAAAGTTACCAAAGACGACAAACGGTGATGACATGATTTGGGTGATAGTCGATCGTCTCACCTAATAAGCACATTTTCTACCGATAAAGGAAACCGACAAAATGGAGAGATTAACTCGGTTGTACTTAAAAGAAGTCGTCTCAAGACACGGAGTACCACTTTCTATCATCTCCGATCGTGACGGTAGATTCACATCAGACTTTTGGAAGTCACTACAAAAAGCACTCGGTACTCATTTAGATATGAGCATTGCGTACCACCCTCAAACTGATGGTCAAAGTGAACGAACCATCCAAACCTTGGAAGATCTGCTACGAGCATGTACTGTAGATTTTGGAAATGGTTGGGATAAGCATTTGCCTTTAGCAGAATTCTCATACAATAATAGTTATCACGCTAGTATCAAGGTGGCACCTTTTGAGATACTCTATGGAAGGAAATGTAGATCACCAATTTGTTGGACTGAGCTTGGAGAAAGTCAGCTCACAGGTCCAGAGATTATACATGAAACAATGGAGAAAGTCATACAAGTTCAGCATAAGCTAAAAGCTGCTCAAGATGGTCAAAAGAGATATGTTGACGTTAGAAGAAAACCTTTAGAGTTCAAGGTCAACGATAGAGTTATGTTAAAGGTATCACCATGGAAAGGTGTTATCCGCTTTGGAAAGCGAGGGAAACTAAGTCCTAGATACATAGGCCCATTCGAGATACTTGAACGTATCGGTCCAGTTGCTTACCGTTTGAAGCTACCTCGGGAATTGAGTAGTGTTCATGACGTTTTTCGTGTTTCAAACTTAAAGAAGTGTCTATCTGAAGAGAGTGTCGTCATACCTTTGGCTAAGATCCAAATTAACAAACGACACCACTTTGTTGAAACCCCGGTGGAAATCATGGACCGTGAGGTTAAACAGTTGAAACATAGTCGAATCCCCATAGTTAAAGTCTGATGGGATTCAAAGAGAGGTCACGAATTCACATGGGAACGTGAGGATCAGTTCAAGAAGAAATATCCACATCTTTTCGAGAAACCTATAGGAGTCTACACTTTGAATTTCGGGACGAAATTCCGTCTGACGGGTAAATACTGTGACAACCGTCAAATTTTCACTTTATTAATTAAACCTAATTATATGTAATTAGGTATCGTTTATGCTGATTAGGGTAATTTGAGCTAAGTTAGGGCATGATTAAGTGTATGAGTATGTGTTAAGTTTTCTTATTGGTTATGTGACTAATCAAACTACTAAATGAATTATCTTAACAAGTTTAAAGGCCTTGATGATGAGCAAATAGGAAGAAAAAAAGTTCAAAATCCATAAGAAATCATAAAACGTTTATTTTTCGCGTGAGACTTTCTCGTATGGACTTAAGACTTAGGGAAACCTAATATCTAGTGTTTTAACACTTTAATATGATTTTTATTTAATAAAATAACACACTTGAAAAATTGAAAAATCTAAATAATTATAGTGAATAGTAAGGAGGTTAAACCATTTAACTAGTTACTTATAAGTTAGATATTTGTTTTACCATAAGATATGAACACATCACCACTCTAGTAAAAACTAGCATGAATCACTCCTTAACCATCACCACATTTGCTTAAACTTAACTTACATTTTTACTATAAATACTAGCCTTATGTAAACACTAATACTTGCTAATTCACACAATCAAACATCTTTTTCTAAATCTCTATCATTCCAAGATCCATACTTGTTCAAGTTCAAGCATATCTTTCACAACCCTTCATCATCCCAAGCTTTCAATTCAACCAATGTTGTCTTGAATTCGTTGGTAGCAATTTGTAAACACGACGTTGTTATCGTGAATTTTCTCAAGAACTTCTCAAAGCCTAGTTATAATGGCCACATGGAGTTAGGATTATTCCATATTGTTCAAGTTCAAGCATATCTTTCACAACCCTTCATCATCCCAAGCTTTCAATTCAACCAATGTTGTCTTGAATTCGTTGGTAGCAATTTGTAAACACGACGTTGTTATCGTGAATTTTCTCAAGAACTTCTCAAAGCCTAGTTATAATGGCCACATGGAGTTAGGATTATTCCATATTCATCAAGTTTATAAGTCCAAGTTATAGTCGATTATCTCAAGATCTTATTTGGAGCTCATTCCTATATCGTTACTTTGATCTTAGAATTTATAATTCTCCAAACTTGTAAGTGTTTATATGAAACCTTACTATATATTTCCTTATGATTTTATGACTATATTTTATGTATTGAAATGTTTGTCAACTTATTTTATACTCAAATGATATGTATTTGCATTTAAATACGTTAAATATCGCTTTTATACGAATATTGAATTGTTGGCACTTTTGTAGAAATACATAAGTAAAACACTTTTAACAAATACTTTTATATACTAATTATGGTGTATAAATAAATGTATAGTTATATATTTAACTATCCTATTTTTATATCAATCGTATTTCACAATTTGTGAATTATTTCATATTCCGATCTCTTGTTTTGGATAGAATATATCCTTGATAGCCTTTTAACCATAGTACTTCATTACTAAAAGTAAATTTCATGACACTTGGGCCTCTTCGGGGTACACCAACGGAGGGGATTGTAGTTCGCAATTTAACGCAACTTGGTTCACCGTTTGGGTACTACACGACCCTAACTTCATGAATTGACACAAGGTGAAGTACAATATTGGTTTTTCTTGCCATTTAAGGTATCTCTTTAATTATAATTAATACATTTTTGTATTGATTATAATACATACTATCAAAGTATCTTTTCATCTATAATTAATACATTTTTGTATTAGTTATAATTCTTGCCATTTAAGGTATCTCTTCATCTTAAAATTAATACATTTTTGTATTAATTATAATCCTACTATTTAAAGTATCTCTTCATATATACATATGTATACATATGCTTTTGTATTCATCCATGAATACATTCCATAAGGATATTGTATTGATATTAATCAATCATATCAAATATACTTTCATTTACAAATAAACGTATTTGCATATTAAGCTAACTACTTAGTTTGTTTATGGTATTTCAAAAATGATTTGTAAAGAAATCTTCTATATATAAATCATGTATCATTTATAAATATTTCAAAATATATCACAAGGTTATTGAAAGAACTGAAACCAGTTACGTTGACAAGCGTATTAATAAATAACATTATAGATAAATTAAGTTTAAAACAAGAATATAAATCAAATCGTATTTTCTATTAGGAATAATTTGCTTGATCGTCATCATCGTCATCATCAATGTTTTTACGTTACTAATCAAATCACCGAACTAAGGTGAGTTTCATGGAATCCCTATTTACTATTTTTGGGACTGAGAATACACAACTGTTTTGTTTTATTGACACAATTGTTTAAATGATCCATGCTTATATTTTTGTTACAATGCTTTGAATTGAAATCCCCTATATGGAACTTGGACCGATAAATTGCAACGCGAATATTATAAATAGTACTATTGGGTTGACACCCCTATCCTGGTTAGTCGCACTAACACATGCAAGGGATAATTAATATTTGAACTTAAATCGTGATTGCATTGAGCATTAGCATCACAAGAGGGGTAATATATATACGTGAATCGTATGATGTTAAGGTATTCGGTTTCCAAGGTATAAGCATGTGATATACGAATTAATAGGTTGAAATAAACCACGTATACTTGATAGTCGTAATGCATGCGATATCATATTCAAATCTTGTGATCAAAAGGTAAATCCTTATTATAAAAACCGTGAACTCACCAACTTTATGTTGACGAAATTTAACGTGTATTCTCAGGTACTTGAGCTGTTTGATGCATATACGTGAATGCATGCTTTTGGAGTCACACACATCATATAGTAGAAGAAAACATTTAGAAATGTCTTTTGTTTGTTAATATTCTCTTGTTTAAAAGAATCTCATTTGTACTCGATGTGTACTCGTACTATCTTTTGTAAGGAAAGAATGATTATATATATGAAAGTTTCTAAAAACATCTCATTTAGAGGTCGTTTATTATAATATGTGTTTGTGATTCCTCTAATTGTTCACACTTTCCGTTTCCGCAAAATTAAATATTTTGGGGGTGTGACACAAACAACCTATACTCATACTACTCCTGGAATATCGGGTTTTTTCCTCCGTCTGTTATATATAATAGGATGAGAGATTGGTATTATATACAACAGATTGAGGAAAACAAACCGATACTTCAGAAGAAGTTTGTGTATATATAGCTTGGTTGAAGGTTTAACTGTTACCGTCTGGAGTAGAAAGTAAACACACTGTCAACGAATATTGAATGCGGTAGAAAATCACTTGTCAAAGTGGATGAACTAATAAGAACTTTCAGGAACGCCACATAGCCCAGTTATGGATCAATTTGGCCCAATTGAAATCTCCAAGTATTTGAATAAAAGCCCAAAAGCCCACGTTTAGTTTCATTTTACATTTTTATGATTTATGTTTCTGTTCTTTATAGCATTTTATGCTTCATGTTTCTATGTTTCATTTTTATTTTATTATCTTTAATTAGAGAGTAATGTACTATAATTCCATTGCTATTATAGTTTTTGGCATTAATCAGGAGGTGATCATGGAAGCTAATAAATACAAATGAACGAATACAAATGAACAAACATATAACTAGAAGTATTATGATTCAAGATTTCAAGCTCAACACTAAAAAAAGTTGTCAAAGTTTAGAAACTAAGAAGTAATTTTATTAAAAGAAATTTTATTTCTTTAAAATGTAGATATAGATTACAATTACAAATAAATAATATATATGTATCTAACGAACATATACAAACAAACATAATTGAACTAACATTCACAAACAAATATTCATGAAAATAAATGAGTGGACAGAAGTTGTAGATATGTTTGTTCATTTAACTTAATGAACAAATTGTTATTTTGTATTCATTCAATTAACTGAACAAGATAACATGAAAGAACTCCTCCTCATATACAATGTTCGACTCATTTACAGTCTTAGCCCAAACATCACAAAAAATAGAACTTTTGTCACGTGTCTTAAACTGGGGAGATTTGTCGGTGCAGAATATAAGACACAATCAGGAAATGGGCCAGGGATGAAAGGATGGGTTCGATGTGGTTCACATAAATGGAACCCATTTGGTTTGTATACAAAGGGAGACAATTGGGTTCGGTCAAGTGTCATTTACAATATACAATCGCACTCTCTACTCTATTATTATCGTTATCTTTTGGGTCATTTCCACATCAATAAAGGGTCACCGTACATTTATTTTGTCTTAGAATTGGTAGTTCTACTTGTTTTTGTCACATTTATTCTTATATATTATGGCGCCAGGTAGTCCGACCAAATAAAGGGTAACCGGACCAGACTTTCCGCGGCGATATCGCCGCGGAAAGAGGGGGGCCCGCTAAATTTCTGTCAGAGTAACCATTAATGACATGGGGGCCCGCACTTTCCGCGGCGATATCGCCGCGGAAAGTTTTGTCTTATTCGACTTTCCGCGGCGATATCGCCGCGGAAAGGGGGCCCGCTAAATTTCTGTCAGAGTAACCATTAATGACATGGGGGCCCGCACTTTCCGCGGCGATATCGCCGCGGAAAGAGGGGGGCCCGCTAAATTTCTGTCAGAGTAACCATTAATGACATGGGGGCCCGCACTTTCCGCGGCGATATCGCCGCGGAAAGTTTTGTCTTATTCGACTTTCCGCGGCGATATCGCCGCGGAAAGTTTCTGGTCGGCTTACCCCTTATTCCATGGTCGGGGCACGCGGGGCGATATTAATTAGTTTTCATTCTCTTCTTTGATATTATATTATAGTTTCATTTATTGATTTTGATATAAGTGTAACATCATAAATAAAATAAGAAAAAAAAATATAGAAGTACTATATTGTTGGTGATTGTCTAATACGTAAATAGCACTAGCATCAAATATTCAAAATAGTCAATGCCTCAATGGTAATGTAAGACAAAGCTCTTTTAAGTTTTAACTAGAAAACACCAACAATCACCTTTCATTAGATACTATATGGATAAATCGATAAACTATCTATTAGCTAGTAAATCTTTGATTAGAGTTTTTGTATACAAGAAGACCGTTTAAGATAGTTTATTTTTGTTTTGTGTCATTACAGTCTTTTTAGTCTTTACTTTAATCAATAATAAAATCTTAAAAGTTGATAGTTATAATTGTGCCCATTTATACATAATAGATTTTCGAAAAGAAGGTGAAACTATTTTTTTTTGAACGGCAAAATTAATATATATTGAATACGAACAAAGACCAACTAGCAAAACATTAGAGGTCAAAAAAGTACAAGCTAAATACTATAGAAAGCCTAGATATATAACACTATGACACAATCTAGACAAAACTCAGGGCCTAAACTGCTACGATCATAAAAAAAAAAAATGAAAACAACTTTCGCCAATTACAATGCTCCAAAGCTCGAGACGAAAGAAAATCTTCACCCATGGAGGTCGTGCCAATGGTTTTTACTCCATAGTGTTTTTGATAAGATCCAACACAGGTCTCTAGTGAAACAAGCTATCAGAAACGCAACTCCAAGAGAAATAAGAAAAAACCGAACCTCTACACATCCCACAACAGACAACAACGGCGGTTGACAGACACTAAATGTTAATCGGGTTTTTGAGTCACTCATCCCATTAAATGCTTGACTTATTGTTTCTGTGGTATACCAGAAGAAGGCAGTATGGATGATAGTGTCCACGAGAACCAAATCATGTTTCTTAGATGGTTCAAAGATAGCATCATTTCTAAATCGCCAAGCTCCCACCGAACCGCATAAATAATAACAATTATAATATCTTTAATTTTTGCATGATGATTCAAGGATCCCACATAGTCCAGAATATCAATCAGGTCCTGATTATGAGGAATGGTAATTCCCAGCCATCTAGAAATAGAGTTCCATACTCTAGAAGCAATTCGACATTCCACCAACAAATGATGAAGAGTTTCTATACCATTATTATAACAAGGGCAGATAAGAGAGTTATTATGAATTCCTCTGAACCACAAATTAAATCTAGTAGGGAAGCCTATCCTTCAACATCCTCCATATAAATATTGTCCCAGAATCATTGTCAATCCATAATCAAGAATCAATCAATAATAATATGAACAAAGAAAAGAGAATGAACCCTAAACGATATATATTATTTACTGAACGAAGGGTTAGTTTTTTACAGACGCATATGGGAACTATATATAGACAACCAACAGGTGCCTATCTAACCGACACACCTCTTTGTAACCGGTCTCTATGACAGTTACAAAACCGGTTCCTATATACTTTACAACTAACACCCCTTATTTAACTAAACAATACATTCCTAACATAACATACGTACTTAAGTCTATTGACACTTTCGACCCATTACACAATCAAACTTGGGTAGAACAATTAAGTCCAACATTCACCCCCCTAATTGTTAACCCATGTTTGATTCTTCAATCTTTCCCTGTTCTTGTTCCATAACACCACTGCTTGTTGCGTGCCACATTTGCTTTCTCTTCTCACGAGTCCATCCTACAAATTTTGAGAATCCAACGTTGTTCCTCTATCAAGCAATCTTCTCTGGTCCTCTTGACCCATTTGCTTTTAGCCATGGCCTCTCTAATCCCTCCTGGATATGCCATACAACACCTTGAACACACGTTGCGCCTTCTCCTGGATTTGCACATGTCCCGTCACAGTTCCAATGATTCATCATACAACACATCGCTTCTGCCCTTTCTTTTGATGAACCACGTTTCACAAAACAACAGCCCCTATGGCTTTGTCTCTGTTTTTCCAACGCACAGCAACAAACACACAACCAACTAATGTTTTCTGATCTCTGCCCTCTGATGTAACCAACAGATCTTCGTCCCTAAGTCTCTTCAATCAACCATATTCCTTTTTCCCTTTTTCTTTTGACCGAATATCCCTCACAAACTCTTCCCAAATTTCTGCCATAATCCAACACAAACATACAACGATTTTTTTGTCTTCTTGACTGCATCGCCAACAGCAACTTCCTCTTGTCCTGTCTTTCTCTGCGATTCCCAAACAGCCCTCTTCTCTCGACAAACAAACCGCTCTCTCTTACTAATTGGATTAAAAACAGAAACATGCTACTAACCTCTGATGATGATCGGTCATCTCCTTATGGGTTGAATAAAGAGAACCGCCAATTGAAGCCTTGATCAGAAAACGTTTTGATTCTTTGATTTTGGATTGCAACAATGATTTCGATCTTCCTTGAAGCCCTCGGCTCTGATACCAATTATTGTCCCAGAATCATTGTCAATCCATAATCAAGAATCAATCAATAATAATATGAACAAAGAAAAGAGAATGAACCCTAAACGATATATATTATTTACTGAATGAAGGGTTAGTTTTTTACAGACGCATATGGGAACTATATATAGACAACCAACAGGTGCCTATCTAACCGACACACCTCTTTGTAACCGGTCTCTATGACAGTTACAAAACCGGTTCCTATATACTTTACAACTAACACCCCTTATTTAACTAAACAATACATTCCTAACATAACATACGTACTTAAGTCTATTGACACTTTCGACCCATTACACAATCAAACTTGGGTAGAAACAATTAAGTCCAACATTCACCCCCCTAATTGTTAACCCATGTTTGATTCTTCAATCTTTCCCTGTTCTTGTTCCATAACACCACTGCTTGTTGCGTGCCACATTTGCTTTCTCTTCTCACGAGTCCATCCTACAAATTTTGAGAATCCAACGTTGTTCCTCTATCAAGCAATCTTCTCTGGTCCTCTTGACCCATTTGCTTTTAGCCATGGCCTCTCTAATCCCTCCTGGATATGCCATACAACACCTTGAACACACGTTGCGCCTTCTCCTGGATTTGCACATGTCCCGTCACAGTTCCAATGATTCATCATACAACACATCGCTTCTGCCCTTTCTTTTGATGAACCACGTTTCACAAAACAACAGCCCCTATGGCTTTGTCTCTGTTTTTCCAACGCACAGCAACAAACACACAACCAACTAATGTTTTCTGATCTCTGCCCTCTGATGTAACCAACAGATCTTCGTCCCTAAGTCTCTTCAATCAACCATATTCCTTTTTCCCTTTTTCTTTTGACCGAATATCCCTCACAAACTCTTCCCAAATTTCTGCCATAATCCAACACAAACATACAACGATTTTTTTGTCTTCTTGACTGCATCGCCAACAGCAACTTCCTCTTGTCCTGTCTTTCTCTGCGATTCCCAAACAGCCCTCTTCTCTCGACAAACAAACCGCTCTCTCTTACTAATTGGATTAAAAACAGAAACATGCTACTAACCTCTGATGATGATCGGTCATCTCCTTATGGGTTGAATAAAGAGAACCGCCAATTGAAGCCTTGATCAGAAAACGTTTTGATTCTTTGATTTTGGATTGCAACAATGATTTCGATCTTCCTTGAAGCCCTCGGCTCTGATACCAATTATTGTCCCAGAATCATTGTCAATCCATAATCAAGAATCAATCAATAATAATATGAACAAAGAAAAAAGAATGAATGTAACACCCGTCGTTTAAAAATATGGGTTTTCAAAAACTTTTCACCTAACGGTGTCATATTGCGGAAGAAAGGACCTTAAAAGTCAAAACCAATAAAACATTTTGGTTTCTGCATTTAGTTGGTGTTACTTGCGACATCATAAAATAGTTCAAATGAAAACCCAACGGTTGCCCAACATAAAACAACCGTCCAAACGTCATTACGTAAATTCGACATTAAGTACTGAATGTAACAAATGTCTAAACAAAGCGTCTATAGGGTAGCTAAGGCTCCTGCATTGCATCTACCCAAGCCTCACTCGTTCTGCATATAGTTCCTTCAAGCTAAACCTGAGGGAACAACCACATTAAAAGAAACAAGTGTTAGCTATTAAAATAGCTAAGTAAGATAACACTTAATTTATAAGCATTTGTCCAATTAAAACAATCTTCATTATTAGACAAGTTTTATTAGGCACAACACACATCACACGTTCACACATATACTGCATTTCAACTTCGTTTCAATTAGGATAATCATCCTAAATGTGCCTATCCTGCATTAGTTCCCACATTATCACACATATCTTCGTTATCTGCATTATTAGTTCACACATAGTCACACGTATCTTCGTTAACTGCATATAAGTGTGCCCTGCATCACACCCGACTGGATGGTTAGTCAAAAGACTTCTCATCTTACGTCGTTAAGGAATGGCAAGCCAATCCTTGAGTAATCCGTATGTGGAGGTTGGTCAAACCCCTCGTATTACTCGCCCTGCGTTATAAAGACCATGTTGCGAGGAGCCACCCAAGCAACAACTGCATCTACGCACTCGCCCGGCTAAGGCTAGTACGGGTTAAGCTTAACACTTTCCCTGCATTATATTTTATGAGCTCAATTTCACACATATAGATTGGGTCCCTGCATTCCCAATCATTCACACACATATAGTCTAGGTGACACACGTTCCTAGACATTCACACTTTAACTTCATTACATTTGGATCCTTAAACGTGCAAGTGACATAGCAACCTAGCAAGTCTAGTGAACTAGGTGTACAAGTCAAGCATGCATATCACACATCAACTTCATTTCTATACATCATGCATATAAAGATACTTCATTAAACTACATCAACTGCATAGCTACATACTACATAAAGCAATACTGCATTATACTACAATAGGGACTGCATCTCAGGTCTCATGGTCAACTGCATAACCCATAATACCTCCCAAATAACCCCATAAGCCCACACGCAATATAAGTTACTAATTGGAAGTATTTAAGTTTGAAACCTGCTTTTAGTTGATCCCCCAGCGTGACAAAAGTAGTATATCTTACCTCAAAGGAGCGCACGATAAATGGCAACTACGTTACTGTGCAAAGCAAGTATTCCTGACCTCCTATAATCATTAAGCGATCATTAGACAAGCTAATACCCACATCATTAAGGTCCTAACTCAGACCTAAACACCTATCTATATGACCCATGACAATCCTTAATGCATTGGAGGTTTGATTAATACTTTAGGACTCATAGAATCCGACGAAACTCGACCTTCACTCACTAATTCAACCTTTCAGGAAACTTGACTTCAAAATCATCCTTTAAAAGCATTACCATTAGAAAATAGACTCTCTCACGATTCTAGGGATAGCTTATTTGTCAAAAACGGAGTTACGGTTCAAAAGATATAGCCATTTGAAAATTATGTCGCTATTGCGTCGCAATGGGAATCAAACGAATTTAGCTTCCAGAAAACGAATTTAGACATCAGGAAACGAATTTAGACATCAAAACGAATTTAGGCTTTCCACAAACGAATTTGGCTTCAAACGAAGATAAACTTCATTTTCCAAACGAATTTAGAGTCTAGAAAACGAATTTAGACCTTCATTAGGGCAAAACGAACTTAAACTTCAACTTAACTTCAAATCAGCTTCAAACGAATTTAGACCATCAAACGAACTTAGGCCAAACGAACTTAGGACCTTCAAAAACGAATTTAATCATTCCCAAACGAAGTTAACTTGCCCAAAACGAACTTAAAAGCTTTAAAACGAACTTTAAGTTCGTTTGAGAGCTGATGAACTCAGAAAACGTATTTAAGACCCAATTTCGCCCAGAATTCATAAAACGACTTTGTTCTTCGATTTTTCCAGAAACGAACGACCTGGGCTTCACCCAAAACATGATTTTAACATACATAAACCTCCTTTGATCATCAAGATCGATTACAAACTCGTTTGACATCGATTATAACATTAATTAGCCAAAGACACAACATGAACCCTAATTAAACAAAAACCCTTTTAAAATCAGATTTGAATCCTTATGAAACATCTTTAGATCTGAAAATACAATTCATGATTCAATAATTACCTGCTTGTTAGATGATCGAATGATTCCAACACCAAAACAACCAATCGTTTGACCCAAAAAACTTGGTTAATTGCTTTAGAAATCAAGGAAGGATTATTTGCTTAATTATTTGATAATGGCTGCCAAAGTAGACCTAATTACACTTATCAAAACCTTAATCCCGTTTTTAGATTTCAACCTATGTCAAAATCAGCCCTTGAACTTCTAAACCCCTTCATTATTGGTCACAAACTGCATTATTGACCATATACAACATTAACCCTTCATTAGATGTCACTACATAGACATAAACCTTCGTATTTCACACATTTATACTACATTAATATTTAGGCTTCCAAGCCTCACACATAACACACATTAACTACGTATATGCATATATTCTCACTAGACTTTTCGACACACACAAAGTTGACTTAACGGCGTTAGTCAAATCTTAAAGAAAAGTTTGGGATGTTACAATGAACCCTAAACGATATATATTATTTACTGAACGAAGGGTTAGTTTTTTACAGACGCATATGGGAACTATATATAGACAACCAACAGGTGCCTATCTAACCGACACACCTCTTTGTAACCGGTCTCTATGACAGTTACAAAACCGGTTCCTATATACTTTACAACTAACACCCCTTATTTAACTAAACAATACATTCCTAACATAACATACGTACTTAAGTCTATTGACACTTTCGACCCATTACACAATCAAACTTGGGTAGAACAATTAAGTCCAACAATAAAGATATTCTTCTTGCGCGGAACATATTTGCTCCATCTAGTAGCTATGTAATGGCGAGGCAAAATTGAATTATCGATATGTTTCTAACTCCCTTGACAGTGAACTCTTTATCTTGGTTGCATTCCCAACCCCATTTATCATGGGTATTAACAACAGTAACATTCCTTATGCAATCGGAAATTTGTTGCAACTGGGAATGTTCCACCCCACTCCTAATATCCCTTCGCCAATTCCACATAAAATTCGCTCCATTCCACCTGTCACTAACCATGGC
The DNA here is from genome assembly GCA_034093135.1 of Erigeron breviscapus. NCBI lineage: Eukaryota > Viridiplantae > Streptophyta > Magnoliopsida > Asterales > Asteraceae > Erigeron > Erigeron breviscapus. Next base: position 12,269,166 of record CM067174.1, on the reverse strand, counting down.
ATTTTTATCAGTCTCGAAATTGAATAATCGAGGGAACCTGGTCGCAAGAGGTATGTTGTCAAACCAAACATCCTTCCAGAAATTCGTGTCTTTACCATCTCCAATCTTGCGTTTAATCGAAGCGGTGTGGATTATCCCATCAAAGTCCAACTTTTGTACTATTTTGCAAATGGAGTTCCACGGACCAGATTTATTGTTGTACTTGCCGATTTCGACCTTCCCGTGAATTTGTTTCACAACTTTAGCCCAAAGAGAATCCGGAAACATATAATACCTCCATCTCCATTTATAGAGAAGAGCAACATTAAAAGCATGAAGACTGCCAAAACCAAGCCCTCCATTTTCTTTACTTGCTAAGGCCATATCCCATTTGATCCAATGGATTTTAGAATCATTCAAATCAGCACCCCAAAAAAAAATTGATCGCATGGCCTCCAATCTTTTACGGACATTAACAGGAATAGTAAAAAAAGAAAAAAAGTAAGTAGGAAGCGCACCTAGGACATATGAGATAAGAACCGCACGACCACCATAAGACAACATCTTAGCTTTCCATCTTGACAAACGTTTGCAAAACTTGTCTATCACAGGTTGCCATAAGGCAATGCCGTTCATGTTTGCACCGATGGGAATCCCAAGATACATAAAAGGGAGGCGTTCGCCCTTACATCCTGCCATCTCAGCAGTCCGAGTCACTTCATTATCATTCACGCCAATCCCATAGAGCGTGGATTTAGAGATATTAATTTGAAGATGAGATGCAAGGTGAAAGCAATCAAAGATATCCAACGCCCGGACAAAATTATTTTTGCTCCATTCTCTAATAATGATCACATCATCTGCATAAATAAGGTGAGACAAGGAAACATCTCCAAAATATATTCCATTGAACACTTTAGCCTCCTTGGCATCTTCCATAGCCACATGAAAACCTTCCATCGCTAGGATAAACAAAAAAGGAGCAAGAGGATCTCCTTGGCGCAGACCACGTTGAAGCTAGAAACTAGATGTCGGGCTACCATTAACCAAAATAGAGGACCAAGCAGAGTTAAGACAAGTCTTAATACAATTCAAACTTTTTTGACCAAAGCCCATAAATGAAAGGATGGACAAGAGATAATCCCAGCTAACCGTGTCATATGCCTTAGCAATATCAACTTTAAAGATCATGGCCTTTTTCTTTTTTCTCTTGAAATGATGAACAATTTCATTCAGAATCATGGGCCCATCCAAAATCTGCCTGTCTTTAATGAATGCCGATTGGATCGGGTCAACTAACACATCAATAATGGTAGCAAGACGAGAAGCCAGAATTTTAGCAATTACCTTATACATGATACCTATTAGGCTGATAGGACGAAAGTCATTAACCCCCAAAGGCGACACAACTTTAGGGATCAAAGTAATGAAAGATGAGTTAGACCCACTCGGCATCTTACCCGTGCTGAAAAATTCTTTAACCACGGCAAACAAACCCACATGAACAATGTAACAACCGTGCATTTTGACCTTTTGACTATGGGTACGTTTCCTAAGTTTTTGATTTAATCAATATATGTTCAAATGCAATTTAAGGTTCATTTGAGTGCAATGTGTCCATATGGGTCAATTTATTGTGCAATTAGGGATTTAGGTGCAAGTTGGGATCATTAGTTAGTGCAAACCGACTTTTAATTGAATAACATTTAAGTGAACTAGTAAAAGTAATATGGATCCTATCCATGGGTTATGCCCAAAACCCATGACCCACCCAAGTAAAATAACCCTATCCTCCCCCATTCATTTGTTTCTTCCATCCATTCATTCTCACCTTTCTCTCTCAACACTAAATGCACACACACTCTCAACCTCTATCTAAACTTCTAGTTCATTAATTGTTGTTCAAGAGGATTAATAACAAAATCATCATCCTTATTATCATTCTAGCATCATATCGAAAGTCCAAGTCTTCAAGTGCAAGAAAAAGCTTCATTTAGGTCAAAATCGGGTTTGATTGCTTGTGGAAGTTTTGGTAAGTGTTTTCTAGCTCAAATTCATCATTTCTAGTTATTAAACTTGTATTACACCTAAATCTAAGCACTCTTGGTCCTTATAGCTTCAAAATCCGAAATTAGGGTTTCTAGTACCTAAATTAGGTCAAAAATCGATTTGGGTCAAAAGCCATGTTTTGGAGTGGAACTATTGAGTGGGTTTTATGTTCAAATGAGTTTGTTATGTTCAAAAATGGGTCAAGGAACTCCTCAAAACGATTTATAAGTCAAAAACTAGGTTTTGGGTCAAATTAGGGTTATTTAGGGGTTGAAGGATTCGGGTGTGATTTTGATGTTTTGGAATGAAAATTTGTAATGGGTTATGTGTATTTATGTTAAATGGCACTTAGTTAAGCTTCAAAATGAGTTATAGGTTCCTACTAATCGATTTGGGTTGATTTGGGTCGAGATTTTTGGGTTTTGGCCTTGATGTTCTTGCTGCTGGTGCAGCTGCTGTTCGGGTCCAGTGAGGAGCCACTGCGGCGCAGTGGCTTGGGCTAGCCCACTGCGGCGCAGTGAGCTAGGAGCCACTGCGGCGCAGTGGCTGGGCTAGCCCACTGCGGCGCAGTGGCTAGGTCCTGGTCATTGTCTGGGTCAGCCCACTGCGGCGCAGTGAGCTTGGCTAAGGCTCACTGCGGCGCAGTGAGCTTGGCTAAGGCTCACTGCGGCGCAGTGATTGGTTGCTGGAAAATATGCGCGTCAGTTTTCAAACGTCAATAACTTTTGATCCGTAAGTCCAATCGAGTCATATGACCTATCGTTGGAATCGTAAGAGAGTCTAGTTTCTTGTGGTAACACTCTTTTCGTATGATTCTTAATCCATGTCTAAAAATGTCGAGTCAAAGCGTCTTGTTTCATATACGGTAAAGTTGTAGAAGCGTTTGTGGGCTCGTGACTCGACTTAAACTTACTAAACCAACTTAATCATGAATATAGAGTTAACATTTTGGATATACGACATGCTTTGATAGGTTGTGGACGCGTGGGGCCCATTACTCGCTATTAATCTTACCGTGACTTGATTTTTAACTGTTTTGCCAATCAAGGTGAGTTTTCGTAGCCTTCCCTACTCTTTTAAGAGTCGGGCTGAAAAGTGTACTTCGTGCATGATGTTATTTTTGTGACGTGCATGTTGTGTGACGTTTGTCGATGTGCTATTTAAGTGATTGGTCGTATGGTTATCGTAAATTGTATTTTTAGTTGTTTTAGGTTAGTTGTGTATATATGGAGGACGGTAATGCCTTTGAAGGGTTGGAGATGTGGTGGGAAGGCTGCGGGTGACCCTATATATAAGCATCAAAGGCCTTTCAAAAGTAGTATCGTACGAAGTATATACACATGGTGTTTGGTTGTGAATGGACTTTGATGGTCATGGATGAGTACATTTACGTGCAATTAGTACAATGAGTACATTTACGTGCAATTGAGTTCAATGAGTACATTTACGTGCAATTGAGTTCAATGAGTACATTTACGTGCAATTAGTACAATGAGTACATTTACGTGCAATGAGTACATTTACGTGCAATTAGTACAATGAGTACATTTACGTGCAATTGAGTACAATGAGTACATTTACGTGCAATTAGTACAATGAGTACATTTACGTGCAATTGAGTACAATGAGTACATTTACGTACAACTGAGTACAATGAGTACATTTACGTGCAATTGAGTACAATGAGTACATTTACGTGCAAATGAGTACATTGGTTACAAGTGTGCAATTTATTAGATCATGTTAATGTAAATTATGGATTGGTTGACATTGGTATGTGTTCTTGTTCATCTTTTCCTACGAACTCACCAACCTAGTGTTGACATTGTTTAGTACACTTTTCAGGTAATCAAGAGAACCCAAGAGCTTGACGTGCTTGCTAGATGTTGGACTTTGACCATGGATCCGCGATCCATTTGCCCGTTGATGGGATTTGCTTAGGATCATGAGCCATCTTTTGAATTGTTATTTTTGTAAACTTTTGATGGTTGAATGCTCCTTATGCTTTTGTGACATTGTAATCTAATTGTTGGGTTCCCGGAATCCTCTTATTTTCATATAGTCTCGTTCTACGATAATTCCATCTTGTGTCATGCTTTCGGTACATTTCGAGCCTAGCTCGGGGTGTTACAGAATGGTGGCCCACGCATGGTCGTAGAGAATTAGGCGGATTGACCTAGACTACGGCTTAAGTAAAACTCTTCATATAGCATGCATGATTAGGAATCTTGTATGCAACGTGAACTATATGAGCATTATAAGTGTACATTTGGGTTCGTAGGAAGGTTCATTATATGTGATAACATGAGTGCAATAGGTCGGCATGATTAATGTGTTGTTGTGGGATGGTCATGTGCATATTGTTGGATTGAATTGATATTGTTTGATGATGTAGGGCAAGATGAAGTTATGGCATCAACATGATATAATATTGTGGCAACCCTAAAAGAACGTGATCAACTCTTTTATGGTTACCCGGTATTATAACAAGTTAATGACATCACGGATTGCACGCGGTTGGTTTAGGGTATAATAAGGAACCGGTATGCTTTTTGGGAGTTGATTGGGTGGAGGGTTAGCCGCTGGTACACCCTGTATACATACCCGGATCAATAACTAGGAAGCATATCGGATTCGGATTATACTTTGGACCACTTGTTTAGTTATGTGATTGGTTGATGTATTGAAATGGACATGCGGTTTATGGATGAACAATTATTGTGAAATATGGTATGATGGCATGATACATAACAATTTCCCTAGAACATTTGCACTTTTGCCTTAGCGTAACGATATGAATTATGTGTGACATGTTGACATGAGAGCACTAACCCCTTGTGTGACTAACATGCGAGCATTTTGAGGCTAACTTTTCGAGTCGACGTTTCCTTGTTTTATAGTAATGGTGAGGCCAAGAAGAGCCGGGACTACTTATAGAGAGCAAACTCCGGAACAACAACCGGAAGTTCAAGGAGAAGGTCGTGGTGGTGGAAGAGGTCGTGGTGGTGGAAGAGGTCGTGGTGGTGGTAGAGGTAGAGGTGGTGGTAGGGGTCAAGGGTGGTGGTGGAAGAGGTCGTGGTGGTGGAAGAGGTCGTGGTGGTGGAAGAGGTCGTGGTGGTGGAAGAGGTCGTGGTGGTGGAAGAGGTCGTGGTGGTGGAAGAGGTCGTGGTGGTGGAAGAGGTCGTGGTGGTGGAAGAGGTCGTGGTGGTGGAAGAGGTCGTGGTGGTGGAAGAGGTCGTGGTGGTGGAAGAGGTCGTGGTGGTGGAAGAGGTCGTGGTGGTGGAAGAGGTCGTGGTGGTGGAAGAGGTCGTGGTGGTGGAAGAGGTCGTGGTGGTGGAAGAGGTCGTGGTGGTGGAAGAGGTCGTGGTGGTGGAAGAGGTCGTGGTGGTGGAAGAGGTCGTGGTGGTGGAAGAGGTCGTGGTGGTGGAAGAGGTCGTGGTGGTGGAAGAGGTCGTGGTGGTGGAAGAGGTCGTGGTGGTGGAAGAGGTCGTGGTGGTGGAAGAGGTCGTGGTGGTGGAAGAGGTCGTGGTGGTGGAAGAGGTCGTGGTGGTGGAAGAGGTCGTGGTGGTGGAAGAGGTCGTGGTGGTGGAAGAGGTCGTGGTGGTGGAAGAGGTCGTGGTGGTGGAAGAGGTCGTGGTGGTGGAAGAGGTCGTGGTGGTGGAAGAGGTCGTGGTGGTGGAAGAGGTCGTGGTGGTGGAAGAGGTCGTGGTGGTGGAAGAGGTCGTGGTGGTGGAAGAGGTCGTGGTGGTGGAAGAGGTCGTGGTGGTGGAAGAGGTCGTGGTGGTGGAAGAGGTCGTGGTGGTGGAAGAGGTCGTGGTGGTGGAAGAGGTCGTGGTGGTGGAAGAGGTCGTGGTGGTGGAAGAGGTCGTGGTGGTGGAAGAGGTCGTGGTGGTGGAAGAGGTCGTGGTGGTGGAAGAGGTCGTGGTGGTGGAAGAGGTCGTGGTGGTGGAAGAGGTCGTGGTGGTGGAAGAGGTCGTGGTGGTGGAAGAGGTCGTGGTGGTGGAAGAGGTCGTGGTGGTGGAAGAGGTCGTGGTGGTGGAAGAGGTCGTGGTGGTGGAAGAGGTCGTGGTGGTGGAAGAGGTCGTGGTGGTGGAAGAGGTCGTGGTGGTGGAAGAGGTCGTGGTGGTGGAAGAGGTCGTGGTGGTGGAAGAGGTCGTGGTGGTGGAAGAGGTCGTGGTGGTGGAAGAGGTCGTGGTGGTGGAAGAGGTCGTGGTGGTGGAAGAGGTCGTGGTGGTGGAAGAGGTCGTGGTGGTGGAAGAGGTCGTGGTGGTGGAAGAGGTCGTGGTGGTGGAAGAGGTCGTGGTGGTGGAAGAGGTCGTGGTGGTGGAAGAGGTCGTGGTGGTGGAAGAGGTCGTGGTGGTGGAAGAGGTCGTGGTGGTGGAAGAGGTCGTGGTGGTGGAAGAGGTCGTGGTGGTGGAAGAGGTCGTGGTGGTGGAAGAGGTCGTGGTGGTGGAAGAGGTCGTGGTGGTGGAAGAGGTCGTGGTGGTGGAAGAGGTCGTGGTGGTGGAAGAGGTCGTGGTGGTGGAAGAGGTCGTGGTGGTGGAAGAGGTCGTGGTGGTGGAAGAGGTCGTGGTGGTGGAAGAGGTCGTGGTGGTGGAAGAGGTCGTGGTGGTGGAAGAGGTCGTGGTGGTGGAAGAGGTCGTGGTGGTGGAAGAGGTCGTGGTGGTGGAAGAGGTCGTGGTGGTGGAAGAGGTCGTGGTGGTGGAAGAGGTCGTGGTGGTGGAAGAGGTCGTGGTGGTGGAAGAGGTCGTGGTGGTGGAAGAGGTCGTGGTGGTGGAAGAGGTCGTGGTGGTGGAAGAGGTCGTGGTGGTGGAAGAGGTCGTGGTGGTGGAAGAGGTCGTGGTGGTGGAAGAGGTCGTGGTGGTGGAAGAGGTCGTGGTGGTGGAAGAGGTCGTGGTGGTGGAAGAGGTCGTGGTGGTGGAAGAGGTCGTGGTGGTGGAAGAGGTCGTGGTGGTGGAAGAGGTCGTGGTGGTGGAAGAGGTCGTGGTGGTGGAAGAGGTCGTGGTGGTGGAAGAGGTCGTGGTGGTGGAAGAGGTCGTGGTGGTGGAAGAGGTCGTGGTGGTGGAAGAGGTCGTGGTGGTGGAAGAGGTCGTGGTGGTGGAAGAGGTCGTGGTGGTGGAAGAGGTCGTGGTGGTGGAAGAGGTCGTGGTGGTGGAAGAGGTCGTGGTGGTGGAAGAGGTCGTGGTGGTGGAAGAGGTCGTGGTGGTGGAAGAGGTCGTGGTGGTGGAAGAGGTCGTGGTGGTGGAAGAGGTCGTGGTGGTGGAAGAGGTCGTGGTGGTGGAAGAGGTCGTGGTGGTGGAAGAGGTGTGGTGTCTCCCGAAGCTCAAGCTATTCAAAAGTTTGTTATGGGCTTGACTCCAAAGGTCCGACACTTGGTGAACAACATTATGCCTACCACCATGACGGAAGCCATAAACCGAGCCGGTAGTGTTACCGAGGACTTACTTAGAAGTGGTGAATTGAGCCAAGCATCATCATCAAAGAGGAAGGATGCACCCGAGTCAAGCGGGGTGAAGAAAATGGGTAGGTTTGACCCTAAACGTCCTAACAAAGGAAGGGTGTTTGCGGCGGTTGAACCGGCAAAGAAGGCTTATGTGGGTCCTTACCCATTTTGTAATAGGTGCTCCCGACATCATGTTCCCACCACTCCTTGTGGGACTTGTTTCAATTGTAATCAAGTTGGCCATCTTGCTAGAGATTGTAGGGCCCCGAGAGTGGCTCCTACTCATGCGGTTCCTCTCCGAGCACATCCTCCTCAAGCTAACAATCAAAGGGGTCAACGGGGTGGGTGTTATGAATGTGGAAGCACCGAACATTACCGAAATGCTTGTCCTCAATGGGTGGGACAAAATGTGCAAGTGGCGGTTCACCCAAACCAACTTCAAATCACCGGACCTAACCAAAACCGTGGCCAACAAGGCCATCAAGTGCAACCAAGGGGAAGAGCCTTTGCGGTGAATGCAAATGAAGCCCGTAATGATCCTAATATGGTGGCAGGTACATTTCTTCTTAACGGTCATTATGCCACGGTGTTGTTTGATTCCGGAGCCGATTATAGCTTCGTGTCCCATAGTTTTGTTCCTTTGATAGATGTTCATCCTTGTGCCTTAAACTATGTGCTTGATATTGAGATGGTCAATGGTACTTTAACTAGACTTAGTCAAGTGCTCCGTGATTGTATCTTGACTTTAAACGACGTCGAATTTTATATTAATCTCATGCCTTTCGATATTGGAAGCTTCGACATCATTGTGGGTATGGATTGGATGACGGCGGTAAATGCGGTCATAGATTGTGGTGAAAGAGTGATCAAAATACCGTTGTCAAACGGTGATATTCTTAGAGTCCAAGGTGAAACTTCCGATTCCTCTAGTTCCAAGGCTTTTAGTGCTACCGTCACAAAGATAGAATTGAAAGCCGTTCCTATTGTTCGTGATTTTCCCGATGTTTTTCCGGATGACCTACCGGGTCTACCCCCGTCTCGTGAACTTGATTTTCGCATCAATTTGATCCCCGGGGCCGCACCCGTGGCCAAAGCTCCATATAGACTCGCCTTGACGGAAATGCAAGAGCTAGAATCTCAACTTAAAGAACTTCAAGAAAAAGGGTTCATTCGTCCTAGTCAATCGCCTTGGGGAGCTCCAATATTGTTTGTGAAGAAGAAAGATGGGTCCTTTAGGATGTGTATTGATTACCGAGAATTGAACAAGCTCACAGTGAAGAACCGGTATCCACTTCCTAGAATCGATGAGCTTTTTGATCGTTTGCAAGGTGCCAAGTATTTCTCAAAAATTGACCTCCGTTCGGGCTATCACCAACTTAGAGTTCATGAAGATGACATACCAAAGACGGCGTTTCGTACAAGGTATGGTCACTACGAGTTCACCGTTATGTCGTTTGGGTTGACTAATGCACCGGCGGTGTTCATGGATTTGATGAACCGGGTGTGTCGACCCTATTTGGACAAGTCGGTCATTGTCTTTATTGATGACATACTTGTCTACTCAAAAACAAAGGAAGATCATGCCGAGCATTTGCGTGAGATGCTAGGGTTGCTTAGAAAGGAGAAGTTGTATGCTAAATTTTCAAAGTGCGAATTTTGGTTGGAAGAAGTTCATTTCCTTGGTCACGTGATTAGCAAAGATGGGATTCATGTGGATCCTAGCAAGATTGAAGCGGTTAAGAATTGGAGGCGACCCGAAACACCATCCGAGATTCGCCAATTTCTTGGGTTGGCGGGTTATTACCGAAGATTCATTGAAGGTTTCTCCAAGATAGCACAACCACTCACTCTCTTGACTCAAAAGGAAAGGAGATTTGAGTGGGGCGAGAGACAAGAACTTGCCTTTCAAACTCTCAAGGACATGTTATGTGAAGCTCCTATCTTGAGCCTTCCGGATGGGATTGAAGATTTTGTGGTCTATTGTGATGCTTCGGGTCAAGGATTGGGGTGTGTACTTATGCAACGGGGCAAGGTCATTGCTTATGCCTCCCGACAACTTAAGGTGCATGAAAAGAATTACCCTACTCACGATTTAGAATTGGGAGCGGTTGTTTTCGCCTTGAAGTGTTGGAGACATTACCTTTACGGCACCAAATGCGTAATGTACACCGATCATAAAAGTCTCCAACACATTTTCAATCAAAAGGAGTTGAATATGAGGCAACGAAGGTGGATTGAACTTTTTAGCGATTATGATTGTGACATTCGCTATCATCCGGGCAAAGCCAATGTCGTAGCCGATGCTTTAAGTAGAAAGGAAAGGGTCAAGCCGAGAAGATCAAGAGCCATGAGCCTCACGGTGGGACAAAGTATTCGGGACCGTATCATAGAAGCTCAAGTGCAAGCTACCTTACCGGAAAATTTTGGTAATGAAGGGCTAGATGGTATGGAGCAACTTTTTGAACGGAAGGAAGACAACGGGTTATATTTAGTTGGGAAGCTTTGGATTCCAATCTTTGGCAATTTGAGAACTTTCCTAATGAATGAAGCTCATAAGTCGCCTTATTCGGTCCACCCGGGGTCGGATAAGATGTACTTTGATTTAAAGGATTTCTATTGGTGGCCGGGCATGAAACGTGATGTGGCTAAATATGTGAGCGAGTGCCTTACTTGCTTACAAGTGAAAGCCGATCATAAGAAGCCACCCGGTTTGTTGGTACAACCGGTGATACCGGCATGGAAGTGGGAAAGGATTGCAATGGACTTCGTCACGAAGTTACCGAAGACAAGAAATGGACGTGATACTATATGGGTGATTGTGGATCGATTGACAAAGTCGGCTCACTTTTTAGCCATTCGTGAGACCGATAAGTTCGACACCCTAGCGCGTTTGTACATTAAGGAAGTGGTGGCGAAACATGGAGTTCCGGTTTCTATTATCTCCGATAGAGATAGCCGGTTCAAATCAAATTTTTGGAAAGCTTTTCAACGTGCAATGGGTACTCAAATTGACATGAGTACGGCGTTCCATCCACAAACGGATGGGCAAACCGAAAGAACCATCCAAACGCTTGAAGATATGTTGAGGGCTTGTGCTATTGAATTTGGTGGAAGTTGGGAAGATCACCTACCGCTAGTGGAGTTCTCATATAACAATAGTTACCATGCGACTATCCAAATGGCCCCGTTTGAGGCGCTTTATGGTAGAAAGTGTCGTTCTCCACTCGCTTGGGCGGAAATAGGCGAGAGCCAACTTATTGGGCCGGAAGTAATTATCGAAACAACAAAAGTAATTTCAAAAATTAAGGAGAGATTACAAGTGGCCCGTGAAAGACAAAAGAAATACGCCGATGTGAGGCGTAGACCCTTGGAGTTCAATGTTGGTGATCACGTACTTTTGAAGGTCTCCCCGTGGAAGGGTGTTGTTCGTTTCATCAAGAGAGGCAAGCTTGCGCCAAGATACATAGGACCTTTTGAGATCATAGAACGTGTGGGCAAGGTGGCTTACCGGCTAAAGCTACCTCAAGAACTTAGTGGAGTGCACAACGTGTTCCATATTTGTAATTTAAGGAAGTGCTTGGCGGACCCTACTCACCACGTGCCCATGGACGAGATACAAGTAGACAAGAAACTAAAGAAAAAGCGCTATACGTTAGTCAAGGTTCGATGGCATGCTAGACGTGGAGCCGAGTTCACTTGGGAGCGGGAAGACTCCATGAAGTCAAAATATCCGCATTTGTTTAGTGATTAGGGTTCCATCGAATTTCGGGACGAAATTCCCTTAACGGGGGAATGATGTAACAACCGTGCATTTTGACCTTTTGACTATGGGTACGTTTCCTAAGTTTTTGATTTAATCAATATATGTTCAAATGCAATTTAAGGTTCATTTGAGTGCAATGTGTCCATATGGGTCAATTTATTGTGCAATTAGGGATTTAGGTGCAAGTTGGGATCATTAGTTAGTGCAAACCGACTTTTAATTGAATAACATTTAAGTGAACTAGTAAAAGTAATATGGATCCTATCCATGGGTTATGCCCAAAACCCATGACCCACCCAAGTAAAATAACCCTATCCTCCCCCATTCATTTGTTTCTTCCATCCATTCATTCTCACCTTTCTCTCTCAACACTAAATGCACACACACTCTCAACCTCTATCTAAACTTCTAGTTCATTAATTGTTGTTCAAGAGGATTAATAACAAAATCATCATCCTTATTATCATTCTAGCATCATATCGAAAGTCCAAGTCTTCAAGTGCAAGAAAAAGCTTCATTTAGGTCAAAATCGGGTTTGATTGCTTGTGGAAGTTTTGGTAAGTGTTTTCTAGCTCAAATTCATCATTTCTAGTTATTAAACTTGTATTACACCTAAATCTAAGCACTCTTGGTCCTTATAGCTTCAAAATCCGAAATTAGGGTTTCTAGTACCTAAATTAGGTCAAAAATCGATTTGGGTCAAAAGCCATGTTTTGGAGTGGAACTATTGAGTGGGTTATGTTCAAATGAGTTTGTTATGTTCAAAAATGGGTCAAGGAACTCCTCAAAACGATTTATAAGTCAAAAACTAGGTTTTGGGTCAAATTAGGGTTTCTAGTACCTAAATTAGGTCAAAAATCGATTTGGGTCAAAAGCCATGTTTTGGAGTGGAACTATTGAGTGGGTTATGTTCAAATGAGTTTGTTATGTTCAAAAATGGGTCAAGGAACTCCTCAAAACGATTTATAAGTCAAAAACTAGGTTTTGGGTCAAATTAGGGTTTTAGTTTAGGTCAAAATCGGGTTTGATTGCTTGTGGAAGTTTTGGTAAGTGTTTTCTAGCTCAAATTCATCATTTCTAGTTATTAAACTTGTATTACACCTAAATCTAAGCACTCTTGGTCCTTATAGCTTCAAAATCCGAAATTAGGGTTTCTAGTACCTAAATTAGGTCAAAAATCGATTTGGGTCAAAAGCCATGTTTTGGAGTGGAACTATTGAGTGGGTTATGTTCAAATGCAATTTAAGGTTCATTTGAGTGCAATGTGTCCATATGGGTCAATTTATTGTGCAATTAGGGATTTAGGTGCAAGTTGGGATCATTAGTTAGTGCAAACCGACTTTTAATTGAATAACATTTAAGTGAACTAGTAAAAGTAATATGGATCCTATCCATGGGTTATGCCCAAAACCCATGACCCACCCAAGTAAAATAACCCTATCCTCCCCCATTCATTTGTTTCTTCCATCCATTCATTCTCACCTTTCTCTCTCAACACTAAATGCACACACACTCTCAACCTCTATCTAAACTTCTAGTTCATTAATTGTTGTTCAAGAGGATTAATAACAAAATCATCATCCTTATTATCATTCTAGCATCATATCGAAAGTCCAAGTCTTCAAGTGCAAGAAAAAGCTTCATTTAGGTCAAAATCGGGTTTGATTGCTTGTGGAAGTTTTGGTAAGTGTTTTCTAGCTCAAATTCATCATTTCTAGTTATTAAACTTGTATTACACCTAAATCTAAGCACTCTTGGTCCTTATAGCTTCAAAATCCGAAATTAGGGTTTCTAGTACCTAAATTAGGTCAAAAATCGATTTGGGTCAAAAGCCATGTTTTGGAGTGGAACTATTGAGTGGGTTATGTTCAAATGAGTTTGTTATGTTCAAAAATGGGTCAAGGAACTCCTCAAAACGATTTATAAGTCAAAAACTAGGTTTTGGGTCAAATTAGGGTTATTTAGGGGTTGAAGGATTCGGGTGTGATTTTGATGTTTTGGAATGAAAATTTGTAATGGGTTATGTGTATTTATGTTTAATGGCACTTAGTTAAGCTTCAAAATGAGTTATAGGTTCCTACTAATCGATTTGGGTCAAAAGCCATGTTTTGGAGTGGAACTATTGAGTGGGTTATGTTCAAATGAGTTTGTTATGTTCAAAAATGGGTCAAGGAACTCCTCAAAACGATTTATAAGTCAAAAACTAGGTTTTGGGTCAAATTAGGGTTATTTAGGGGTTGAAGGATTCGGGTGTGATTTTGATGTTTTGGAATGAAAATTTGTAATGGGTTATGTGTATTTATGTTTAATGGCACTTAGTTAAGCTTCAAAATGAGTTATAGGTTCCTACTAATCGATTTGGGTCAAAAGCCATGTTTTGGAGTGGAACTATTGAGTGGGTTATGTTCAAATGAGTTTGTTATGTTCAAAAATGGGTCAAGGAACTCCTCAAAACGATTTATAAGTCAAAAACTAGGTTTTGGGTCAAATTAGGGTTATTTAGGGGTTGAAGGATTCGGGTGTGATTTTGATGTTTTGGAATGAAAATTTGTAATGGGTTATGTGTATTTATGTTTAATGGCACTTAGTTAAGCTTCAAAATGAGTTATAGGTTCCTACTAATCGATTTGGGTCAAAAGCCATGTTTTGGAGTGGAACTATTGAGTGGGTTATGTTCAAATGAGTTTGTTATGTTCAAAAATGGGTCAAGGAACTCCTCAAAACGATTTATAAGTCAAAAACTAGGTTTTGGGTCAAATTAGGGTTATTTAGGGGTTGAAGGATTCGGGTGTGATTTTGATGTTTTGGAATGAAAATTTGTAATGGGTTATGTGTATTTATGTTTAATGGCACTTAGTTAAGCTTCAAAATGAGTTATAGGTTCCTACTAATCGATTTGGGTCAAAAGCCATGTTTTGGAGTGGAACTATTGAGTGGGTTATGTTCAAATGAGTTTGTTATGTTCAAAAATGGGTCAAGGAACTCCTCAAAACGATTTATAAGTCAAAAACTAGGTTTTGGGTCAAATTAGGGTTATTTAGGGGTTGAAGGATTCGGGTGTGATTTTGATGTTTTGGAATGAAAATTTGTAATGGGTTATGTGTATTTATGTTTAATGGCACTTAGTTAAGCTTCAAAATGAGTTATAGGTTCCTACTAATCGATTTGGGTCAAAAGCCATGTTTTGGAGTGGAACTATTGAGTGGGTTATGTTCAAATGAGTTTGTTATGTTCAAAAATGGGTCAAGGAACTCCTCAAAACGATTTATAAGTCAAAAACTAGGTTTTGGGTCAAAAGCCATGTTTTGGAGTGGAACTATTGAGTGGGTTATGTTCAAATGAGTTTGTTATGTTCAAAAATGGGTCAAGGAACTCCTCAAAACGATTTATAAGTCAAAAACTAGGTTTTGGGTCAAATTAGGGTTATTTAGGGGTTGAAGGATTCGGGTGTGATTTTGATGTTTTGGAATGAAAATTTGTAATGGGTTATGTGTATTTATGTTTAATGGCACTTAGTTAAGCTTCAAAATGAGTTATAGGTTCCTACTAATCGATTTGGGTCAAAAGCCATGTTTTGGAGTGGAACTATTGAGTGGGTTATGTTCAAATGAGTTTGTTATGTTCAAAAATGGGTCAAGGAACTCCTCAAAACGATTTATAAGTCAAAAACTAGGTTTTGGGTCAAATTAGGGTTATTTAGGGGTTGAAGGATTCGGGTGTGATTTTGATGTTTTGGAATGAAAATTTGTAATGGGTTATGTGTATTTATGTTTAATGGCACTTGTTCGGGTCCAGTGAGGAGCCACTGCGGCGCAGTGGCTGGGCTAGCCCACTGCGGCGCAGTGGCTAGGTCCTGGTCATTGTCTGGGTCAGCCCACTGCGGCGCAGTGAGCTTGGCTAAGGCTCACTGCGGCGCAGTGATTGGTTGCTGGAAAATATGCGCGTCAGTTTTCAAACGTCAATAACTTTTGATCCGTAAGTCCAATCGAGTCATATGACCTATCGTTGGAATCGTAAGAGAGTCTAGTTTCTTGTGGTAACACTCTTTTCGTATGATTCTTAATCCATGTCTAAAAATGTCGAGTCAAAGCGTCTTGTTTCATATACGGTAAAGTTGTAGAAGCGTTTGTGGGCTCGTGACTCGACTTAAACTTACTAAACCAACTTAATCATGAATATAGAGTTAACATTTTGGATATACGACATGCTTTGATAGGTTGTGGACGCGTGGGGCCCATTACTCGCTATTAATCTTACCGTGACTTGATTTTTAACTGTTTTGCCAATCAAGGTGAGTTTTCGTAGCCTTCCCTACTCTTTTAAGAGTCGGGCTGAAAAGTGTACTTCGTGCATGATGTTATTTTTGTAAACTTTTGATGGTTGAATGCTCCTTATGCTTTTGTGACATTGTAATCTAATTGTTGGGTTCCCGGAATCCTCTTATTTTCATATAGTCTCGTTCTACGATAATTCCATCTTGTGTCATGCTTTCGGTACATTTCGAGCCTAGCTCGGGGTGTTACAAACAATATTCCAGTACCTTTTGATAAAACCAAATGTAAATCCATCCGGGCCGGGAGCTTTTTCACTACCACAATCCATACCGCTTTTTGACTTCTTGTAGTGACATTGTAATCTAATTGTTGGGTTCCCGGAATCCTCTTATTTTCATATAGTCTCGTTCTACGATAATTCCATCTTGTGTCATGCTTTCGGTACATTTCGAGCCTAGCTCGGGGTGTTACAAACAATATTCCAGTACCTTTTGATAAAACCAAATGTAAATCCATCCGGGCCGGGAGCTTTTTCACTACCACAATCCCATACCGCATTTTTGACTTCTTGTAGAGTGACATTGTAATCTAATTGTTGGGTTCCCGGAATCCTCTTATTTTCATATAGTCTCGTTCTACGATAATTCCATCTTGTGTCATGCTTTCGGTACATTTCGAGCCTAGCTCGGGGTGTTACAAACAATATTCCAGTACCTTTTGATAAAACCAAATGTAAATCCATCCGGGCCGGGAGCTTTTTCACTACCACAATCCCATACCGCATTTTTGACTTCTTGTATAGTGACATTGTAATCTAATTGTTGGGTTCCCGGAATCCTCTTATTTTCATATAGTCTCGTTCTACGATAATTCCATCTTGTGTCATGCTTTCGGTACATTTCGAGCCTAGCTCGGGGTGTTACAAACAATATTCCAGTACCTTTTGATAAAACCAAATGTAAAGCCATCCGGGCCAGGAGCTTTTTCACTACCACAATCCATACCGCTTTTTGACTTCTTGTAGAGTGACATTGTAATCTAATTGTTGGGTTCCCGGAATCCTCTTATTTTCATATAGTCTCGTTCTACGATAATTCCATCTTGTGTCATGCTTTCGGTACATTTCGAGCCTAGCTCGGGGTGTTACAAACAATATTCCAGTACCTTTTGATAAAACCAAATGTAAATCCATCCGGGCCGGGAGCTTTTTCACTACCACAATCCCATACCGCATTTTTGACTTCTTGTAGAGTGACATTGTAATCTAATTGTTGGGTTCCCGGAATCCTCTTATTTTCATATAGTCTCGTTCTACGATAATTCCATCTTGTGTCATGCTTTCGGTACATTTCGAGCCTAGCTCGGGGTGTTACAAACAATATTCCAGTACCTTTTGATAAAACCAAATGTAAATCCATCCGGGCCGGGAGCTTTTTCACTACCACAATCCCATACCGCATTTTTGACTTCTTGTAGAGTGACATTGTAATCTAATTGTTGGGTTCCCGGAATCCTCTTATTTTCATATAGTCTCGTTCTACGATAATTCCATCTTGTGTCATGCTTTCGGTACATTTCGAGCCTAGCTCGGGGTGTTACAAACAATATTCCAGTACCTTTTGATAAAACCAAATGTAAATCCATCCGGGCCGGGAGCTTTTTCACTAGCACAATGAGTACATTTACGTGCAATTGAGTACAATGAGTACATTTACGTGCAATTGAGTACAATGAGTACATTTACGTGCAATTGAGTACAATGAGTACATTTACGTGCAAATGAGTACATTTACGTGCAATTGAGTACAATGAGTACATTTACGTGCAATTAGTACAATGAGTACATCTACGTGCAATTGAGTACAATGAGTACATTTACGTGCAATTAGTACAATGAGTACATTTACGTACAACTGAGTACAATGAGTACATTTACGTGCAATTGAGTACAATGAGTACATTTACGTGCAATTAGTACAATGAGTACATTTACGTGCAATTGAGTACAATGAGTACATTTACGTACAACTGAGTACAATGAGTACATTTACGTGCAATTAGTACAATGAGTACATTTACGTGCAATTAGTACAATGAGTACATTACGTGCAATTGAGTACAATGAGTACATTTACGTGCAATTAGTACAATGAGTACATTTACGTGCAATTAGTACAATGAGTACATTACGTGCAATTGAGTACAATGAGTACATTTACGTGCAATTGAGTACAATGAGTACATTTACGTGCAATTAGTACAATGAGTACATCTACGTGCAATTGAGTACAATGAGTACATTTACGTGCAATTAGTACAATGAGTACATTTACGTGCAATTGAGTACAATGAGTACATTACGTGCAATTGAGTACAATGAGTACATTTACGTGCAATTAGTACAATGAGTACATTTACGTGCAATTAGTACAATGAGTACATTTACGTGCAATTAGTACAATGAGTACATTACGTGCAATTGAGTACAATGAGTACATTTACGTGCAATTAGTACAATGAGTACATTTACGTGCAATTAGTACAATGAGTACATTTACGTGCAATTAGTACAATGAGTACATTACGTGCAATTGAGTACAATGAGTACATTTACGTGCAATTAGTACAATGAGTACATTTACGTGCAATTGAGTACAATGAGTACATTTACGTACAACTGAGTACAATGAGTACATTACGTGCAATTGAGTACAATGAGTACATTTACGTGCAATTAGTACAATGAGTACATTACGTGCAATTGAGTACAATGAGTACATTACGTGCAATTGAGTACAATGAGTACATTTACGTGCAATTAGTACAATGAGTACATTTACGTGCAATTGAGTACAATGAGTACATTTACGTACAACTGAGTACAATGAGTACATTTACGTACAACTGAGTACAATGAGTACATTTACGTGCAATTGAGTACAATGAGTACATTTACGTGCAATTAGTACAATGAGTACATTTACGTGCAATTAGTACAATGAGTACATTACGTGCAATTGAGTACAATGAGTACATTTACGTGCAATTGAGTACAATGAGTACATTTACGTGCAATTGAGTACAATGAGTACATTTACGTACAACTGAGTACAATGAGTACATTTACGTGCAATTAGTACAATGAGTACATTTACGTACAACTGAGTACAATGAGTACATTTACGTACAACTGAGTACAATGAGTACATTTACGTGCAATTGAGTACAATGAGTACATTTACGTGCAATTGAGTACAATGAGTACATTTACGTACAACTGAGTACAATGAGTACATTTACGTGCAATTGAGTACAATGAGTACATTTACGTGCAATTAGTACAATGAGTACATTTACGTGCAATTAGTACAATGAGTACATTTACGTGCAATTAGTACAATGAGTACATTTACGTGCAATTAGTACAATGAGTACATCTACGTGCAATTGAGTACAATGAGTACATTTACGTGCAATTAGTACAATGAGTACATTTACGTGCAATTAGTACAATGAGTACATTTACGTGCAATTAGTACAATGAGTACATTTACGTGCAATTGAGTACAATGAGTACATTTACGTACAACTGAGTACAATGAGTACATTTACGTGCAATTAGTACAATGAGTACATTTACGTGCAATTGAGTACAATGAGTACATTTACGTACAACTGAGTACAATGAGTACATTTACGTGCAATTAGTACAATGAGTACATTTACGTGCAATTAGTACAATGAGTACATCTACGTGCAATTGAGTACAATGAGTACATTACGTGCAATTGAGTACAATGAGTACATTACGTGCAATTGAGTACAATGAGTACATTTACGTGCAATTAGTACAATGAGTACATTTACGTGCAATTAGTACAATGAGTACATTTACGTACAACTGAGTACAATGAGTACATTTACGTGCAATTGAGTACAATGAGTACATTTACGTGCAATTGAGTACAATGAGTACATTTACGTACAACTGAGTACAATGAGTACATTTACGTGCAATTAGTACAATGAGTACATTTACGTGCAACTGAGTACAATGAGTACATTTACGTACAACTGAGTACAATGAGTACATTTACGTACAACTGAGTACAATGAGTACATTTACGTACAACTGAGTACAATGAGTACATTTACGTACAACTGAGTACAATGAGTACATTTACGTGCAATTGAGTACAATGAGTACATTACGTGCAATTGAGTACAATGAGTACATTTACGTGCAATTAGTACAATGAGTACATTTACGTGCAATTGAGTACAATGAGTACATTTACGTGCAATTGAGTACAATGAGTACATTACGTGCAATTGAGTACAATGAGTACATTTACGTGCAATTAGTACAATGAGTACATTTACGTACAACTGAGTACAATGAGTACATTTACGTACAACTGAGTACAATGAGTACATTTACGTACAACTGAGTACAATGAGTACATTTACGTACAACTGAGTACAATGAGTACATTTACGTACAACTGAGTACAATGAGTACATTTACGTACAACTGAGTACAATGAGTACATTTACGTGCAATTGAGTACAATGAGTACATTTACGTGCAATTGAGTACAATGAGTACATTTACGTGCAATTGAGTACAATGAGTACATTTACGTACAACTGAGTACAATGAGTACATTTACGTACAACTGAGTACAATGAGTACATTTACGTACAACTGAGTACAATGAGTACATTTACGTGCAATTGAGTACAATGAGTACATTTACGTGCAATTGAGTACAATGAGTACATTTACGTGCAATTGAGACTTAATCTAGTATTCTATGCATAATATGAAGTTCATTGATGACAATTACTTACAAAGACATATTACAATATAAGCCCAAACAATCTAGACTACTATTGACATAGACGTGCACTTACAGACATCGCCCTCCAAAATATCAACCTGATCAGGAGTTCAAGGATTTGAACCGATTACTACGTCTTGTATAAGGAATCGAGCTGACTTTAGAAAACTTTTTGGATAAATGATTAAAGAACACATCTTTGACAGCCTTCG
Source organism: Erigeron breviscapus (assembly GCA_034093135.1). Classification (NCBI taxonomy): domain Eukaryota; kingdom Viridiplantae; phylum Streptophyta; class Magnoliopsida; order Asterales; family Asteraceae; genus Erigeron; species Erigeron breviscapus. Next base: position 12,248,602 of record CM067174.1, on the reverse strand, counting down.
GATCTTCTAACCAGTGCCCTTCACTTTTTACTCCTCTAATGGATAAGGAAAATGATTAATCAACCTAAATAAACAACCTAATGATCAACCTAAGCACATGATGATGACACTTGGCTTAATCAAAGGAAGAAATTGGGAGAGAGAATAAGTGAATTACAGTGCCGTCTCTGAGAATGAGAAAAAATTTCTCCGATCTCAAGAATAAAAGATTTTCAATCTCAGATCTTAGATCGGAGAAAAAAAAAAAGCCGTTAGAATTGAGAGAGAAAGAGAGTAGAGAGAGAAAAAAAAAAAAAAAAAAAAAAAAAAAAAAAAAAAAAAAAAAAAAAAAAAAAAAAAAAAAAAAAAAAAAAAAAAAAAAAAAAAAAAAAAAAAAAAAAAAAAAAAAAAAAAAAAAAAAAAAAAAAAAAAAAAAAAAAAAAAAAAAAAAAAAAAAAAAAAAAAAAAAAAAAAAAAAAAAAAAAAAAAAAAAAAAAAAAAAAAAAAAAAAAAAAAAAAAAAAAAAAAAAAAAAAAAAAAAAAAAAAAAAAAAAAAAAAAAAAAAAAAAAAAAAAAAAAAAAAAAAAAAAAAAAAAAAAAAAAAAAAAAAAAAAAAAAAAAAAAAAAAAAAAAAAAAAAAAAAAAAAAAAAAAAAAAAAAAAAAAAAAAAAAAAAAAAAAAAAAAAAAAAAAAAAAAAAAAAAAAAAAAAAAAAAAAAAAAAAAAAAAAAAAATATAGGAGAAAGAATATATAAACGGACTTTTTAAAAAATTATGGGCCCCCAAAAATACCGAGCCCGGCTCGCTAGCACCCTCTGCATACCTCAAAGGCCGGCCCTGGTGAATTACACTTGCATGAAATAAAGGTATTAATTTACAACAACAACAACAACAACAAGGGTACCCAATCCCAGCATAAGCCGGGCTATGGGGGAGGTATGATGTAGACAGACCTTACCCCTACTCAAAGGTAGGGAGGCTGCTTCCAGATCCACCGAAGTGGAAGGGACCTCCGGCCCGAAAGTAAAAAATAGGGTTAGATCCACCGGATTGGAGGTCTAAACCAGATCTCAATCTCAACTCTCGATCTCACGTTCTCATCTCGATCTCAAGAATAAAAGATTTTCAATCTCAGATCTTAGATCGGAGAAAAAAAAGCCGTTAGAATTGAGAGAGAAAGAGAGTAGAGAGAGAGAAGAGAGAGAGTGTTTAGTATTGTCTTCTTTTCTTATTGATAATGCTATGAAAGAATTTTGAGTTCTCATCAGTATCGAGACACCACTTAATTCTGGCTTTTTGGATGCAATCAGCTACTTGATTAGATTCAGCAGACCGAATTTTGTGCACTAAGGTGAAACTATGCATTCCCTCCTAAAAACTTTCGAATTCTTACGTTGTTGTAATAATCATTTAATCGAGTAAGGGATAAGGATATTTTATTAGTAAATATGTAGACATATATCGTGCATAAATATGAGATCACGTTTCACATATCTAGATTCTTAACTTGTTTGTTGTCGTCCTCGATATAAAGATTCATACGAGTGGTTCATGATAATGAGATTTCGAAGCCAAACGGTTATTAACAAGAAAGTATTTTATTTTTTTTTCTTTTGCTTAAGTTAATGTTTTCATGCACACTAATATTATGATTTCAAGATTTATGAATATAGTTTTTAAATGTTTTGGTTTTGCAATATAAAAGGAGGTAGCGGCGCAACTTGTTGCCCATTTATCTTCCATCTCTATGTAATTTTCAAAATTTGAGTGAAATAGAAAATATAATACACAGTTTTGTAAAAAAAATATAAAAATAAATAGAAGTTACAATGTAGGGTGAGTTATTTTGAGAACCACTAAAAAAAAAGAACGCGAGAACCAATCTTAGCCCTTCATTCATCAAGATCAGGAAGGGCATGATTGTCATTATGAAAAAACTTGTCCAGCTCTCTCTCTTTCTCTCTCCTCTTATTAAATTAAAAAATATCTAATTCATTAAAAATCTTTTATCTCACAAACCGTACATCGTTAGACGGGAAAAAAAAAGCATGGGTAGTCTTGAAATTTCGTCCTCTTTCATTAGAGATGCAATTCGATATACTTTTGAATACTTTTTAAATTTCGTTTTTTTTCCATCACGTTCATCCTACACATGTGTAGGACAAGTAAAACCACTAAAAGGTTCATCCTACACATGTGTAGGACAAGTGGAAACCACTAAAAAGTTCATCCTACACATGTGTAGGACAAGTGGAAACCACTAAAAGGTTCATCCTACACATGTGTAAGTTACTTATAAAGTTCAAAAATGATGAGGACGCATTCTAAAACCCTATATGCTAAACCCTAAACCCTAAAGCTTAATTGCTAATCCGAGGGAAAAGCTACATTCTTAAACCCTAAAATCTAAACCCTGGGGGGCTAAATGCTAATTCGAGGGGGGAGTGTGATTACGGGGGGGCGGGGGGGGGGGGGGGGGGGGGGGGGGGGGGGGGGGGGGGGGGGGGGGGGGGGGGGGGGGGGGGGGGGGGGGGGGGGGGGGGGGGGGGGGGGGGGGGGGGGGGGGGGGGGGGGGGGGGGGGGGGGGGGGGGGGGGGGGGGGGGGGGGGGGGGGGGGGGGGGGGGGGGGGGGGGGGGGGGGGGGGGGGGGGGGGGGGGGGGGGGGGGGGGGGGGGGGGGGGGGGGGGGGGGGGGGGGGGGGGGGGGGGGGGGGGGGGGGGGGGGGGGGGGGGGGGGGGGGGGGGGGGGGGGGGGGGGGGGGGGGGGGGGGGGGGGGGGGGGGGGGGGGGGGGGGGGGGGGGGGGGGGGGGGGGGGGGGGGGGGGGGGGGGGGGGGGGGGGGGGGGGGGGGGGGGGGGGGGGGGGGGGGGGGGGGGGGGGGGGGGGGGGGGGGGGGGGGGGGGGGGGGGGGGGGGGGGGGGGGGGGGGGGGGGGGGGGGGGGGGGGGGGGGGGGGGGGGGGGGGGGGGGGGGGGGGGGGGGGGGGGGGGGGGGGGGGGGGGGGGGGGGGGGGGGGGGGGGGGGGGGGGGGGGGGGGGGGGGGGGGGGGGGGGGGGGGGGGGGGGGGGGGGGGGGGGGGGGGGGGGGGGGGGGGGGGGGGGGGGGGGGGGGGGGGGGGGGGGGGGGGGGGGGGGGGGGGGGGGGGGGGGGGGGGGGGGGGGGGGGGGGGGGGGGGGGGGGGGGGGGGGGGGGGGGGGGGGGGGGGGGGGGGGGGGGGGGGGGGGGGGGGGGGGGGGGGGGGGGGGGGGGGGGGGGGGGGGGGGGGGGGGGGGGGGGGGGGGGGGGGGGGGGGGGGGGGGGGGGGGGGGGGGGGGGGGGGGGGGGGGGGGGGGGGGGGGGGGGGGGGGGGGGGGGGGGGGGGGGGGGGGGGGGGGGGGGGGGGGGGGGGGGGGGGGGGGGGGGGGGGGGGGGGGGGGGGGGGGGGGGGGGGGGGGGGGGGGGGGGGGGGGGGGGGGGGGGGGGGGGGGGGGGGGGGGGGGGGGGGGGGGGGGGGGGGGGGGGGGGGGGGGGGGGGGGGGGGGGGGGGGGGGGGGGGGGGGGGGGGGGGGGGGGGGGGGGGGGGGGGGGGGGGGGGGGGGGGGGGGGGGGGGGGGGGGGGGGGGGGGGGGGGGGGGGGGGGGGGGGGGGGGGGGGGGGGGGGGGGGGGGGGGGGGGGGGGGGGGGGGGGGGGGGGGGGGGGGGGGGGGGGGGGGGGGGGGGGGGGGGGGGGGGGGGGGGGGGGTTAGCCTAACGGATAACCCTACAACTTCAAACCCTAAACCCTAAAGCTTAATTGCTAATCCGAGGGGAAAGCTACATTCTAAAAACCCTGGAAAATCTAAACCCTAAATGCTAAACCCTAAAAAGGATGAGGGTTCCCACTCTAGGGTTTAGGGTTTGAAGCCTGAGGGTTAGCCTATCGGCTAACCCTCGACCTTCAAACCCTAAACCCTAGAGCGGGATGTAGTAGGGGGACGAATGTATACGGTACGCTTTAGGGTTTAGGGTTTGAAGTTGTAGGGTTAGTCTAACGGCTAACCCTACAACTTCAAACCCTAAACCCTAAAGCTTAATTGCTAATCCGAGGGGAAAGCTACATTCTAAAACCCTGGAAAATCTAAACCCTAAATGCTAAACCCTAAAAAGGATGAGGGTTCCCACTCTAGGGTTTAGGGTTTGAAGCCTGAGGGTTAGCCTATCGGCTACCTTCGACCTTCAAACCCTAAACCCTAGAGCGGGATGTAGTAGGGGGACGGATGTATACGGTACGCTTTAGGGTTTAGGGTTTGAAGTTTAGGGTTTTGAAGTTGTAGGGTTAGCCGTTAGGAAACCACTAAAAGGTTTGAAGTTGTAGGGTTTAGGGTTTGAAGTTGTAGTAAACCACTAAAAGGTTCATCCTACACATGTGTGTGACAAGTGGAAACCACTAAAAGGTTCATCCTACACATGTGTAGGACAAGTGGAAACCACTAAAAGGTTCATCCTACACATGTGTAGGACAAGTGGAAACCACTAAAAGGTTTATGTTGTAGGGTTAGCCGTTAGGAAACCACTAAAAGGTTTGAAGTTGTAGGGTTAGGTGTAGGAAACCACTAAAAGGTTCATCCTACACATGTGTAGGACAAGTGGAAACCACTAAAAGGTTCATCCTACACATGTGTAGGACATATGAAAACCACTTAAAGGTTCATCCTACACATGTGTAGGACAAGTGAAAACCACTAAAAGGTTCATCCTACACATGTGTAGGACAAGTGGAAACCACTAAAAGGTTCATCCTACACATGTGTAGGTCATCAAAGAATAATAACTTACACATGTGTAAGATGAACGTGATGGAAAAAAAACGAAATTTAGAAAGTCGTCAAAAGTATGTCGAATTGCATCTCTAATGAAAAAGGACGAAATTCTGAGACTACTCATGCTTTTCTTTTCGTCTAACGATTTACGGTTTGTAAGATAAAAGTTTTTTAGTGAATTAGATAAAATTGTATTAATTTAATAAAGTAAGAGAGAAAAAAAAAGAGGGAGTTGACAAAAGTACCCCTCTAGTGTTGAGAGGTTTTTTTATTTTTAATCTGGTCCATTCATTTTTTTTTATCCAAGGGTGTAGATGAGGTCTTGAGTTCTTTTTTTTATAAGTTTTCAAATAATCCCTCCTCTATATAAACTCAATAAATCTTAAAATTAATTAAAGACCCGACGAAGTCGGAGTTTAAAAACATGTTAAAACATCAATTTTAGTACTAAATGGTGTTGGTCTTAAAAATCACTAAAACGTGAGACCTATCCTGACCTTGAACAGTACTTGTTTGTGTCGTTATCTTTTAAATTTTTCAGATTTTTTCTGGTACTAATCACAGAATCCATCAAAAATAGATATAGATTCCTGTCTCGCTTAAAATCCGGTATTATTTTTAAATACTGTGATCGAAATAATACTGATATAAGATCATGACTTGAAAAATTCTGTTCATTCCGAGTTCCGACTCATTGACATAAAACATATAACATGAATTTATCGGATAACTTATGAACAATTATGAAGTTTGATAAACTTATAAACCATTAGAAAAATTTAAAAGTAAAACACATATACATTAAGATAAGTCATACCATACCTTCAACTCTAACACGTCTCTCAACTTTTGAACTTGAAGACACATTGTTTAACACACATACACGTTGCTCCATCAATACGTACATCGATTTTCCAATGATAAGATACATTCTTCAAATTGTTACACCGATCCATCAAATTAGAGGTCGAACGTAATGAACATTTGTATAAACGAAGTACTAAATTCTTTGACACATACAAAGAAAGAGACCAAATTTCATAACCAAATTTTTTTATGAAATGTAAATTGTGCCTACCAACACTTAAATTTTTTTATGAAATGTAAATTGTGCCTACCAACACTTTACAAACAACGTATACCCAGAAATCCAGAATAATTTTTTATTCTCAGTTGAAACAATGCACAATATATATTATTCTTTTCTTAACGGTGTTATTCCAATTTTATTTAGTTTTTAAATTACCTTAAATATTAATAATTTTTTTTTTAAGTTTGAATAGTCAGAGCCTGTTCGTCTAACTTATTCGCACTACGTCTTTCGGGCAGGATGTCATTCGAATTTTCAAGAACCACAGAAGAAAAACCTCATATTAATCAGTCAAATGACATGACGATTAATAAAAGTAAATCTTACCCTCTAAAACTCGAACTTAGATCTTCCAGAGAAGACCCAATTTTACCTAAAATATTTAACTTTAGATTTTTCATTAAAGACATAAATTTTATCAGGTATATTTACCCCACATTAAAATGTATTTTTTTTATGTCACTAAAAATACAATGCTTACAAAGAGACCTTTTACAGAAAATTTCCTTATTGATAAAAACAAAAACTTTAAGAAATTTAAAAATAAAAAAATATTCTTTGTAAAACGATCGAAGAATAATAATTAGTCTATACATCACCTTGAATCTACAATCCAAAAACTATATATGTAACGCCCCTAATTTTATAAACAATACAAAATGATATCAAAGAACTAAAAGGCCAAAAGGGCGTTAATCTTATTCAAAGTCAAACCAAAGTCAACCTGACAAATCAGAATAAGTACTTCTAAAGCTCGAAATAAAACTCTAAAGCAAAAGGGTGCTAAGTCCACTTCTATCTACTCTCTTCTCTCGTTCCCAAAGCCCGCTTGATCACCTGCCGTATAAGAAAGAAAAAGGAATACGGCTGAGCAAAAAGCCCAGTGAACGGATATGACAAAAGCAGAAATATAAAATATGAAATGCGGAGACGTATAATTAAAAAATAAACTTAACAAACTTATTTCAAATCAAAGTACACATACATATGGTTTCACAAATACCTTATACATCAACAAATCAAAATATACTTAAAACCAAGTCTCATAAAATAATGCACATAAGAGTCAAAACTTATAACTTATCAGAAGGGGCCGAATGAAATCATAGGGTAGCTACTCCACTAATCATTCATTTTTGGTGCAAACGCCTCGTATGACACTACGATAAACGTCCACCGTCAAACTTATCAAAATGCCTAGGACCGATCCATACGCCTCCTATCAAAATATCAAAGTGCGCATACCACTACCGGGTAATCAAAAGGAGACGCCGTAGATCAAATCAAATACACCGCTACGGCCGGTGCCACGTCATCGGTGTCACAATAACGCGCCCATGGGACCTCCATGGATAGGTTACTCTTATATGCACATCTTAAGAAACCGTTTTGACCGACTTATATACTTATATATATCGAATATGTTTCCAAATGACAAAATTAGTTTTCGGACAAATAAATAATTTAAAAGATATATTTTGAGACATTTTATATTTGACTTAAAACCACATCTCTGTCCACCCAATTCATACAAAATTATAATGGAGTCACCATAACTCATAATATGCGACTGTATTAAATTTTCGGGTCAAGGGATATTCGAGGGACATATCATGAATCACAAAATGCGACTGTATTAATCTTTCGGGGCTAATTAATATGATTCATAATAGGCGACTGTATTATCTTTCGGCAAACGAATATTCAAGGGACATATTAGTGTACATATCATCGCATCAAATGTAACACACCAAACTCACCTTTTTCGGGACAACTTTCGAATCGGGTTTCAAGAGATGGTTTTGACACAACTATAGATAATAAGATATTATGATTCCCCAATTAAAAATTATAAAGGCAACCTCGTTAGTACATCCAAAAGTCAGGGATATCACAATACTTATACAAAGTCTAGCAAGCAGATAATATTTCAAATAATATACTATATCCATAATATTTTACATACAAATCAAAAGAAGTTTTGAGAAGGAAGATTTTACCGAAAGGAATCTTAAAACACCTAAAATATCTATACTAATAATAATATATAACAAATAAAGTTTTGAAAGAAAAGATTGTACCGAAAAGATCCTAATAGCAACTAGAATATCCGTACCTCAATAAGCGTCTAAAACTTCAGAAGCAAAAAAATACTCCACCTTGAGTTCTCAAACCAAATCTATATTAAAAACAATTTAATTAATTTAGACGTTCCATATCAATATTGCTGCTTTTACTCAAATACCTTACTATTACATGTTATAAAAGATTTTAAGAAGTTATATCTATAACTTTTTCCTCTAGATATTCGGCATGTCAAATTATCACCATCAGAAACATAAGTTGTCACAAAACTCTCATGTTAATATCAATACTTATTAATGAATTTTATAAAGAAAGCTCTCGTTAATTAGTCTAGGAGTTTCTTTTTAAAATATGTATACACATGTACGTAAAACTTGACTTTGATCTTTAATAGTATAATATTTTCAACATGAGACATGTACCTTATATTAAGTTTATTAAACTCTTTTTATTACGTAGTTCTTCTTCTTCGTTTATACCATTCGAACGCCATTAACATGGATTTAAAAGCTTGACTTTCTTTTAGCTTAATTTAACTACAAAATAGTATACTTGTAAATTTAATGCATTGCCAATATAAGATCAAACTCCGTTTATATATTACGTGTCTTTCTGATTCGCGCTATGGGTCTATATTAATACGTATGTATATATATATATATTACTTACTACAAATCTGATTACTACGCGTTATAGGATTCGGTAATGTGAAATTATATTAAGATTTTAAATAACTAGAGTTTCTGGTTTTGTCATATAAATGGTATATTTTAGTTATGAAAAGATCCGCTAGAGACTTAGCTAGAATTAACAAAACAATGACAAGATTACTAATCGAACAAGTTGGTCTAAATATACCTCCGCGGATGAAAGACGACCCTCGTAACAAAAGCAAGACGAACTCGAATCGATCTCGAAACGAACCAGAAACAACTCTCCATAACGAATAGCTTAACCCGAATTAGCAGATGTAACTACGCACTCCCTGATCTAATTGCGAAACCAATTTATCATAGACTCTTGTTTATAACTTACTCATACATTATGGAATTGTGCTTAACGAGAGAATGAAACGTACGATAGTGTAGTTTTGTTTTAAAAGGTGGAGATATGATCAAGCTTATTGATCGATGCATATATTTATATACATCTTAAGGTTGAATTGTTTCTATGTATGGATGAATAAAAGGAAACGTAAATAATGTTATTATATATAAAAACATATTTGGCCCATAAATTTAGATTGTATCCGGTAATAAATGTGAGATTTGATTTTATCTTTGATCATCATATCATTATAGGAATCGTTTTGTTTGCTCTTTGAATACTACGAAAGTGCAAGACCGAAAGATAGAGGAAAAGACTTTTGCATATGATCTCTAATTTTAGTTACAAGTTTGTATGGCTTTATAACTTTTAATAATTAGATGTTGATAACTTACAACCATCGGATTCCCGTCATCAATTAATAATCTATTAATTTCTTTACGTTATCTAATTATTATACATACATGCATGATTTTATTAATTCTTATATTTCTTGTTGTTAACGTGTATTCCATAGTAGTGTTAATTGCAATTTATTTATTAACTAGCTTAAGCACCCGGGTAATACCCGGGTATAATTGTGATAACTTATTATAGTTATATGTGAAAAATAAGACAACACAATTAATTACGTAATAAACGACGTTTATAATAGCATATTCTCAAAGTTTATTGCTATAGATAAAAAAAATATGTTTCTAAAAAATACACAAAAAAATTTTGGAAGAGAATTTTATATAGTATATAATTGAGTATATATTTTTAAACCAGTAGTTTTATTTTTATTATATATTTTTGTTTGTATTTTCAAGAATAATGAAAAAGATATACATGTATTTTAATAGTATTCAAGTTACTTTTTTGTGTTTTTGAATGATGTCATAAATAGAAATGTTTAAAGAAAAATAATTAATAAAAAGATCTCCATAGTGCCAAGTAGGATTATTTTTGAGATTTTTTAGGAAGGGACTTTAGCTTTATATAAAAGAAATATTATTATACTTGACCTATAAGATCCATAAATTTAGTAACTAATTAATGTGGCCATTCATATACGTTTTTACATTTTTCAACCGATCAACACCTACTAGACTTAAATTTTGTCTTATTTTATTATCACAAAAATTAGCCCAACATCTTTAGCATTTCTAATCTAGATGTGACTAAAAACAATTAGACCTTATTTCAATTTATTGTTTTCAATCATTAACCTACTATATTTATTTTATTCATAACATCTTAAAATGAAATTTTATAATATGAAACCTAGGATAAAATGTATTTCTTCAATTACAAATGGTGTCCCAATAAATATATGTCTTACATATTACCTTACTTATACTATTTTAATTTTATGGGATATTACAATATACAAAATCAAAATTTAAATTCATTAAGAGAACTTTATCTCCACATTAAAATGACTTTCATATTCACGAAAAAAGAAAAACTACCAATAACTTTTACTGTTTTACACTTTTACCCAAACATTACCAAAGTAATAAACATCCACCCCTTTGGGTATGATGGTCATTTCAACAATCTGTTTTGGTTATTTCATTAACCTGACTGACGACACCTCCGCCACCGTCTCCCGGCAAAACCCGCCACCACCGCCACCGCCATTTTTTCCGATGACAAAATAGCCCAACAAACCAACTTTCTCAACCAAATTCTCACTACACAAAAACTCATCACTCCCAACTCTCTCAACCTCCCTATCAATCTCATGAACAAACACGTGCGTGTCACGTGACCCATCTTTTTTACTCCGGGCCAAAACCCCAGCAGTAAAAATAGCCGACAGTCTCCCGGGTGCATTTGGAAAGTACCCACGTGGCCCATCAATTAATATAACATCCCAAACGACGTCGTTGTACACAAAGTTTGGTAAATCATTAATTGCTAATTTACATTCTGAAAACAGTAAATTCTGTACGGGTCTACATTCATTTCGGAGCTCCGTTTTCGCGTAACGAATCAATTGATTCGAATTTTTTACTTTCGTTGTGTACGTAACATCGTACGCTTCGATCCAAGGATGTTTTTCTTCAAGTTTAAGGATTTCATAAGCACTTTCGACAACAAAAGTTGTACGGCCGTTGAGATTTAAAGAATGCCAAAGTAGGGTTTCATGGGTGAGACCAAAAACGAGGAAATTACAAGGGGTGTGGCAACGGCGGAGGACGGCGGCGACGGCGGTGAGTTCCGGTGGGGTAAGTCGAGATGGGTTTGTGTTGTTTTGGGTTGAGGTGGCGTAATGGATGAGGGTTTCGAAAACGGGGTTTGGGAGACGGTGGTTTGTGGTGGTTGTGGCGGCGGTGGGAGTGGTGGTGGTGGTGTAAGGGAGTGTGAAGAGAGAGAAGGTGGCGGCGAAGGAAAGGAGGGCGAGGAAAGTGAAGAGGTAGAGGCGGTGGTTGTGGGTGGTGGCGGCGGAGATGGTGGTGGTGGGAATGATGGCGGCGGCGGCGGAGTGTTTGTGAAGAAGGATGAATTTGGTGGCGGGTTTCATGGTGTTTGTGCGTGTTGAGAGTGTGTGAGAGAGAGAGAGATGGAATTTAAGGTGACAGAATGAGGAGGGGCTCAAATCACGATGGGATTATTATTATTTATTCATAATTTGTAGTGATAGTGAAGAGGTGGTAGTAGGACCGAGAGTGAGATTGACGGGTAAAAAGAAAAGTGAAATGTATTTGAATTGATTTTCAATTTGAAAGTTTTTTCTTGTTATCATAATTCAAAATTTTTTAAAAGTTTTCGCTGATATATATATTACAAAAATGATATATATGATCAAAATTTATAAGTTTAAATGTTGAAAAATGATTAATCCTTTTTATTTAATTTCTATAAATCTTTTTAACAATATAATCATGACATGTGTTTTTACGGTAAAGGGATTACCCCGGTAAATATCATGACATATGTTTTAATTAAAGGATGATGTTATTCGAGACAATTAGTGAATTAGTTTGACATTGAGTTAAGGTATTAGAAGAATTATTAGGGCAGAGGATGAATCGGTTAGTTTTATCGACTGTCGCCAATGCGAAGGCAGGTCTAGGCATGAGAATTTGGCATGGATTGCCGGCTAGGCATGGAGGAGAGAAAGAAAATGTTGAAAGGGGATAGGAAAAAGAATGTATATGATTAGAGGAAATAATGAGGGATTGTGAGGTATGAAAGAGGTATGGTTGTAATGAGTTAGACATGACTAGGTATGAAAGAGACATGCAATGAAGTGATATAATATTATTGGTGAATAACTAGACATGAGTTAAGCATTCATGCATGACCGTCACCGTCCTTACAATAATCGTTAAAGGACTAAAAATGTGACAATAATCAATCATTAAAGGTCTAAAATATCAACGTATTTTTTGGGTTATGCACGGTGTTATCGCCTATTTTTTAACCGACTTATATAACCAATGAACTTTCACAAATTAATGATACTTTTGTTAGAATGTATGAACAAATATCACATAAATATTCACATAAGCGCAACGGAAAAATCATATATGCAATCATATTAATTAACAAAGAGAGAATCAAAACGTGTACCTTTTGCAAAGCTTCCAATAATATTATTAATAATAAGATTTATTATTATTTAGGGTTTAAAGTAAAACCCTCTACGATCGCACACTAGACACCCCTTATATTGTATGCTAGTACCCAAATCACGATCAACAACCCCTTGTTTGTATCCCTAAAAGTCGAACCCTAAGCTAAACCCGAAAACCCTTTTTCTTTGCTTGAACCCGTCGACCAAAAGGAGAGAGAAGAGGAGAAAACCCAAACTTAATTGTTTGTGTAATTGTGTGTGTGAAAACCCTTAAGCCTTGCATTCTATTTATAGGCTTAAACACAAGGGTTTTAACCTTGATGGGCAAGTAATCTCAAGGCCTAAAGCCCTTGAAATTTTCGGCCCTATGGAGTGGAATTAGGAAACAACTCTAATTCCTAATTTCACTCCAACACCTCCTCTTTAATTAATTAAACACAATTAACCTTTTAATTTAGTTTAATTAATTATCATTAATTTTAATTTATTTAATTAATTAAACACAATTAACCTTTTAATTTCTTTAATTAATTAAACACAATTAACCTTTTAATTTAGTTTAATTAATTATTTCGTGATTATATTAATTAATATATTACTTTAATATACTAATTAATAATATAGAGTTACCGTGTCATTTCGTGTGACCCCGTAGGCTTAAATTATTTCCGGACATGCGTTTATTATAACGTGATCACATACCAACAGCTCCCACTTGAGCATGTTATATAAAGGCAATAACATTGGTTAGCGTCTAGCAACACGCCAATGCTCCCGGAAATATTTAAGGATAGTTTCTTAAATTATCATTTGAAATGATTTAGTCTTTAATATCCCTTTGTTTCAGATACCCTTGTTAATTATGAATATGGATCAATGTCATTTCATAATTTAACGATTATATTTCTCATTTCTACAATTAATCAAGATTACCAAATTAATCAAGACTTCCTCTTGAGTTCATTTTGGTATGCGCATACAAACATCTTAATTAATCAATGAGGGGCCCAAATGGTATCATACTTCAGTTGCAAATTGAAGGAACAAATCCTATATTGACTACACGTGTTAGTCATGTCGTTTCACTACATTTCTGAAAATAGTCCTTTATTACTACCTTGTTCAGGACAGTTAGAACTATATCAAGAAAATGCAATACACACATGCATAACCTGCTTGTATCTCAAGTCTAAGGATAAATAAAGCAACCATTTCACGAATTTCACTTAATGACGCCGATCCATAAAATGAAAATTCGTTAAGTGGGGTAAGTCCGATATTCATCTCTTTGAATACCATGTGAGTTTGGCAAGACCATCTTCAAAATATTCCCTTAAATATTTTAACCAATCTCTCACATTTGTCTTAGTTTAACTATATTCCCATATAGTTAATCGACAATGGACATTTAGAATATTTTAAAATATTCATGGATTTAAACATGCAAATATAGGACACAATCATTATGAAATGAAATCATTCATACCAAGTATATAATTCATTTATTAAAAAAAATAAAAAATAACAATTGTTTAACATCCCATTATCCAAATACCAATCACAGATTTACATGATATAACTAGCAAAATTTAAGACCTATGCCCTCGGCATGCTTATTGAGCTTTCCTTTTGACAAAGCCTTTGTAAAAGGATCTGCTAAGTTACAATCTGTGTGAACTTTGAGTAATTTGATTTCACGCGATTCGATTCGCTCACGAACATAGTGATATCTTCTCTGGTAATGTCTGGCACCTTTCTGAACTCCAGGTTCATTGGCAATGACAATTGCTCCCGAATTATCACAGTACACATCCATAGGTGAGTTATTTGAGGGCATCACGTCAAGCCCATAAATAAACTTTCTGATCCAGACAGCTTCCATGGCGGCATCCGCGGCAGCAATATACTCAGACTCTGTAGCAGACATAGCAACTGTAGATTGTTTCTTGCTCTTCCAATCTACTGCACCTCCATTTAGAACGAAGACATATCCTGACTGAGATTTTGTATCATCTTTATCAGTCTGAAATCCAGCATCACAGTATCCAGTTACTTTGAGCTCTGCATCGGGATTTCCTCCATACACCAAGAATAATTCTTTAGTAACACGCATGTACTTAAGAATGTTCTTCACAGCAGTCCAATGATCCTCTCCAGGATTTTGCTGATAGCGGCTAACTATATTTTGCGCGAACGCAACATCAGGTCTAGTGCATCTTACCGCATACATGATAGATCCCACAGCCGAAGCATAAGGAATTCTTTTCATACGCTCCACCTCTTCAGGTGTAGAAGCACCGTTCTTGCTAGATAAATTAAGTCCTTCTTGCATCGGTATAAAACCACGCATAGAATTTTCTATCTTGAATCACTTCAAGATCTTATCTATATAAGCACTTTGACTTAATCCAATACTTCTATCTCTATAGATCTTGATTCCAAGAATAAATGCCGCTTCACCCAAGTCTTTCATAGAAAAACACTTTCCAAGATGAAATTTAACATCCTTCAACATTGGAATGTGATTTCCTATTATCAATATGTCATCTACATACATGACAAGGAAAGTAACACTACTCCCACTAGCTTTGCGATATACACATGGCTCATCAGGATTTTGAGCAAAACCAAACTTTTTGATCTCCTCATCAAACCTTTTATTCCAACTCCTTGATCCTTGCTTCAATCCATAAATGGACCTTTGAAGTTTGCATACCTTGTTGGGATGTTTTGGATCGACAAAACCTTCTGGTTGTACCATATAGACTTCCTCGTCTAGAAAACCATTTAAGAATGCGGTTTTGACATCCATTTTCCATATCTCATAGTCATAGTACGCTGCTATGGCTAAGATGATCCTAATAGCTCTAATGTCCGCAACGGGAGAAAAGGTCTCCTCATAATCAACTCCATAAAGTTGAGTATAGCCGTTCGCCACAAGACGAGCTTTATAGGTGTGTACATTTCCATCCATGTCGGTCTTCTTCTTGAAGATCCATTTACACCCAACGGTTCTACCATTTGGTGGAAGATCAACCAAGCTCCAAACTTGATTATCTTTCATGGATTTCATTTCCACATTCGCAGCTTCAAGCCATTTTTCAGATTCCGGATCTGATAATGCTGCTTTGAAATTAGGAGGTTCATTTAAGTCTCCTAATACGTGTTCTTCAGACTCAACCATAAGATTTAATCTTTCACGAGCACGTATTGTCCTTGAGGACCTACGAATTGGAATCGCTTCATCTTCAACTTGAAGTTCATCTTGAGATTCATCTCTTTGAACATTTTCCCCCCCAAGTTGATGATTGCTAGTATTTTCAGAAGTTGACACATCTTCTACTTGAGCCTCATCAAGTTCAACAATCCTCCCACTGTCTTCTTGAGATATGAGTTTCCTTTCAAGGAACTCAGCAAATCGAGATACCTTAACAGTGTTTTCGGTAGGAAAGTAGAAGTAGTAACCCATTGTTTCCTTTGGGTATCCTACAAAGATGCACTTAACATATCTAGATTCAAGTGTGTCAGGCGTATCTCGTTTCACAAGTGCCTCACATCCCCAGACCTTTAAGTAAGACAATTTGGGAACACTCCCATGCCACAATTCATGCGGTGTCTTGTCAACCTTCTTGGTTGGAACCATATTGAGAATGCGAATAGCAGTCTCTAGGGCATAATCCCAAAACGAAAAAGGAAGAGTTGTATGATTCATCATTTGTTTGTAGAATTCCTTCACTTTGAAGCCTTTCAATGCGTTTCTTGCCAATATGAGCAAGACGACAATGCCAAAGATAAGTCGAGTCCAAATTGGGCTTGACTCGTTTGCTAACATTATACATTGAATTATCATTTGAATCACAACCATGCATATAAATTTCATAAATACCATCACAAGCAATAGCATTAAAATAATGAACATTATTTTGTGAAACTGAAATACCATAATCTTTAAAAACATTAATGAATCCGTTGTTTTTCAACAAAGAAACTGAAATGACACCTTTAGTAATAGATGGTGCATAATGACAATTGTCTAAAACAATTACTAAACCAGTAGGTAAAACTAAAAGATAGTCGCCTATTTCTTCTACAGCTGCCGGTAGGCCATTTCCCACGAACAGTTGTAAAGATCCTGGCTTCAGTTTCTTTCTCCTTCTAAGCCCCTGTAAAGAATTACAGATATGAGTACCACACCCGGTGTCGTAAACCCATGAATTACGTTTAGAAAAGGAATATAATTCAATTGTGAAGATACCTGAAGTACTGGCCGAACCAGTTTGCTTCTTCTTCAACTCAGCTAGATATTTGGAACAATTCCTCTTCCAGTGTCCCACTTCATTGCAGTGATAACAAGCCTGGTCTTTAGCCGGATGTTCCTTTTTCGCTGGAGGGGTCTTCTTAGGTTTAGGAGTAGTAGCAACTTGCTTTCCCTTACCTTCATTCTTGCCCTTAGCTTTTGGTTGTTTCCCTTTCCGGATCTTTCCCCCTTGATCATGAAAACTTGGGGTGTAGCAGACTTCTTTGGAAGCTTTCAATGCGTTTCTTGCCAATATGAGCAAGACGACAATGCCAAAGATAAGTCGAGTCCAAATTGGGCTTGACTCGTTTGCTAACATTATACATTGAATTATCATTTGAATCACAACCATGCATATAAATTTCATAAATACCATCACAAGCAATAGCATTAAAATAATGAACATTATTTTGTGAAACTGAAATACCATAATCTTTAAAAACATTAATGAATCCGTTGTTTTTCAACAAAGAAACTGAAATGACACCTTTAGTAATAGATGGTGCATAATGACAATTGTCTAAAACAATTACTAAACCAGTAGGTAAAACTAAAAGATAGTCGCCTATTTCTTCTACAGCTGCCGGTAGGCCATTTCCCACGAACAGTTGTAAAGATCCTGGCTTCAGTTTCTTTCTCCTTCTAAGCCCCTGTAAAGAATTACAGATATGAGTACCACACCCGGTGTCGTAAACCCATGAATTACGTTTAGAAAAGGAATATAATTCAATTGTGAAGATACCTGAAGTACTGGCCGAACCAGTTTGCTTCTTCTTCAACTCAGCTAGATATTTGGAACAATTCCTCTTCCAGTGTCCCACTTCATTGCAGTGATAACAAGCCTGGTCTTTAGCCGGATGTTCCTTTTTCGCTGGAGGGGTCTTCTTAGGTTTAGGAGTAGTAGCAACTTGCTTTCCCTTACCTTCATTCTTGCCCTTAGCTTTTGGTTGTTTCCCTTTCCGGATCTTTCCCCCCTTGATCGTGAGAACTTGGGGTGTAGCAGACTTCTTTGGAAGCTTCTTTTCATACTCATTCGCCATGGCATGAAGTTCAGCAATGGTTTTATTCATGCTATGCATATTGTAATTGCGCACAAATTCCTCAAAGTCCTTAGATAAAGACTTGAGAATCATGCCAACAGCAAAAGGCTGAGGATAAGCATAATTCAACCTTTCCAATTGCTCAAAGTACCTCTTCATCTTGAGTACATGAGGACTAACCAGTGTTCCTTGCTCGTGTTTCAAGTAATGAAGTGTGTCAACTAGGTCAAACAACTCCACTCCAGCTTGCTTTTCGTACAAAGACTTGAGCTCTTTAATCATATCAAGAGGAAAATAATTTTCAAATTGCTTTTGAAGTTCGGGAACCATACTCCCTAACATCAAACAAGCAACCTCATTGTGTCTATCATACTGAGCAGTGTATGCAGCCAACTCTTCAGTTGTAGCATTGGCTCCCGGAACAACGGGTGTCTGCTCTTCAAGAACTTGGTATTTCTTCTCGGCTCTTAGAACTATTCTTAGCTGACGAAACCAGTCATTGAAGTTTGGTCCAGAAAGTTTTTCTCTTTCTAGCATCGACCTAAAAGCCGATTGGTGTATGTTTTGAGAAGGATTTGTTGTTGCCATCTACAAAATAGACAAAAGTTCAATTATCCGTATTTTCGAAAATAATCCTTAAGAAATGTAATTTACCCATGTTAAATTCATGTAACAATAAATTTCATTAAGGCTAGGATCCAATCGACATACAATCATTTCATCTGTTGATCAGCTAGAAATGACGGTACTCAAAAGGTAATCGACGATCAATAATTGCATTCATGCAATTCCTAGAGTTATGGACTTATAACAACACTTTAAAGGGGTATTAAGTGTTTTGTAAACATGTTTTGTCCCATCTTATGCCACGGGTCAAGGATCTCACCTCTTAACTCGCTTTAAGTCGCCCAATTAAGAACATGTAAATAGTCCACCACCGGTCTCACGGTGGAGTGGTAATCTACCTTGAAGAGATACAATTCGCCTACGGTCTCACGTAGGAGCGAAAAGCACTGGCAAGTGTTCTTAGCAAAGTGGGTGGCAATTACTTAACTTTAAATGGGTAATGCATTTGATGTGAATCAAAGTTTATGTATGAAGACTCATGCAAATCTCCATAACATAATATTTAATAAAATCATTTTTATAGCCTTAACAACACAAGAGAGCTCGGTAGCTCCATTTGAACGCACAAAGAAGCGCAAGGGCAAAGGTTTGCGATGGACGCAATTAAAAACCCGCCCTTTTAGGAGGCTAGCGCACTCCGGCTTATACCTCTCTTAGAGTTTGTTCAAATGGGTGAGCCGGTGTATCTCAAGGTTGCAAGACTCCAATTTTATTAAGAAATCTCTATTTCGATAGTTCTTAGTCAAGTTTATATTTTCCAATGAAACAATTTTTGCATCACCTTTATACCTCAATAAATACGCAAAAATTAATAAACTTACTAACTTATGAACTAATTAATCATGTAACAAGTTAAGGTGGGCCACCTAAACATGGTCACTATGGTTCATGCATATGTCTAAATCCGGCTCCCCCCTCCGAAGAAGAGGACCACATACATCAAGTTGCCTTGATTGCGTAAGCCTTTAAACAACTTAATTAACAAGTAATTCACATAAACATGCTGACTGAATATTTCCTGTAGTTTCACGACCTGTTTAGACCTGTTTTTGGTCAAAATCAAGATTCGACCAGAACTACAAAGTTGTAGCCCTATGAGCTGAGCATCTACTGTCCAAAGCACAACTTCTAACTCATTACGGAATAAAAGATATGAATTTTTTAGTGAACTGTCGCATAGCAGGAAAATCACACGAAAAATTCACATAGTCACACAATAAACCCTAATTATTTGACTATCATGCTTTGCTATTTATATCTCTATATATAAGTAATAATCACAAGTAATTTTGCATGAATTCCTTGTGATTTTACTTTTATTTAACAACCTTAAATAATCAAGATACACAACATGCAATTTATATCAAATAAATCATGTCAATTCACAAACTCAAAACTTGCTTAGAGGGTTTCAATCATCCATTGAATTAGGTTAAATTAATTAAACAAAAAACCCTAATTTTTATTTAATTAATGTCGATTTAATTAAAAAAAATAAGAAAAAACAATTTTAATTATTTAACAATTAATTAAATTCAACCAACCCTAAAACCCCCCTTCAAGTTTTGATCTTTGTAACTAATAGATCACATATGTGGCTCGTGATACCACTGTTAGAATGTATGAACAAATATCACATAAATATTCACATAAGCGCAACGGAAAAAATCATATATGCAATCATATTAATTAACAAAGAGAGAATCGAAACGTGTACCTTTTGCAAAGCTTCCAATAATATTATTAATAATAATATTTATTATTATTTAGGTTTAAAGTAAAACCCCTCTACGATCGCACACTAGACACCCCTTATATTGTATGCTAGTACCCAAATCACGATCAACAACCCCTTGTTTGTATCCCTAAAAGTCGAACCCTAAGCTAAACCCGAAAACCCTTTTTCTTTGCTTGAACCCGTCGACCAAAAGGAGAGAGAAGAGGAGAAAACCCAAACTTAATTGTTTGTGTAATTGTGTGTGTGAAAACCCTTAAGCCTTGCATTCTATTTATAGGCTTAAACACAATTGTTTTAACCTTGATGGGCAAGTAATCTTAAGGCCTAAAGCCCTTGAAATTTTCGGCCCTATGGAGTGGAATTAGGAAACAACTCTAATTCCTAATTTCACTCCAACACCTCCTCTTTAATTAATTAAACACAATTAACCTTTTAATTTAGTTTAATTAATTATTTCGTGATTATATTAATTAATATATTACTTTAATATACTAATTATAATATAGAGTTACCGTGTCATTTCGTGTGACCCCGTAGGCTTAAATTATTTCCGGACATGCGATTATTATAACGTGATCACATACCAACAACTTTTTGACTACATTCTGGTAAATTCAGGCTACACTTCATCTTCTCGTGAGAATTCTTCATCTGTTTTAATAAAACCTAACGAGAATTCTTCATATGTTTTGATAAAAACTTACAAAATTCTTCATCTGTTTTAATAAAACCTACGAGAATTCTTCATCTGTTTTAATAAAACCTAACGAGAATTCTTCATATGTTTTGATAAAAACTTACAATTCTCTCTTCTTTGCACCTATATGTTTTTAGAATTCTACACGTTTTTCAGTAAAACATAAAAATTTCACTTATGACATGGATTGCATAATCTTAAATAGACTATCTCCAATGCTAGGGACACCTTTAGACGTTCTTAACCACCACGTCATTTGCCATAACATATCCTTACAAACCTTTAAAATTCTTTAATTTTATCTATAAATATACAAACATGTTAGACTTTTCACATCATCACATATCACTACCCATTCATTTGGATAAACATGCTACAAACACATATTTAAACAAAGACAAATAGCAAAAGATCGACAAAGATGGACATGTTTCAATATTATACACAAGTATCAACGAGTATGGACTTGTAAGAATTTTCGCATTTGCAAAGTTAAATCACATGTTTGTATATGAATTGACTTACCTTTAAAATAAGCATGAAGTGTAAAAAGATGTTAAAAATATAAACTTGAACATGCAATTGTCTTGGAAAAGATGGAGGCTATGGTATACTAGTACAGTGACAATATAAAAGTTAAAAAGTGGGGATGAAAGGGGGCCTTATCTTCTTGTTAGATCACTATTTTCTTCTCAATGTGTTCCTTAGTGTATCTAAAAAGTTAAAACCATTTAATGAAGTGTTATTTATATATATCTTTCATTTTGAGACCTACAAGTTATACATCAATTTGTTAATTTATATGTTCTCTTAATAAAACTACATATTGAAGCTGTTAAATGAAATGATAATCTTCTTTATACGGTCTACTAATAAAAGTGGCAAACTTTTAAATACAAATAATGAAGAATCTTTAGTAATTGGTTTTGAGAAAGGTCACAAAAGTGAATCCTTGAGTTGGAGACAAAAGTGTTTTCTATAATTCAAAAGAAAATCCGTTCTTTGATTCCAAATTATTTGTTGTTTCTTTTTCTCCCTAAATAATCTATAAATTACAAAAAAAATAAAATTAGTTGAGATTATATTCAAGTATTTCTTAAGTTGAACTCGGGATTTTCAAAGAGATTGGGATTATATAAGTTGGGATTTTTTAATAGGGAAAAATCTATAAAAAGATAACATTTTTACACAAATTTCTTATTAAAAAGAACCTATTTAGTTTTCGTTTATTTAAAGGATCACATTTGAAGGAATAAGATTTTTGTATATACAAATACATATATAAGGATTGGGTATTATAAAACAAGTATTAAAGTAAAACAAATAGGACAAGATCTGACCCTTAGATCATGGTTAAATTGATGCACGAAGATTCACGGAGCAATTGATGTACGATCATTTTCATGATGCACGGTGATTTTCAGTGAAGAGAAACTTATTGTTTTATTTGTTTTACTTTAATACTTGTTTTATTTTACCCAAAACTTACATATATATGTATTTCAGTCAAATTCAAATGCCACGTAAGCAAAATTGATGACGTGGCAGTGGTGACGTGACACTTAACGGAGAGCCGCTTTTAAAAACTAACGACGTTCCCTTTATCGCGAAATTTTTAGAAATGAGATCCTTTAAATAGACGAAAACTAAATAGGTTCCCTTTAATAGGAAATTTGTATAAAAAATTTAGTTTTTTTATGGATTTTTCCCTTTATGTGCCCATAAGACATATGTCTAAAAACATTAAATGAACTAAAAAGTTCGATAAGGGCATACGGAGTGGATGGGAGGGTTGCATCGGGTTGGTTTCATACCGGCGGCTACACCGCTGCCGGTACCACTGGGTTGCTTCAACGGCTTGGACGGAGGTTTGTGAACTCGGCTACCATAAAATCAAAAACGTGGGGGAGCGTGTGTTTAGAACGTTGGGAGTGGGGCCAAATTTGATAATATAGCCGTTTTCAAGCTTTGACTTAAAAAAAATTTTTTATCCCTTTTTTACCTTTATTTAAACAACTCTTCTTCTTTTTCAAACATCACAACAACATATTCAAAAAAAAAACACACTTTCACATACACTCTAAAAAAAATGTCTAATTCATCTTGACCCGACGAAATCATCCTCTCGCCTATGCTTCCCGACTTATCCACAGGTAGTTTGTTTTTATTTTTTCAAGACGCTTTAGCGGCGGTGGAAGAGCTGGAAGACTCGGGTAGCTCTAGTGATACTCGCGCATATATCGAACGACATCAAGAAGAAGCCCGTGAAAAATAAATGCGTGATTACTTCGTGGAACCGCCAAAGTTCGGCGAACGTTTCTTTCGTCATCGTTATCGCATGAGTAAAAGGTTGTTTTTAATGATCGTTGGTAACATTGAAGCTCAATTCCCGTATTTTTAACAACATACGGACGCAAGGAATAGAAAAGGATTCTCGCCGATACAAAAATGCACGTCGGCAATTAAGCAACTAGCAACGGGTGAACCATCGGATAACTTTGATGAGTATTTATGCATGGCCGATCGCACATCACGCGAATGTCTTATCTATTTTTGTGATGTGGTCATTCATTTATATCGGCGAGAGTTCTTACGTAGGCAAAAAAAGACATTGAAAGGGTTTTTGGTGTTCTTAAGGGAAAATGGAAGATTTTGGATCGCCCGCTTCGTTTTTTCGATTTAGACAAGATCGGCAAAGTCGTCGAAGCGTGTAGTATATTGCACAACATGATCATAAAGGACGACGGGAGGGCAATATCACCGGTTCATATAATGGACCCACCGACACCGATAGTGTATGATCCTAGCGTTTTACCGGAGTTACATGACGAAAACGTCCATCATCGTCTCCGGTATGATCTTACAGAGCATGTATCGGGTCTAGATTTGTCATACCTCGATGACCCGGCTTTTCAACCACCACCGAATGAAGATTTAATTTAGTATGTTGTGTGTTTTAGTTTAAAAAATAATGTTGAAGTGTATTTTTCTTTTTTTAGTTTTTAAATGTAGTATTGTGTTTTTTATTTATAATATGTTAATGTTTTAATAATAGGGCTAATTACCTGGAAAGTCCTTCAACTTGTCACTGAAACCTTTTATGAGGCTCGAACAAAAAAAAGTTCTATTTGAAGGAAGAAAAACGGCTAAAACGACTATAATAGGACCATGACCTGCTAGTGATGACGTGGACTCTAACTAGCCGGTTGCATCCTTATTTTTAACACATCATCTGTGGATTTTTTTTACACATATAATAACAAAGAATAATATGAAATACACAACAAAGAATCAAAGAATTTTTCCCAGAAATTGAAATCGAAACCCGACCCACCCAATCTCAATCTCAAACTCATACACATACTCAATATAATCATCTACCTTACATATATCAAATAGAAATAAATTGATTAATATACTCAGAATAATCATCCACAAGATTCTTTCTGATGATGACAATTTTCGAATGTTTGACAACCATCAAATCTTTGAATCTC
Organism: Erigeron breviscapus; assembly: GCA_034093135.1. Taxonomy (NCBI): domain Eukaryota; kingdom Viridiplantae; phylum Streptophyta; class Magnoliopsida; order Asterales; family Asteraceae; genus Erigeron; species Erigeron breviscapus. The sequence continues at coordinate 12,224,162 of CM067174.1, read as the reverse complement.
TTCAAATTTCTACCTTAAATCTTGGGCTTTCTTAATCGTACATCCTTTTTCTAACAACATTAATCTATTGTTGATGGAACTATTGTAAGTGGGAAAAATTGTTTTTTTGGTGGCTGGGTTTTAGCATAGAATGAAAGAGAACAGAAAGCTATTAAGTTTTAGTTTTTAGGTATGAGTTGATTTAGAAATAATAAAGAAACCAGAGGTGGAGGTAGTGGCGGTGCGGTGGTGGATGGTGGTGGTTCTTGGCTTAAACAGGTAGTTCAGATCTGGGTTTTTTGTGTGGTTGGATGCCTTTGTCTGTACGTTTATCTCGTTATAGCGATGGTGAGCATCGGTTGACTCATGTGACCGGACTTGGGTTGCCGTGGAAGGTGATAGTTATTACCGGAATTTTCGTATGTGGTTTTTAGATGCCATGTATTCCGACGATTTAGATTCAATAACAGTTGGATGAGATCTACATTCCATATGTATGAAGATAGTAGATCCAATAGCTTGAGGTATTGATGGTTTCGATATATCTTATACCGTGTTTTCGATGAAGCTACTAAAAATATGATCTTCACATTTTCCGATGAGATCTACATTTTTCGATCTTTTTAACCAACAATGAAAGGCAATGTATTGTTATTGTTTAGTTTGTTTACATATGAAATGATATTAGATATTCTACTCGTTGTATTAATTGCTTGCGATTTGGTATACGGTGATTTTTGGAACTCATGATTTGTGTTTGAATGGTGTCATCGGAAAAAGTAGTGTTTGAAAGTTAGTATTGTTGGAAAAAGTAATGCCACCAGAAAATGTTATGTGAAGAAGAAGATAATGACATGGCATACTACGTGGCATGATTGTAATTATGTGGCATTACAAATCAGATATTCATTTAAATAAAAATAAAAAATGACTGGGTACCTGTACGGAGCCCCACTAAAGATATTTTAGCCGTTTTCCTTCCCTCAAATAGAACTTTTTTTTGTTCGAGCCCCAGAAAAAGTTTCAGTGACAAGTTGAGGACTTTCCAAGTAATTAACCCTTAATAATAAAATGTTATGTTTTTTATTTATTTAAAAAAAAAAGTTGGGAGGGTTGAGAATTTTATGGAATGCCAGTAAAAGAGGTTGGGAGGGTTGATTGGGAGGGTTGAAAAGGTAAAGTGAGGTGGATAAATATTATTGGTTGGATTTGGGAGGGTTGATAAATTCTTGTGTACCACTCCTAGTCCCCTAAGAAATTTTCATATTTTAGGAAATATCAATTTCATTTAACGTTAGAGCAAGCATAAAATTTTTCCTACTGACAACTTACTATACCGATCATTTGCACAAAATAAAATCAAATAAATGCATTAAATAATTTTCAAAGGAATAAAATTCTTTTTTATCACTTTTTCAAACGTGAAAACTATAATAAATGTTTTTCATTTTTTGTTTTTCGAGACGAGAATAGTATTAAAAATTGTGTCTAAAATTTTTACTGCAACATTCACATATCCTTCCATTCAAGTCCTAATATACTATATTTCAATCGACCAATGACAACTATAAAAATTGACTAAATCCGGATTTGACAAAAACTCTTTGGGTTTTGAAAAACCCGACTTGAAAGCGGTTTGGGTTTTCAGACCGGGTTAAAACTGGGTCGGGTTCGGTTTTTGGCAAAATAAACCAAAAATAACCCCAGTAAAAACCGGCCAACGTTTGACCCAGAACTGGGTTCAAATTGGTTCGGCTGGAGTTTTGTCAAACCTGATTTTTGCGAGTTCCGTATTTGCATATAGCGGTCATGGATTCTTCTTTCTTGTGGTACCTCATAACCAAAATTCTCCAGAGGAAACTTACCATTAAAATGCTCCTTGCAGGATAGTTTTGTCAGAATTAAGAGATTACGGGGATCAGAACAAATCATCATTTCCCGAAATAAGAAGATCATGTCTTAGGCAGCAAACCAAGAATCGTTGCAGAATCGTTCCTTGATTTTATTTCCATAATTAACATATGAAACTCATGTATAAATAGGGTTACGGTTTCATTGTAACAATCATCACAAGATTAATACAAATTACAATTTCTTATATTCTGTGTATTGTCATGGTATCAGAGACAGTAACAAATCTGGTCTCATCATCTACCCACTAGAAATCCGACCTTTTTTTTTTCATCAACCCTAAGCCACCATGCCGAAGCCGGCGGCTCAAGTTCAAAATCTGATGATTTGGCACTTCAAATAGCCAATTTCTTACAAAACAATACAAATCACCAATCACAAAACCCAAAATTATCTGATAATCTTCAAATCAATCTTAAATTAAACAGTCAAAACTATGCCTTATGGACCCAGATGATCCGTGTCGCCATAGGCGGAAGGTCAAAAACCTTGTTAAATCACTTAACCGAAACATCAGAAAAAATACCTGCCGATAAGTATGAAACATGGGAACAAGAAGATCTTATCGTTTTTTCTTGGCTCATTCAAAACATCGAACCAAATATAGCCGGAAACCTTACCGAATTTGCTACAGCCAAAAAATTGTGGGATGCTTTGGTCACTACTTACAGTAGTGGCCAGGATAAATTACAAGCCTTTAACCTTCATGTAAAAGCCAATGAAATCAAACAAATAGACAAGCAATTAGAAGATTTCTGGATCTCACTACAAGGTATTTGGGGTGAGATAGATCGAATAGACCCAAACCCCATGAAGTGTCCTGAAGATATCAAGACATATACAAAAATCAGATCTGACCAGAAGTTGTTCCAGTTCTTAAATGGGTTGGATCGAAAATTTGAATCGATAAAAAGAGAGATTCTCCGAATCGACCCATTACCGACGGCCGAAGCTGCTTATGCCACTGTTCGAAAAGAGGCCGCTCACCAGAATATTCTGGGAGCAACCATCGACGAGACACAAGGCGTCGCCGCCGGCTTGATGGCCGGAGATATGACCGGAAATATTGTCGGAACTGTTTTTGCAACCAAAGGGTACAACCGTATGGATTGGAAGAAGAAGTCGGTGATTCAAGATGATAATTTAGAATTGAAGTGTGACGAGTGTGGCATGGAACGGCACACAAAGGAACAGTGTTTCCGGTTAGTCGGATACCCGGCGTGGTGGACGGAGAACAAAAAAGGTGTCAAACGGACACCCACCACCAGTACTAATTCCACAAAAGAAAACAAGAGTGATAGCCGGAAAAAAGACGGTGGGTTTGTAGGAGTAGCGGCGGCCGGCGGTGTAGAGAGGGAGGGTGATTTTTGTGTGGAAGGTAAATGGGAGAGAGAGAAGGTACAAGTCTCTCTCCAGATTCATTTCCTTTCTCTCACTATGATATTTCCTTATTTCCATATATGTATAATAATAGGGTTAATATTTAATGGACCGGTTGTGAATGGGAATGGAAAAAGTGGGCCGGATTTAAATGGGCTGAATTTAACAGTCCACCAGAAGACTTCTCAAGAACATGGATCGGTTTTAATGGCCCAAACTGATTATAAAGAGTCCAATGGATCTTGGATTTTTGATTGTGGGGCCACAGACACAATGACATATGATATTTCAGATTTTACTGATATATCGAATCCCAGGAAAACCCACATTAAAGCAGCAAATAAGGGAAAAATGGATGTGAAAAATGGGGGAACTATTAAAATTTCTCTGAACATTAAATTGTCTAACTGCCTTTATGTTCCCGCTTTGTCACACAAACTCTAATCCATAAGTCATGTGACAAAAGAACTAAACTGCTCAGTTCTCATGCTTCCGACGTTTTGTATTTTACAGGATATCAGGACAGGACAGATTATTGGGCGTGACACTGAGAGAGAGGGACTGTACTATGTTGATGAAGTAAGTGCAAGTGGGAATGTGATGCTAGCTCATGGGACAAATGAAAGAGAAGCCTGGTTGTGGCATAGAAGACTTGGACATCCTTCAGTTAGTTATTTACATACTTTGTTTCCCAAACTTTTTCCGTTAAATAAATCGATTTCTTGTGAAACTTGCATATTAGCCAAAAGCCATAGACAAACCTATAAACCTCATAATACTAGAGTTCAAGTTCCTTTTTCATTAATTCACTCAGATGTGTGGGGTCCGGCTCCTGTTCTTGGTGGTCAAGGTTTCCGATATTATGTGATATTTGTTGATGATTACACCATGATGACTTGGATTTATTTTTTTAAAAATAAATCCGAAGTTTATGATAGGTTTACTATTTTTTATGCAATGATTCAAACTCAATTTGAACAGTCTATCAAAATTGTAAGGTCAGATAATGGTGGAGAATATGTCAACTTACAAATGAACCAGTTTTTTCAGTCCAAAAGGATAATCCATCAAACCACATGTCCACACACCCCAGAACAAAATGGTGTTGCTGAACGAAAAAATAGACTCTTATTGGAAATGACTAGAGCTCTAGTAATCGAATCCTGTGTTCCAAAACATTTTTGGCCAGAAGCTCTAGCCACCGCCACTTACCTAATTAACCGACTTCCAACAAAAATTCTCAAAATGAAAACCCCACTTAAAACTCTTACTGAATACCACACACTTCCATCAGCACTCACTCTTCCGCCTAAAGTTTTTGGATGTACTGTTTTTGTCCATGTTCCAAAGTCATATCGTGATAAGCTTGATCCATGTGCTGAAAAATGTGTTTTTGTGGGATATGGGGTAACTCAAAAGGGATATAGGTGCTATAATCCAAAGACTCATCGTATGTTCACCACAATGAACTGCGATTTTCTTGAAACCAAATATTTCTATTCCCCGCCACACAGTGGTCAGGGGGAGGAGGAATGTGACACACTGAGTTGGCTGGGGTACACTCCAGAAGAAAGTTCTTCCACAATACCTAGTACCACAGTTGATCCAGAGATGCCTCCAGAAGAACAGATCCCGTCCAGATCAGTCATCTCAGGAGCAAAGTGCCACCGAAAATATAAGTCCTAACCTGATATCCGAGGTACGTAATTCTTCACCCGATGTTACACTTGAAACGACCATACCAGATTTCTCGAATGAAAGTGTGCAGGAAAGTGAAGAACAGATGAGTACTGAGGTTCCAGAACAGGTTCCAGAACGATATGTGCTTCCAGCAAGATCCACCAGAGGGATTCCTGCAAAACAGTATTCCCCAGAGAAGTTTTCTAGAAGTTCTAAATATCCTATAGCCAATATGGTAAGAGGGAGTTTGTCTGAAGAAGCAAAAGCATTCACAGCAAGGCTATATTCAGAAGAAATTCTATCAAATGTAGAGCAAGCATTGAAGATAAAGAAATGGAAGGATGCTATGGAAGCTGAAATGGATGCACTTGAAAAAAACGAAACATGGGATAAATGTGCTTTATCTCAAGGAAAAAGACCAGTAGGGTGTCGGTGGATCTATACAATTAAATTTAAGCCAGATGGTACAGTAGAACGATATAAAGCTCGTTTGGTTGCTAAAGGATACACTCAAACATATGGCATTGAATATTCTGAAACATTCTCTCCAGTTGCGAAGCTAGATACAATAAGGGTCTTATTCTCTGTAGCAGCAAATCAAGGTTGGCCTCTGCATCTGTTTGATGTTAAAAATGCTTTCTTACACGGGGAATTAAAAGAGGAAGTATATATGGATCCTCCACCTGGTTTTTCTCAAACTTTCAAATCTGGAGAAGTCTGCAAGCTAAAAAAGTCGTTGTATGGACTAAAACAGTCACCTAGAGCATGGTTTGGCAGGTTCACACTGGCAATGAAGAAGTATGGGTACAGACAAAGTAATTCTGATCATACTTTGTTTCTTAGTCATACATGAAACCGGATAACGTGTTTAATTATCTATGTTGATGATATGATTATCACCGAAAATGATGAAAGTGAAATAAATAAGCTGAAAGAAAAACTGTGTGCAGAGTTTGAAATGAAGGACTTGGGGAATCTGAGATATTTCCTCGGAATTGAGGTGTTGAGATCACAGCAAGGAATATTCATTTGTCAGAAAAAGTATATAATGGATTTTCTGGCAGAAACAGGATTGATTGATTGTTGATGAGGTGTGGTCCGATTTAGACCCACACTCGAACTATAAAAAATATATATATATAAAGAAGCCTAGCAAAGGAGAGGCTTAAGCAAGGATTAACAAGGGAGAGGCTTAAGCAAGGTTGGACAAGAGAGACTGTAAGGAAGTCTTGGAAAGCCCTAGATAAGACAAGTAAAGGAAGTCTTGGAGAGACTTAGAAAAGATAAGAAAAGAAAGCCTTGGAGTGAGGCCCAGGAAAGCTTAAGGCTAGGCAAGAGCTTGAGAGCCTTGGAGTGGGACCCAAGCGAGGCTTCATATAAGACAAAAGAGATTTCAATTCTATCTTGGGCTCTGCGGCTTAAGGCTAGACAGGAAAGCGGGAAGGCTCTCCTCAGCAAGGCTCTCCTAGGAAGGCTCTCCTCAGGAAGGCTCTCCCCAGGAAGGCTCTCCCCAGCAAGGCTCTCCTCAGGAAGGCTCTCCTCAAGAAGGCTCTCCTTAGCAAGGCTCTCCTCAGAAGGCTCTCCTCAGGAAGGCTCTCCTCAGGAAGGGTCTCCCCAGCAAGGCTCTCCCCAGCAAGGCTCTCCCCAGCAAGGCTCTCCCCAGGAAGACTCTCCCCGGGAAGACTCTCCTCAGGAAGGCTCTCCTTAGCAAGGCTCTCCCAGGAAGGCTCTCCTCAGGAAGGCTCTCCTTAGCAAGGCTCTCCTCAGCAAGGCTCTCCTCAGGAAGGCTCTCCTCAGGAAGGGTCTCCCCAGCAAGGCTCTCCCCAGCAAGGCTCTCCCCAGGAAGACTCTCCCCGGGAAGACTCTCCTCAGGAAGGCTCTCCTTAGCAAGGCTCCTCTCAGGAAGGCTCTCCTCAGGAAGGCTCTCCTCAGCAAGGCTCTCCTTCACTAAAGCTTGGGAAGCTAAGGAGTGTACCATTCTTATACCTCGTATTGTACTTTTGGGTTTTAGGGCCAGGGCCCATAACTGATATGGCCCAAAATACGAGGTTGCCCTAATCTGAGGCCTATATATACTACCCATCAATACTTGTCAGAGGTCACAATTCATCTTCAGAAACATTCACCTACATTCAATACATTCATCATCAATCAATCATTTATAACATCAAATCACTCATATTTCATATCCTCCAAAGATCGAAACATCTCTTTGGAAAAATCATCATCCACCTTAGGTTCGTCAAGAACTTAGTAGGTTTGCACTCTTATTGAGGAGATTTTGATGATTTTCGTGGTTAAACCCATTTGGTGATTGAGCTTAACTTTTCATGCTCAAACATTGGCGCCATCCATGAATTTACTGATCACTGGACGGTTTTTTGTTGTTACAAAGCAAAAATCATCTTTGTTCTTGTTTATTTCTTGTTTGTTTCTTAGCTTCACATGGCTGAGGAATTTACTCCTGTTTCTCAAATTATACCTTCTGAGTTTGGGAAGGGTGTTGATGGAGATGATTCTTCAATTATCAATCTGGAAACCTCTGAGATCTCTAATGTTCAAAGTGTCTCTGGTGAAAAATTTCCAGATTTTGGTCCTAGATCTAGTGAAGTGGTGACAAATGCAACCAATGTTGTTTATGGTGGTGGATCTAGGTTGCCACCCAAGGTAAGCTTTGCATCTAGCCTTGGGTCTAGTAGTGTTAGTGTGGGACCGCTTTTCGCCACACCTTCACCAACACCCCCAACTGGTACATCTCCTATCACTATGCTTTCTTCTGGCCCTAGTCAGTTAAGTTCTCACATGACTAGCATGGCCAGCCCACCCATGAGTGGAGGTCAGGCATCATTGCAATCAATGGCTAGCTCCTCTAAATCTGTGACTATCCAGGAGAGCCATTTGTTGGAATTGATAAGGCTAGCTGCCAAGGGCACTCAGCAGGTGCAAACACCACCACCTCCTCCAACCGATTGGTTCTCTCAACTCTCCGCTGCGTTAAGGAAAGCTCCACCTCAGCCATCCCCACAAGCTTCTCCACAGCCTACAGGCATGGAGTCCATAATGAAGTTGTTGGTGGACAAGATGAAAAAGCAAAGGCCAGTCGAGCCTGCTCCTGAGCCAGTCAACCCAGCAAAAGAGTTGTTAAAAATGCTAAAAATGGCAGCGGGGGAGGATGTTGATGAGCAAGCAAGGGTGGCCACAGTGCCAAAATCTGCAACAAAGTCAAGGTTTTGTGACTGGGTGGCAAATTATGCCTTCCCAGATGGTCAGAAGGTTCCCACTATCGTCGGGACTTACGATGGTACTAGGGACCCAGAAGATCATCTCGCAATCTATGATCAGGCCGTGTTAACTGAAAAGTGGGTGGAGCCAGTGGCATGTCACTTATTCCCAGGCACCTTGCAAGGATATGCCTTAGAGTGGTTCACTAAGCTTCCTGAGAAGAGCATCAAAGACTATGAAGATTTGAAAAAAAAGTTCATAGCTCAGTTTGTCCAACAGAAGAAGCGTCAGAGAAGTCACTTGGAAGCTCACCTAATTAGACAGAGAGAAAGCGAGCCACTAAGGAATTTCATCACAAGGTACACCGAGGAATGCCAGAAGATACCGGGTCTCCCTGAAAGTCAACAAGTCTCAGGTTTTACCTTGGCACTGCTCCCTGGCGAACTCCAGGATGATCTAAGCAAGAGAATCCCTTTAACATTTAAGGAAGCTATTGATACGGCGTTCGACTTCATTTGCTCCAAGGAGACTGCCTCGCTAGTAAGAGGTGTGACAAAGAAAGATAAGTCTGGAGGAGGATTGGCTAGTGAGGAATGGAGTCGACACGGCCAAAGACGAGACGAACGTCGGGAGGAACGTCTGGATGAGCGTCGGGAGAAAAGGTTTGGACCATACATCAAAGATGCACCAATTGTTAACTTGATCAAATGCCCTAGAGAAATTTTGAACACTGAGACAGTGTGTGCTACTTTCAAACCTCCCTCACCAATGGCCTTCAAGTATGGGAAGAAGAACATGAATCAATATTGTGAATTCCATGAGGACCACGGACATGATACTAATGCATGTAGACAGCTAAAGTGGGAGATCAAGAGGGCATTGGATGAGGGGAAGCTTGAACACTTAGTCCCTGGAGCTAAGCAGGCAAGGAAGACCTTTGCATGACAAAGGAAGGTGGTGGAGGAGGATTGGCTAGTGAGGAATGGAGTCGACACGGCCAAAGACGAGACGAACGTCGGGAGGAACGTCTGGATGAGCGTCGGGAGAAAAGGTTTGGACCATACATCAAAGATGCACCAATTGTTAACTTGATCAAATGCCCTAGAGAAATTTTGAACACTGAGACAGTGTGTGCTACTTTCAAACCTCCCTCACCAATGGCCTTCAAGTATGGGAAGAAGAACATGAATCAATATTGTGAATTCCATGAGGACCACGGACATGATACTAATGCATGTAGACAGCTAAAGTGGGAGATCAAGAGGGCATTGGATGAGGGGAAGCTTGAACACTTAGTCCCTGGAGCTAAGCAGGCAAGGAAGACCTTTGCATGACAAAGGAAGGTGGTGGAGGAGGATGATGATCCAGGAGAGGGCCATGTTTACATGGTCTATTGTAATGTTTGTTGGTCTGATCATGTATCCCAACCTTATCATTAATATCATCCTTTTTTCCAAAATAACTGGTCAACAAATTGTTGTAAGTATATTTTGGCTATGAGACAAGTTAGAAGGGTAATCCGAATGAAAAATTCCAGAAGTCAAGTGCTAAGATGGAAGAAAGAATTCCTAGCCAACTTCTGACACGGATTATAAAAACCCAAGTACTTGTGAAGGCAAGACAGATAAACCAAGTGCCTAAAGGCTAAGACATGCCTCATATGTATGAGTGGAAACTTCAAAAAGGACAAAAGCTACAAAGCAATCCCCAGATACACTTAAAACGATTTTCATCTTCCTCACCCATGAGGATAGATACTTCTCACAGGAAAAAGATAGATAAATAAATACAAAATGAACATATAAGCTAAGCTTGGCTAGCGCTCAGAAAATTTTCATCCTCTAGATGGAAAGCTTAGTTAACACTTAGAAATTTTTCATTTTTTCTCATCTACCGGATGGGAGTAGAGTGGTTCTCACTGGGAATCAAGGCACGAATAAGACAAAGTCTCACCAAATGTGAGTCCCAAAGTGTAACAAGCCAAAATTGGGCCCGGCTGAACACTAATAAAAATTTATTCATCTTTTTATTCATCGGATAAAAAGGTAGGCACTTCTCATCGGGAAGTGATATTTTTATTCATCTTTTTATTCATCGGATAAAAAGGTAAGCACTTCTCATCGGGAAGTGAATATTTTTATTCATCTTTTTGTTCATCGGATAAAAAGGTAAGCACTTCTCATCGGGAAGTGATATTGATGAAGGGATAGCGAAGAAATTACTCCACCCACATCAATTGTACGTCTTATTCATTCATTGGATGACAAGATACGCGTTTCCTATTGGGAAGCGGCGCGCATAAAATTCAGTCATCTTTTTATTCATCGAATAAAAAAGTAAACACTTCTCATCGGAAAGTGATATATTTATTCATCTTTTTATTCATCGGATAAAAAGGTAGGCACTTCTCATCGGGAAGTGATATTTTTATTCATCTTTTTGTTCATCGGATAAAAAGGTAAGCACTTCTCATCGGGAAGTGATATTGATGAAGGGATAGCGAAGAAATTACTCCACCCACATCAATTGTACGTCTTATTCATTCATTGGATGATAAGATAAGCGTTTCCTATTGGGAAGCGGCGCGCATAAAATTCAGTCATCTTTTTATTCATCGAATAAAAAAGTAAACACTTCTCATCGGGAAGTGATATTTTAGTCATCTTTTTATTCATCGAATAAAAAAGTAAACACTTCTCATCGGAAAGTGACAATACTCGCGAGTAAATTTTTTTTTTTTTTAACACCCAAACGTGGGATAAAAACAAAAATGAAATAAAATTTCTTTTTGTTACATCACACTCACATGGAGGCTATCTCATCGGGAAGTGATATTTTTATTCATCTTTTTGTTCATCGGATAAAAAGGTAAGCACTTCTCATCGGGAAGTGATATTGATGAAGGGATAGCGAAGAAATTACTCCACCCACATCAATTGTACGTCTTATTCATTCATTGGATGACAAGATACGCGTTTCCTATTGGGAAGCGGCGCGCATAAAATTCAGTCATCTTTTTATTCATCGAATAAAAAAGTAAACACTTCTCATCAGGAAGTGATAATATAGTCATCTTTTTATTCATCGAATAAAAAAGTAAACACTTCTCATCGGAAAGTGACAATACTCGCGAGTAATTTTTTTTTTTTTTAACACCCAAACGTGGGATAAAAACAAAAATGAAATAAAATTTCTTTTTGTTACATCACACTCACATGGAGGCTATCTCATCGGGAAGTGATATTTTTATTCATCTTTTTGTTCATCGGATAAAAAGGTAAGCACTTCTCATCGGGAAGTGATATTGATGAAGGGATAGCGAAGAAATTACTCCACCCACATCAATTGTACGTCTTATTCATTCATTGGATGACAAGATACGCGTTTCCTATTGGGAAGCGGCGCGCATAAAATTCAGTCATCTTTTTATTCATCGAATAAAAAAGTAAACACTTCTCATCAGGAAGTGATATATAGTCATCTTTTTATTCATCGAATAAAAAAGTAAACACTTCTCATCGGAAAGTGACAATACTCGCGAGTAAATTTTTTTTTTTTTTAACACCCAAACGTGGGATAAAAACAAAAATGAAATAAAATTTCTTTTTGTTACATCACACTCACATGGAGGCTATCTCTTGGCATACCCACTTGAGAATCCAAGCAAAATATCCAATAGATAGCAAAGTGCATGAGATATATGCCAATATTAAATTCAAACACAAACAATCTGAAAGAAAGATTTAAATGAAAAAATTAAAAGAATGAGAAGAAAGTTTGAAGTTTGAATCCAAGTCTTTACGAGAAATCCTTACTTTCAAACTTGGGGGACTTGATGGGTTATGGTGATACTCACCAAAACAAACCTTAATTTATATATGTCGATGAGTTCTAATCGAAGCTAAGAATTGATGAGAATGCATATATTTCCAAAATATGTTAAGTAATGAGAGAGAATCGAGGGTTAGATAACCCAGAGACGGGAAAGGTAAGCCAAATCCCTAAATTATATGTACGGTCGAGCCTCAGGAGACAACATGAAACTCGAAACCTCAAGTAGGAATCCAGCGAGCTTAGGAAAGATAAGGAACTGTCGAAGCTTTGGAGAGGTCTTGGAGATCCTTCGGCTGGAAGTGGGTCCCACCCTTAGCGAAGCATGAAGGGAAGGAAAGAGGATCGAAGCTTAAAGCTGGGCAGGGCCCACAACGAAGTCCCAACCTCCAATTCCTTTATAATTTGAATTGAGGCTTCACTAATGTTACATAAATATATATTTATTTAAGTCGAAGCCCTAGATCGAAGCTCTGGCAGATTTTCCTTAAAGAAGGCTGGACACCAGCGAGATTGAGAGAAAGAAAGTGGCGAGCTCTAGATAAACACAAAAGAGATGGAGATTTGACAAGGTTCCAGCGGACCTTCAATGCTTTGAAGGGAATCCTAGCGAAGTGATTAGCGAAGCTTGACCTTGCCAAAGCTCTGTCGAGCCTTAGATAAAGACAAAATCGATCGAGCCTCTGAGTGGGCCCCAGGCGGACCTCCAGCGAACTATCAACCCTGGCTGATCTCTAACGAAGCTCGGATAAGGACAAAACAATGTTAAGGCTTGCGGGCCTCAGAGTGGGTCCCAGAGAGAGCCGGCGAGGCTTTAGCAAAAGAGATGGAGATTTGACAAGGTTCCAGCGGACCTTCAATGCTTTGAAGGGAATCCTAGCGAAGTGATTAGCGAAGCTTGACCTTGCCAAAGCTCTGTCGAGCCTTAGATAAAGACAAAATCGATCGAGCCTCTGAGTGGGCCCCAGGCGGACCTCCAGCGAACTATCAACCCTGGCTGATCTCTAACGAAGCTCGGATAAGGACAAAACAATGTTAAGGCTTGCGGGCCTCAGAGTGGGTCCCAGAGAGAGCCGGCGAGGCTTTAGCAAAGCAAAGAGGGCTTAAGAAAGGCAGCGAGCCTTACATTACATATATGATGTAAGGATTAAGAAAGGCTAATCGTCAAACTTAGAATCTAGGCTTCAGGAGAGGCTTAAGGAGGCTTAAGGAGAGGTGGCGAAGCATAGGAGTATTATTCCTTTATTTCTACATGAAAATGAGAAAGTACTATTACTAATTAATGCAAAGTCACGTGAACTATTGTCCTCGGGACTATCCTTTCCTCCAAACCTCATGTGAGGACTTAATTCTTTCTTGTGGCTAGAATCCACGTGAGCTAGTACATGTGGGAATAACATTACTAGTTTACTACCTTTAATATATACGATACATATATTTGTATCTAAGTAGCAAGGCTTACCAATGGCCTACTTATTTAATCTTGAATGTCTAAGCTTCGAAGGTAAAGAGTTTAAAACAAATGAATAAGTAAATAAAAGATGAAACAATGAAAAACTTAGAGTTCGAGTATAAGTTTTATCTAGAGAAAATACTTACACCCGAACTCGGGGGACTTGATGAGGTGTGGTCCGATTTAGACCCACACTCGAACTATAAAAAAATATATATATATAAAGAAGCCTAGCAAAGGAGAGGCTTAAGCAAGGATTAACAAGGGAGAGGCTTAAGCAAGGTTGGACAAGAGAGACTGTAAGGAAGTCTTGGAGAGGCCTAGATAAGACAAGAAAAGGAAGTCTTGGAGAGACTTAGATAAGATAAGAAAAGAAAGCCTTGGAGTGAGGCCCAGGAAAGCTTAAGGCTAGGCAAGAGCTTGAGAGCCTTGGAGTGGGACCCAAGCGAGGCTTCATATAAGACAAAAGAGATTTCAATTCTATCTTGGGCTCTGCGGCTTAAGGCTAGACAGGAAAGTGGGAAGGCTCTCCCCAGCAAGGCTCTCCTCAGTGAAGGCTCTCCTCAGCAGGCTCTCCCAGGAAGGCTCTCCTCAAGAAGGCTCTCCTTAGGAAGGCTCTCCTCAGGAAGGCTCTCCCCAGGAAGGCTCTCCCCAGCAAGGCTCTCCTCAGGAAGGCTCTCCCCAGCAAGGCTCTCCCAGCAAGGCTCTCCTCAGGAAGGCTCTCCTCAGGAAGGCTCTCCTCAAGAAGGCTCTCCTTAGCAAGGCTCTCCTCAGGAAGGCTCTCCTCAGGAAGGGTCTCCCCAGCAAGGCTCTCCCCAGCAAGGCTCTCCCCAGAAGGCTCTCCCCAGGAAGGCTCTCCCCAGGAAGACTCTCCTCAGGAAGGCTCTCCTTAGCAAGGCTCCTCTCAGGAAGGCTCTCCTCAGGAAGGCTCTCCTCAGCAAGGCTCTCCTCAGCAAGGCTCTCCTTCACTAAAGCTTGGGAAGTTAAGGAGTGTACCATTCTTATACCTCGTATTGTACTTTTGGGTTTTAGGGCCAGGGCCCATAACTGATATGCCCAAAATACGAGGTTGCCCTAATCTGAGGCCTATATATACTACCCATCAATACTTGTCAGAGGTCACAATTCATCTTCAGAAACATTCACCTACATTCAATACATTCATCATCAATCAATCATTCATAACATCAAATCACTCATATTTCATATCCTCCAAAGATCGAAACATCTCTTTGGGGAAATCACCATCCACCTTAGGTTCGTCAAGAACTTAGTAGGTTTGCACTCTTATTGAGGAGATTTTGATGATTTTTGTGGTTAAACCCATTTGGTGATTGAGCTTAACTTTTCATGCTCAAACAATTGTAAACCGGCAAATACACCCATGGTTATCAATCAAAAGTTGTTTATGAAATTAGATGGTAAACTTGCTGATAAAAATAGGTATCAACGAATGGTAGGAAAGCTAATCTATCTAGCTCATACTCGTCCAGATATAGCATATGCAGTTGGAGTAGTAAGTCAGTTCATGCATCATCCCCAAGAAGAACATATGGATGTAGTTTTAAGAATTATCAGATACCTCAAAGGAACTACTGGTCATGGAGTGTTGTTTAAAGCAAATGGTCATCTTAATATTCAAATATATACAGATGCTGATTGGGCTGGAGACAAAGGGAATAGAAGATCGACATCAGGGTATTTCTCTATAGTAGGAGGAAATCTTGTCACTTGGAAAAGTAAAAAACAAAAGGTTTTTTCTTTGTCAAGTGTTGAAGCTGAATTCCGAGGTATATCTAAAGGCTTGGCATAGGCATTATGGTTGAAAAAACTTGTGACAAAATTGGGATTTGCTCCAAAAGAAAGTATCCGGATCATGAGTGATAATGAAGCTGCTATTCAGATATCAGAAAATCCAGTACAACATGATAGGACCAAGCATGTGGAGGTTGATCGTCATTTCATTAAAGAAAAACTTGAAGACAGAATTGGGATTTGCTCCAAAAGAAAGTATCCGGATCATGAGTGATAATGAAGCTGCTATTCAGATATCAGAAAATGCAGTACAACATGATAGGACCAAGCATGTGGAGGTTGATCGTCATTTCATTAAAGAAAAACTTGAAGACGGAGTTATCAAGTTACCATTCGTCAAATCTGAAGATCAAGTTGCCGATATCCTAACAAAAGCAGTAGGAACAGCCATATTTCACAAATGTTTAAGCAAGTTGAATTTTGGTGATCCCACTATTCAACTTCAGGGGGAGTGTCAGAATTAAGAGATTACGGGGATCAGAACAAATCATCATTTCCCGAAATAAGAAGATCATGTCTTAGGCAGCAAACCAAGAATCGTTGCAGAATCGTTCCTTGATTTTATTTCCATAATTAACATATGAAACTCATGTATAAATAGGGCTACGGTTCATTGTAACAATCATCACAAGATTAATACAAATTACAATTTCTTATATTCTGTGTATTGTCAAGTTTTACCTTTAAACTCAAATAATGTCAGCTCAAATATATAGTCAAATGCTATCTGGAGCAGCAGGTTATTATGCATGTATCATTTATCAGATTCAATCATATGTAAAGTTGCTTAACTGATTGTATGTTTGTTCTCCACTTTAACCCCATTATAGTTTCTTATTTATTAATCCCATTATAGTTAATCATTGTCTTCATATTAGGTGTCATTAACATTAAGCTTACTTTTAACGTAAAAGTTATGGACACATGTTTGTATATTGTTGGATAAGACAACAATACAACAAATTAGCAATGTTATTTAACTTCAAGAGTAGATGGTTGGTAAAAATTGACATAATTATCAAAAGTTATTTCTATATTTCTTCTGAAAAGATATTCGAAAGTCAATGGAGAAAATAAATTAGGTTGGGAAATTTATGAGATAAATGATTATCAGCATAATTCTTTTTGAAAAATGATAGTGTTTTTCTTATAAACATTTTTAATTTTCGTAATATATATCATGATGATGATAGATATAAGCACATTATTTGGATATAAAATGAACTATGAGTTATCTCAATCATGCCCGGGAAAGAGAAGTAATATTCGTTAATCGAAAAGAATGGAGGAAACTTGTCATTCCACTCAGGAGTCAGGACATGTTTGACATACAACTTATATCTAGGAGCTCGAGCTTATGATAATCTTAAACTTATTCATTTCGTTTGATTATCAAAATTTTTAATCGTTTATGGGTTTTTTTATAAGTTCTTAAATCATTAACTACTTGAAGTAATTTTTGAGAAAGTAACTCGAACTTATGGGAATAAAGATTAACTGAATACCATCTATAGGTAAATTATATTTAGCAATTCAAAATTATAATTTGTCTTTTTTACATATTTTATATTCAAAAGCTACTAGCTATAACTATTTTTTCATATGCATTATATGGGTAAAAGATTTTTTTCATGTACATTGTACTAAAAAAAACTTCAGCTATTATTTTCAGTAACAAGATCTAGTTATAAGCTAGTTTTGATAAATATACTATTCTAACTTCTTTTTCTCTTTTTTTTTTCTTTTTTCTTTTGTAGAATAAAGAATAATATAATATAGTCTCTTAAAAAAATTTTATGTTTTAAATTATTACCATTAAGACTTGTAAGATAATAAATAACTTTTTCTCAACCAAGTTGTTTACTTTCTCGGAGTGAGAACTGATCATTACAACGAGATCACACCATCGCCGATGTGGATCGTAATTTTACAGCCAACCTTGTATAAAATCGCTGAAGCCTTTCCATGCAAGGTAACTGATTCAGGTTTTTTCATCTGCATCCAATTCGATATTCATTCATGCCAAGGACCCATAGTTTTCCTCTGAGGCCTATATCGTTGTCAAGGATGGGACAATACTAGCTTACACCAAGCGGACTTGACTGACCCCTCAGAAAGTATTAACCATCTGGATTTATAATAATGGAAGCATGATTTGATTATGAACCCACTAAATTTGTATGCAAATGTTGCTAATTTTAGTTTTGAACCCGCAAAAACATGTCCTTGAATTGCATCATCTTTACAACCTCTCTAGGACAATAACCTACCATGGCCCTATTCTTGATTCTTTGTGAAAAGGAGTTAATATATATAATTATATACGAGAGAAAGGTACCCGCACGTTGCGGCGGTGATGGAGGTGATGGTGGGGTGGTGATGTAATGGCGGTGGCGGTGATGGGGTGATCTACCTGACGGGCTCCGCCCTCGGATTTAAAAATTCGTCGAAAGTATATCGAATGACCTCTCTAATGAAAGAACATGAAATTTTAAGAACACCCATATAATTTTTATAATTTATCGATGTACGGTTTTTGAGATAAAAGATTTTGAATGAATTAGAGGAATAAAATGATTTATGGAGAGAGAAAAAAATGAGTGGTTGAGATTTGAGGAGAGAGAAATTGTATTATAGTTATTTTAGGTAAATATAGAATAAATAATAGGGGCATTTTGAAGAAGTAAATGTTGAAACTTAAAATTTTAAACAGGGGCTATTTGCTTTATAATATAGTATAGATAAATGTTGAAAATTAAAATTTTAGACAGAGGCTATTTGCTTTATAATATAGTATAGATATAGATATATATATACACATCAAGGCAATCATTTAATGGACATCAAATAGTTCATATGGTAAATTTGGTAAAACATAAGATTGCTGGGTATTATGAGATTGTTTTGTGAACTTGTGAACAATTAAAGGGGGATGAAACTGCTTAAAGGCACAAATACATTAATATGGCCATGTCTAATGAATGGCAATAAACTGGAAGAACATCACATGACAATAAATACAATGAAATGACCGACAAAAAAATAAAAAATAATAAAAGATGGCGTTGCACTATACCCAACCTGTTATTGGTGTACATTGTCTATCAATTTTTAGTCAATATAGTTGGTTTGGTTTTATGACATGTGATAAGCGATATGTTGCTCGATACAGGCATTGCTATAGTACTTGTATTAATTAAGGATTCAGACTTGACTTGAACAAACAAATTTGCCCTAACATGTATTGTAAAAAGTAACTCTCAATGCCGTTTTTCATGGCTTTTGGGTCCTAACATGTATTGTATATTCTCAAAATCATAATAATTACAGTAAATCATTCCCCATCTTATTGTCATCATCGTAGCCACAACAGCAACGACCACAACTCTATAAGCCAAAAGGAAGATGGTTCGTTAGTGGCTTATTAAACCCAAAATTCATTTAAGTGTGTGTTGTTGCTAAAGTTATACAAGTCAGCTGAACTCAGAAGCCTAGCTTAATTCAAGGTTCAATCGAGTCAAGCTATTAGAAATTCACTAAAATTACGAGCTTGAAAAGAACTCTAACTCAACTTTTTTAGAGCTTTTTTGTACCCTATCTAGGTTTCATGGGTGTGTGTGTTTGTTTGGTTTCATACTAGTTAACCAACACATATTACTCAAATATCGCTGCAACTCTATTTGACATCTTATAAATATTGTGCTATTAGTTGCAATACAACAGAAATAAATGTATCTGGAAAAGTTCTATATTTACAATCTATCAGAAAACCTCATGTTTCTGATCACCCATCCCACTCGAATACCGCAAATGGCTACCCGGTTTTACAGCAGCAAGAATCTGATAGTGTTCTATTATAAATGACCCCCCCCCCCCCCCCCCCAAAGTAAGTTTCGGATAAGTAAGTATTAAGGAAAAGAATGATAAATTAGTAGCGGAATATGAAGCTTTAACTCCATAGGCTTACCATGAATGACCTCCAAATCATGATTTTTCACTTTCAGTCTTGTGATAATTGCATCTTTTTTATAGCATGTTTAATCTTAAGAGCGGCTCTAACAACATCACCCCTTGTAATAAGTCCAACCTATATTAGATTACGCAAGACAAGAGGCTCTTTAGCAACTCGTTCAATAAGCGTGTTTTCAGTAATGAAATCTCGAAAAGCGCAAAGTGAAAGCGGAAGTATCCTTACCAGCTTGCCATCAACATCGACTACCGGAAGCCGACGATATCTTGTTTCAAGCAACAACCTAATATTACAAAAGATGAATAGTAAGAAACATTCTAACTTTCAAAACATTGTAATACCCTTGCTTGTAGTTTACAATCAAGAGTTTTGAGCAAATAGTTATTGTGGACCATTTAGTTATAGATATAGATATACAAGAAAAAGGGAGTACGTTTTTTTATTAAATTGATAACAAAGGAAGAGTGAATCTGCAATACCTCACTGCTTCTTCAAGGTTTGTGGTTTCATGAACAACAAGCGGAGAAGGTGTCATCAAGTCTCCCACAACTTTCCCATCCGTTTTACCAAGAAGTTTTTGTATCTCATTGAACGTCTGTAATATGAATAAATAACAGAACAGTGTCATATAGCTCAAGAAGGTCACAACTTAAAGACACTAGTAAAACAGAATGCTTTGGTAGATCCCTTATGCAAATGATAATAATACAAAAAAAATAAATGCAGATCAAACAATCAGTAATCAAAGAATGCAAATAATGCATTCCATTATGTTCATACTGATCAAAGAACCGTTTCATTATAATCTTATTGTTTTCACTTTAAAAATTGCAGAGTAAAGCTTCATTCATATTTGGAAAAGAAAAAAAAAAGTCATAGAAACTAGCTGCCAAGTGCCAACCAAGTTACCAAGGATAAGAATATCAATTGCATAGTAATCTAATTCTGCAAGTTAAAGGAGATTTTGACGTACTTTCCAGGTACTATCAACATCAGGAAACAGAACGGTGTCACCATGATTACCACCTGAAAACCGAAAAGCATACTAGGAATCAAACATCAAAGTATGAGAAAAAGATAGAATAGAACTTAGAAGTTACACTTCAAAAGCTTCATAAACTGCAGCGAGTGGACATTTCAATATACAGATACAAAAGATAAAAGAAAGGCAAAATACATGAAATGATCATTGGACCTGCATGGATTCTACTTTAATGTGTGAAATAAAAAAGAAGAAACTAATATGTTTGCAGTTTTCGAGAAGTTAAGCAAGGATCTTTGAACATTAGTCAGGATGCTAAAAGAAGATTCTCTAACATACTTACAAAATAATGCATGGTAATTTGTTCTACAATATATACATTCTAGAATCTAGACAATCTTACTTGTCCACTCTCCTGACTGCAGTCTCTTGTCAGGTTGGTGTACAGTTGGGTGAACAAGGACAAAAGCCTACTCTTCATAATAAGAATTAGTTCCCAAAGGTCTATATATAATATATTACAAACTCCTGGTAATTGGAAATTTAGATGGCTTGCATATTGATTTTAATTTGTTTGCTAGTTTAGATGTTACAGTTCCCATCTAGTCCTTCATAGCTCCATAGGCTTATTGGTAGTTGTAACAACTTGTCACAACCGAGCAATATAGTCAAATAGAAAAGTCAGTAAGAGCTCAAAGTCATGGTTCCAGAAATGACTTAATGTACTCATGTCCCGCAATTCTAGAGCTCCGGGAGGTCTGACATATACAATCAAAACACTGAAGCAAGCAGGGAGGTTGCTTGCAATTGCATAAGTTTAACCATGACCTCAGTGTCTTGATATATTGATAAAGGATTGCAGATACAGAAGGAAGCAACATCATCATTTAGTATAGGCTAGCGATCTCCACATCACCATATATTACCATACTACTCTTTTTTGACAGTGTAACAATTTTTCTAAACACATAAAGTTTGTGAACGGCTTATCCTAACACAAAAGCTCACATTCAAGTATTCAACTTCAAGTCTTCAAGTTTCAGTCAGATGGTAATAAAAAAAAACATCTAAAGGCCGAGTAGAATACCAGTTCATAAGAATGCCTCCTTTTATTGTCTCATATTAAGATGATAATATATGAATATTCTTGACATAATGTTAATGAATTCAATACACCTGAATCAAAGATGCAATATCTAATTGAGGTATCGCCTTGTCGTAATATAGCACAAGTACCACTAAGGTTAGGAAATAGCAAAAAATACCTGAAATTGAATCAAGTGCTAACAAGTCATAATCTGAAACAACACCAACCTGCAAGAAATGAAGAAAGAGAGATGAAACAGGCAAGTTCTTTTATAAAGCAATGGCTGCATATAATCAAGCTACAAAAAAGACAACTATGCCAACGGAAAATTTACCAAATTCCAATCACCGTCAACCACAGGAAAGCCTGTAATTCTTTTCTCCACAAGAATCTCTAATGCTGTTAATACACAGCAAAATGCATCGAGTTGTAAAACCGGATATGTAAATTTAGGGTAGCAAAACTTTAAAAATCACACATACCCTTGTCAACTGTTGTTGATGCTTCAACCACAAGTAAGTTTGGCTTTTTGGTCATAAAATCAGCAACTGTGTATGTTCCATCACTTGACTGCAATTTTACATACTAAATAAGAAAAAGATCGACAAGAAGGGACACACAGAACAAGTTAACTACTAAAATCACCCAAACAATGTTCAATAGTGGTTATGATTCGAGCTATCTATTTTAGACTAAACTATTCCTCAACACACGCATGCACACAAACTATTAATGGATAAGGAACTGTCAAATTGCCAATGATTATTGTTCTGTTCGCGACCTGGGTGTTGTCAGCTTTTTGACACCACGTTCATATGAGAATGTTGCCCGAAAGCAGGACAGAAGGTAAAAATGGAACACATGCTACAAATTACTATCTTCCGTGTTTAGTCCTGCTACACTTCTGCATATATTTGTTGGTTTAGAATAAAGTTGGTCACTAGACTCAGACAAGGATCTCATTAGGTAGAACCTGTATGTTACTTGAACACAAGGTCAATAAGACTAACTGGAGTGAGGTGTCCCCTAACCTGGCTCGCCCCTAGTTGCCTTCCTAGAGTCCTAGTTGCCCCATACATTGCCCAGAAGGGCGACTTTGTTCAAAAAAAAAAGCCACCCGTCCAATATCAGTCAGGAGACTCTCTTCCCCACTTCTCACACACATTACACACAACTCTCTCTCTCTCTCTCTCTCTCTCTCTCTCTCTCTCCCCCACTTTTTCCCTTTTCTATTGTTCTAACCAATTATACAATGCCACTTGGCGGAAGTCGCCCTCTTGTGAGAGTTGCCTCACTCCAGAACTTTGAGGGGCATCCTCTTTGCTGACGGGACGCTACATGGCGAAAGTCGCCCTCTTGTGAGGAAGCCTCTCTTCGGTTAGTCTAAATGTAAGGTTACTCAAATACTAGGTAAACAGTCACTTTATCTGCTGTAACATACATATAATTTCGGGTTTCAATAACTTTTGCATACCTAAGAGAGCTATAGATCACTTTACTTGATTACCCTAATTTATTTTTCGACTTAAAACAATCTGGATAGAATTCCATCCTCTCTCACTCAGTCTCTCGCCAGCTCTTATTCGGCACATGATTATATACTCCTGACATAGATTATTACTATTTTATAATTAATATATTAAAGTATGCAAATAGAATCTAACTCTAAATTCTCATTTTAATATTCTAATGACATAACATAGTATCCTAATATCAATAATTAATCATTATTCACCTTTAAATATCAGTCCAATTTAGACCAGCCAGCAACATATATAATATAATTATTTAAACATGATCCTCAAAGGCTTTAAATAAACTGAAACCGCGCTCGAAATAACAAACAATATCCTAGTTTTCTTTCTCCTTCTAAAAAGCTAACACATGATTATCTAATAATTAACCATTAATCAAGAGCTACTACATGTTTAACTTTCAATATTATATCAGATCTGAAATGTAAAGCTCATCACTACAATAATACTAAAATCTACAATATATACACAAGATATATACTGTGTGTATCTATATATATATATACATACTTACAGTTGTGAAATTATTAGCAGTAAGAGCAGCAACAGAACGAACATTAGGAAAACGGCTATAATCGCGATCCAGCAACCGTAATGAAGAAACTGGCCGCCGGTGAGAGCTGGTAGCTTGTCGAGATGTAAACGGTAACCGGCGATCAACTAGGGTACCGGAAGTACAGGTTGCCGGTAACATGATGGAGTTCATTACGGAAATTGAGTGTGTGCGTGTATATTTGTACGTATATGTGTATGTATATGTGTGTGAGAGAGGGGGAATTACATTGTTTGAGTATATATACTAGTGTGTGAAAAGTGTGTATTTGTGTGGGGTTGAATGTATGTAGTTTGAATGAGGGAATCGTGAAGAAGGTGTACACTACTATTGTGAATGTGAATGGGAAAGTGAGATCCGATTCCAGCGGGTAATTCAAACCGCCCCGGGAAAGAAAAGGCAAAAAGTATGTTTGCTTCACGGTTTGAAGTGAGCGTTTTTCTACCAATTCTGACTTTTCTAAGTTTGACTTTATCATCCTTTCAGAGTTTCAGTTTTACACTTACATACTACGAGTATGTGATTATGGTAAGGGAAATGGATAATGATGTTGTTGTCTAACATCTAATTTTAATTCTTTTAATACATAAAAAAATATGAGAACAATTATTTATTCATTATATTAAAAAATTAATATGTGAGGGGTGTTTTTATACATGGCCGGCCGACTCTATAGTATGGTTGGGCTAGGTGATAGCCTAAGACCCTTAACTACTTAGGGCCCTCATTTTTAGTGTTATTAGGTTGAGAATATTATTGAGTTTTTTTTTTTCTTTTTACAGTTTAGGCATTTGGATTTAGAAGACTAACATTTAAAAGAACACCAATTATCTTCGGTGATGTTACAAGTGAACAAGATTTTTTCATATATTTTTGATTTTGAGTTACATGATAATAAAATAAAAGAAGTTTTAAAAGTATAATTGTTTAATAAATTTTTAAAAAAAAGTAAGGATCTAATACAATTGTTTGAAGAATAGAGGGGCCAAAACTTGATATTTGACAAAAGATTAAAACACCAGATGCTGTATCTTGGTTGTTTATGTTTGTGTGTTTACTTTGCCTCCATTGGATGAATTTAAAATAAAATGGATTTATAAAGAAGCATTGTCGACTTGTTTGAATAGACGGATAAACCAAGCAAACATCTTTTTATATACTGAGCCTGTATCACAATCTTTCCAAGACATTTATTAGTGAAAACCTCAATAACCATCAAAAACCATGTCATCGTCGACTTCAGCAAGTCCATGTCGTCGTTTTACTTTTGCAGAGATTCAATTTGCAACCAAAGACTTCAATGATATATTGTGCATCGGAGAGGGAGGATTTGGAAAAGTTTACAAAGGTGAAATTATTAGTGAAGGACAAGGTCTATTTGTAGCTGTTAAACGTTTGGATTCTATGTCGAGCCAGGGGGATCTGAATTTAGAGCCGAAATTGAAATGCTTTCTAACTTGCGCCATTGTCATCTGGTGTCTCTCATCGGATATTGTGATGAAAACAAGGAAATGATCCTTGTTTATGAATACATGCGTCATGGAACGCTCTATCATCCTCTACACAAAGCCGAGACTCCTTTAATTTGGGTGCAACGGATAAAGATAGCCATAGGTGCTGGACGTGGTCTGGATTATCTTCACACTGGCATCGGCACCCATCATGGAATCATACATCGTGATGTGAAAACTTCAAATATTCTTTTGGATGAAAATTTGGCCGCGTTGATTTTAGATTTTGGTTTGTCCAGAATTGGCCCAACTAATCAATCAATATCATTCGTTGATGCTACTCTTAAAGGTGCATTTGGGTATTTGGATCCAGAGTATTTCTATACCAGCACTGACAAGGAAAACAGATGGGGTCATATGGTTTGAGTTGCTATCACGGAGGCTTCCAGTGGACATACGTTATGGTGAAGATCAATGTAGTTTGGTAAGGTGGGCTCAAAAATGTCTAAGGGAGCGTAAATTAGATCAAATGGTTGATTCTAATATCAAGAGAACGAATTTTCCCAAATGCTTAAGGGGATTTCCCCAGATTGCTGGCCATTGTTTGAATAGCGTCCCAAAAGAACGCCCTACAATGACTGAGTTTGTGGCCTCGCTTCAGGCATTATTGAAACTACAGGTTAAATCTGCCAGTCCATCGGGCCTAGATTCACTTGGAAGATTCACAAATATCTTGTTTCTCAAACTAAAAAAATTTACATAAATGTTTCATTAGTGATTTATGTATGTATTGGTGCATTGATAACCATATATAAATTTTTTAAGTACTTAACCAATACATGAAATCATATTATTTCAATGTGTAGAAAGTTTACTTCCAAATTGTCAAAGTCATCTCTTCTACTTATTTTCAGAAAAATACATGTACCATTTCAGAATTCACAAGTTGAATTTTGTCACAATTACTTATTCTTCCAGTTATTTCTATTTGCATTGGTCGGATATTATAACGCCCTTTCAGCTATTTCCTTCCTCTCAAGTTAAACGATTGTTTCTTAGAACACAGCGTCAGTAATGTCCATCAAGAGACTCATGTAGCTAGGCGCATACAGCAACATCTTAGTTTACTACTTCCCATCTATTTCGAAATGTTTTAACCTCTTTCATTTTTTCTTTTTTCAAGACCAGTGTGATACAAGTTCACCAAATTTAAAAATCCTACAAAACATTGTTGAAGCTGGAGATCTAATACCTTTCACATATAGTGAAATAGCATGTGTGACAAGCGACTTTGAAGGTCACATTTTCTTTTTTTATCCAAACCTTGTGAAACTCATAGGATACTGCTTGGAAGGAGAAAAACTCTTACTTGTGTATGAATTCATGCATAACAGAAACTTTGATGAGCTCCTTAATTCGTAGTGGTAAGTAGCCCAGACATAAATCAAATTTGAAAACAATGTAAGTAATTGAGAATTCATCATTCGTGTGTTGTAGGGCTATAGAACAACTTATGTTGTCTATAGAAAGATTTAATGTGTGGTAATTAATAAGATGTGGTTATTTACAGTTAATTTAAAGGCTCAAGCTAGAAGAAGAAAAAGAGCAAACATGCATGCACATTTTACCCAAAATTAACATTTTTACCAGCCTACTATATATTTTGGGTTTTTTTTTTTCTTTTCTAAAGGCTAATCTGGATCACCAAACCGGCTATTGCGTAACCAAAAGCAAAAGTTAAGATTAGAAATACAAATACAAAATAAATTAATAAAATCCATTTGAAAATAACAAAATTTAACATGTGATAAAACTTATTAAATTGGTTATATACTAAAAATAATTACATACTGTACTCTATATCATTAATTAGTCTTTGTAGGTTCCCCCTCTAATATGACTATATGAGTAATATCACAACTTTATTCTTTCCTTTTCCTTTATATTCTTTTTGACCGTTTTAAACTTTCAACTTACAAAAGCTCATTTGATGCATATAGTCGATTTGGACATAAAGAAATGATGTTTCATGGAAAGTTTTTCAGCAAAAATTATTATAACGCGCGTCTTCATTGCATGTTAAAATATAATTATGAAATTGATGTCTATATCTTTTACTATGGTAACTAGATATAATATATTGTAGATTTGTTTCTTAACATTGTATCTATATATACATTATTAATGAAATAACAACCTTAATTCTTCTCTCTATTTCTAGAGACAAGGGCTTTAATCACTTAATGAAAGAAATTTTACACTTATCTGGTAATGGGTTGATTTGGGTTATTCTCTGTACATAAAAATCAACCCATTATCAGATAAATGTAGAAATTTTCTTTCATTGTTTTTCGTTCACGTAAGATAACCTGATCAAATGTATGTTATTTGTATGCTTTTTTTTCACTCCAACTCGTTCTAATCTATATTTTCCTATCGCGCATTTCGGTATATCATGCAACATTATACATAAGCTTCACCCACGATACCAACATCATATATAAAGTTTGAATTCATAATACATTAATACCTTACACAAGGGTACGCATTATAACAACTTTAGTATAGTTTTATGACCACGTTAACTTAAAGTGTATCCTTCCCAAATCGAAACTACAAATTAAACTACACCATGGTAGGCTGGTAGCTACAAAAATAAAGAGATCGTCAAAGTCGTGCATTGCACAAGTGTGTCCTATAGTTAATTAGAAAGAAAAAAAAGGGAGAAAGATGCCGAATTAATATTACGGTTACCGGGTTTTCAGACCGATTCCTCGCTTAACCTTCCAAAAAACCCCTACGTATAACAACCACAAAACTTTGTTACATAAATATAATCGTCCATCTTTTTTTCTTCTTTCATGTCACGCCTTCGTTTATAGTACATTTTACATTATGAGATTATTGTGGTTGATTTTCGGTGAATAGTAATAAGTGATACTCATTCATACGGTCATACTAAATTGTTTTTCCATGATGACAACTGACACGTAGCTGCCATGATTGTCCCCTCCCCCCTCTCCTTTCTCTTTTCCTTTTTTTCCCTCTTTTGTCGTTACTACCACTATTACTTTCTTAACCCGTTTTACCCATAAAACTTGATGAAAAATGAAAGATATTTTTAATGTTTCACATTTGTATTATGAGTTTTTTTTTTTTAACGGCATGAGTTTTTGTTCTTTTAATTTTATCATTTATCATAAAATGTGTCATCATCTTATTTTTAAGTTTATTTTTAGACAAACTAATTAGGCATATTAATCATTATCCAAATTGAGTATATCCTAATATCCCATTATCATATACTTAAAATAATCTTCTTAAAAATCTCAATCTTAATTCTTAAAACACATTTCATTCACTAATTTCTTTTTATAATCTATATCTTAATACTGTCACGTATAATGTTTTTATTGTTAGAACATAACTCTTACATAATGTTGATTGCCATGTCAATGCGTAAAAGTCATTTGGTATACAAACTACATAGAAAAAAGTGTTGAGTCATGGATTCGCTGAGAGACTCAGCGAGTGACTTCGTCAGCGAGTCTTCAGCGATCATCTAGTATCTTCGAGTTAAATGATAAGTTTAATGACTCACCGCCATGTTTTGTAAGTCAAATATGGGCGGGAAGATGAAGATAAGAAGACTGGTCCCCAAAAACACGTGTTGATAGATCAGGATGGAGCCATGTGACCGTGTACTAATTTGGTACTAAGGTATTTCTCTTTGATGCCGTTTTGGGAAAGAAACAAGATGAAGAAAAGAGAACTCTGCAGATCTGATTTATCCACCAATAGATAGTTGACAACCTTCATGTGTCAACATCTATTGGGTTGTCATGTGATGTCTTTTCTCCACTATATAAGGCATCACTTGACCTAGCCGCAATAGTGTTGGTTTGTGCCATATTTACACTTAGTGTGTTTTTCTCTCTTTGTATAATTGTTAAGTTTTTAGTGTGTCAAAAACTTAACAATATTTTCTCTTTTATTTCTTTGTAAACCGACCATGTATTCACTGTTTAATCTATGTCACTTATGATTAAACATCTTTACTTTCTTGTCTTATGTTCTTAGTGTAATTTACATTAGTTGTTTAATTACTTAATCGTTGCAAACTTGGGACTTTCAGTTGGTATCAGAGCAGTTTTTCGATACACTGAAACTGATCTGAAAAGAGTTTGCAAGATTATCTTTCTTCCTTTACTTTTAATTTTCTGCATCAAAAATCTTTTCTTTTCTTTAAAACCTTCTGTTTTTCTTTATTCTTTACATGGCTTCGGTTCCTACTCTGGTTAATACCAGAGACTTTGGGTATGTCTCTATCCCACCAAGATTCGAAACTCATGATTTCGGATCTTGGAAAGAGAGGATGCTCCTGCACATAGTAGGAGTTGAACCTTACTTAATGACTATTCTGACCAGAGGGCCATATATACCGATTCTGGTTTCCAGGACACCAGGAGCTACTACTGATGCTCCTGAAGTTGTTACTGAGATTATTAAACCGGAAGTACAATGGACAGATGATGAGCGTAGGCTTGTCAATCTGGATGCTCGGTTAAGAAACCTTATTATCAACACCCTTCCTGATGACATAATGAAATCTGTCATCAAACTTTCTTCTGCCAAAAAGGTGTGGGATAATCTTTGTACCAGATTTGATGGTACGGAAGATGTTCTTGCTACCAAAAAGATTGATTTAAAACGTGCCTATGAAGGATTCTTTTCTCTCCCTAATGAGAGTCTGGATGGCACTTATAATCGCTTTAAATGCCTTTTAAATGATATGACAAATGCTGACATAGAGCATGATACGCTCGAAATATGCCACAAGTTCATTGACGTCTTGCCTATCAAATGGCAAGGCTTAAGGAAAATTCTTAGGACTACTAAGCAGCTGAAGCAGCATGACTTAGAGTCACTCTATGGCACTCTTCAATTTGAAGAGAGAGCCGTCACTCAAAACTTGAGAGGTGAGGCTGAGTCTAAGAGGCATGCTGGTTCATCTGTTTCATCTTCTTCTTCTTTATCTAGCACTTCTTATTCTCATGACCCTCTTGCACTGGTCTCTGCTGAAGTCAGCACTATCCATGTTGACAACAACAACTCTACCCCATCTCATATCCAAGATCTTGTCAATGACCTCGATTTCGAGGAGAGACAAGAGATGTTCTCGGATTTCATGCAATTTGCTCTCATCGCTGGCAAAACATATTCTAAAAAATGGAACAGTCGTAGGTCGAATGTTTCACGAAAGCCAGTGGTAGACAAGTCGCAGGAAGAATGTTGGAGATGTGGTCGTAAAGGCCATTATCAAAAGGAATGCAAAGTTTCTATTCCCTCTTTGCAGGTAGCGAAGCCCTCTTCTTTGTCAGCGAGGCCTTCTTCTTCTGTCAAGCCTGCTGATGAATACAAAAAGAAGTACTATGAGCTTCGTGCTAAGATGGCCGATGTGGAAGAAGCCAAAGCTCCAGCCAAAGGTCTTGTTGCTGAAGAACACGACTGGGCTGAATCTGACGTTTCTGACAGCGAGGACTTCGTAGATGCCATCTGCTTTGAAAGTTCCTTAGGACCGATCGATTCGCGATTCCAACGACTATGTAAGTGCGGAATCCAAACATAATCGTTATTGAGGTAATTGAATGAAACACATAAATATGAAAAACACGAAATCAATAAGAACAGGAGATATAAATCTGATTCCTTTATCATTAGTCGAATGATTACAATGAATAAATCCGTTTACAATACATCTACGATGATTACGGATTACAATCAACGAGACGACTCTTGATAATCGAATAATATGGGCGGCATCTCGAGGTATAGATCTCTACCTCGAGAACCTAGTGAATGAAATCTGTTGCAACTAAAATCATTAACCTAAAACCGAAACCTAAGATCTCTATTTATAGGCTAGAAATGGGCTGGGCTTCAAACTCGTGGGCTTCCAAACGCGTGCTACAGTAACACGTGTTTAGTCAAACTCGTGTTACTGTTCACACGAGTTTGGTCTAAACTCGTGGCCTCCACACGAGTTTGGTCTAAACTCGTGGTCAATCAACACGTGTTTGACCTAAACTCGTGGTCAACACATCTAGCAAAACAGCCCATTAATTGAGATGCATCGGACACAAAATGTGCACCAGAACGTGCACTTACATGCTTCATGGCACTCGCTGATGATCAGGCGCTGACAAAGGATCAAGTGTGCTCCAGTCAGTGGGTGAATGCCACAATCAAGAAGGTATGCTCTTTTTCCTCTGCCTCTGAAGAAGACAAACCTAAAATTCTTGAATCTCTTACTTGTGACATTCAATACATCGAGTCAATTCGTGCTGACCTTCAGTCTAAACTTAACTCAGTTAGTGCTGAGTTGAGTGATAAAGCTGACAAGCTCAAGGACCTAAAAAATGTCCATGTTGAGCTTGAGTCTCAAAAGCTTCTTAACCAAACTATTTCAGTATCCAATGAGAAGCTAAAAAATCAGGTCGCTGACCTTGAGAAGATTGTCACCTCTTGGTCTAAAGCCTCCAGGCTTCACGACCAAATCTTCAGTAAGCAGGTGCCCGCTCAAATGAAAGCCATCATTGGTGGTGATTATGAAACTGCCGCTGTCATTACTAATATGTTCAGCGACGGTCCTGCTTCTGAAGAAAGGACTCCTCCAAGTGTTATGGCATCTCCTGAGGAAATGCTGAAATATTACTTCATTAAAGGCATAAATGACTACCATTCTGAACTGAATGAAGAGTCACCCTCACCCAGCACTTCCTCTTCTTCGTCTCAAGCTAAAACTAGCTCATCAGCTAGCTTTGCTAAAACTGTCTTCCCTAATCATCCTATCATTGATATGATGCCTAATGAAGGCAGAGTTCAATATTCCTCTTCCCAAACATTTGAAGAAAATCCTTCAAGTGATGGTTTCAAGCCACTTGCTCCTCAGATTTTGATTGTTAAGCCCAATGGTGGGTTCAGTGTTGAACCTTTTATAAGGAGCAAGGTCGCTATTCCATATGACTACAACACTCCTCAACGAGCTGTGTCTGTTAGTCAACCTGCTGAGAATTCTGTTCCCATAGCAGTCGCTGAACGCCCTACGTCTCAATCTTTGTCTTATCCTAATCATGCTGACAGTAAGTCTGTTATGCATGATCGCTTGATGAAAAGACGAGTTAGGTTTGGCGATGCTCGTTACCAGCAACCTAACCCTGTCTATGTACCTAAGGGAACTCATATCCCTCAGCAACCTAAACCTGTTCAGCAGGTCAGACCTCCTCAGCAAGGAGGTCAGCGAGTTGCTCAGAAACCTGTTCAGCAGGTCAGACCTCCTCAGCAAGGAGGTCAGCGAGTTGTTCAGACTCATTCCGGTCCTTCCTCTTCTAATGCCCAATCAAAGGGCAAGTCTATTCTTGGACCAATTCCTAAGTCTCTTCCTTCTCAATTTAGGAAGAAAAAGGCTTCTTCAGCAGCCTCAACCTCTTCCTCCAACCATGAGATATGTGAGTTGACTAAATGTGTAAACGACTTGTCCTCACAACTCAAGGAGTTTCTGATTCAAAGTCAGAAACCAAGAAAGTGTTATCTTTGTGGGGAAAGAGGACACATTGCTGCTGACTGTAATGACAAAGACTCTAGGAATCCTCCTGAAGTCGTCATTCAGCCAAATCTACCCTCAGCTTCTGCTGCTCCCTCCTCCTCTGTAATCGCTGAGCAAACTCCTCCAGCTGAGTCCAATGTCAGCTCGGGTGAAGCAGTTGTTCTTAATCAGGACAACATTGCTAAGAGTGATGCTGCTGAGGAAATAATTAATTTCATTAAAAAGATGGAAACCCTCAACAGCATACGCGTTAAAGAACTCAGAAGCGATCATGGCACTGAGTTCAGAAACCACACTCTTGAGAGTTTTTGTGTTGATCAAGGGATTAGACAAAACTTCTCTTCTGTTAGAACTCCTGAACAAAATGGGGTAGCTGAAAGGAGAAACAGAACTCTCATTGAAGTTGCTCGAACTATGCTCAATGAGTCTTCCCTTCCTAGTAAATTTTGGGCTGAAGCAGTTAGTACTGCTTGCCACACTCAAAATAGGTGTCTTATTGTCAAGCGACATGACAAGACTGCCTATGAAATTCTTAAGGGTAAGAAACCCCAAATTGGATATTTCCATGTTTTCGGATGTCCAGTGTTCATCCTGAATGATAAGGATCATTTGGGTAAGTTTGATCCCAAAGTTGATGATGGCTACTTTCTGGGATATTCTTCTATTAGTAAAGCTTTCAGAGTTTTCAATATTCGCACTCAAAAAGTAGATGAATCAATTCATGTTACTTTTGATGAAAGATGTTCAGCTCTAGGAGATCTCTCAAGTGAAACATCTGCTGAAGGCATCTTCAGCGATCTTGCTGATCCTTCAGTAGAGTCAGCGACACATCATGATGTTGCTAACTCACCTATTGCTGATACTTCAAGTTTCTCAACTAATGATGAGTATGTGGCAGCGCACATTTACTCTATTGACCCAGTTGAGCCTCTCCTCAGGACAGTTAATGCCACTTCCATTAATGTCTCCCCTTTAGATAATTCTCAAGCTGCTGACGGTGTTGCTAAGGACATCTTTCACGATGCTTCAGCGAATCCTGTTTCAGGAGACGCTGAGGATGACAATTCTCAGCAAGAGGTACCCACTGCTATCAGTGACCCTCCTGTCAGCAACTCTGCACATTCTCTAACCATTGATCTTTCCACTTATTCTTTTACACCAAATGATCCTACCTCCACCTTATCCGCGGTCACTCACTCTTCTTCTATCCATACACCATGTGAGCCCCAAATATAGATGGCTTAATACCCGACTGGCAAGTAATTCTAACTGGAAGATGACCAGTTCAGAATACGATCCAGATATGGATGAACAATACGATAAAGGTACTGAAAGTAAATGAAAGAAACAATAAGGGCTGAAACTATATAAATAATATGTATAGATCAAGTATGTAGCATTGAGACACGATGTATTTTTCAAGGTATTTGATTTATTGATATATAAACAAATACAAAGGTTGTTGCGGAACAAAGATAAACACCCAAGTGTAAATATCTAAACAACCTAGAAATACAAGTGATCTTAATGACTTGGAAATACTCGTAAGGATTACTTAGAGTATATCTCACAAGTTGCAATGCAAAGGTTTCAAGCCATTTGCAAGTTGTGAGAAGACTTATATTTATAGACCTAAGTCCATGATGACGTGGACCAGATCGTACAAATATGGTTGGAAGTATTTAAGGAATTAAAGCTAATTCCTTACATACGTACTTTTAAGGTTTAAGTATATAAGTCGTTGATGTGACTTATCAAACCTTATTCCCAACCTTTACTTTACCTTGTACTTCAATTAATAGTTAAATCTATTAACCGGGTAAAGATATGTAAAGTAAAAAGTCTTCCTCGTAATTAGTGTAAAAGTGTGTAAGTACTTTTACACTGAGATGCTTCAGTCTTTGATCAGGTAGAATCAGTTTCTGAGCTCCACATTTGAACTGATTCTCATTCTTCAGACTTCAGTCTTTGACTTCATTCTGAACGGTATTCTGATACGTTGATCTGAACTGAAGTGAAGCTTCAGTGAACTAATTCTGAGCGACCTCAGAATTCTATACAAGTATTCTTCACTGAGCTTCAGCTATTTCTGAACAAATTTATACTTGGTCGATTTTCGACCTAACAAATTATACTTGAGCGACCTCAGAATTCTATACAAGTATTCTTCACTGAGCTTCAGCTATTTCTGAACAAATTTATACTTGGTCGATTTTCGACCTAACAAATTATACTTGAGCGACCTCAGAATTCTATACAAGTACATCTTATAGATCATTGATGTCTCAGAATTTTACTTGTGGTTTTTCTAACTTAAACCTATCATCTACTTATAAGCTACAAAATGTAACATATATATACAAACTGAAGTGTTTGTTACATTTGCAAGTATTTATACAAGTACATGATAATCTGAAAAGAAACTACTTCTTAGCAGGCCTTGAACCAGAAGGTGCTTCAGTAGGTTTCCTCTTCAGAGGGGAATGATCCTTCTTTCCAAACAATCTGCCTTCAATTTCTACCTTGGCCTGCATCTTTTGTTGTATTCTTGATAACCATGCACCAATCAAAGCAGATTTCGGCTTCCCCCTCAGTATTTGGATCATCTCCCTATGCTCAGAAATCCCAAATTCGTGCACTGAAACCTGATGATATTCTTCAGCTGCCCTTCCTTCCCTTTTCACAACCAAGTCAAAAAGCTTCAATCCATCAGCTTTTGTTACTTCCATATCAACTATTTTGGCTGAATGAGATCGATGCTTCATATAATGCTCATATTGATCCCTTTCATGTTTTCTTTCAATTTCAATAGCATCATCAGACATTGGCTTGAAGGTAGAAAGATCAGCATCACGAACATTCTTTCTTGATGATCTTGGTCCAGTCACTTTGGGCTTAATGGGTGGCCTTGACAATTCTTTTTCAACCTTCAGAACTCCAGCCAGAATTTCTTTCTTTTTAATTGCCATCTCTTTCTCTCTGTTTTTCACCAAGTCCTCAATGGACATCTTGAATGTGAGATGGTCCAGCTTTTTTTCTAAGGGAGAATAATTCACCCCATATTCATACTCGAGCATATCAACAACAACCTTCTGCACTCTTGGATCATTTTTAATTTTCAGATATCTTTCAAGTGAGAGACCAAGAGCTGCAGCATCAATATGATCAAGGGTTCCCATTTTCTGATGTTGAACCCTTTCTCTTTCCTTATTTTCTCCCCACATAATAAATTGATTAGAAACTTGCTTCTGCAAAGCCTCTAATTTCTTGCTATCAGCATTAGGATCATGAATGGGATAACCTTGTTCATCAACATTTTCACCAACCACCAAACCAGAACCCTTAGAGTCTTTCTTTTTAGGTTCTTCCACCACTGGGGTCTTGCCTTTATCTTTCTTGGTTGGTTCAGAAGTTTGCACTTCAGATCTCTGAACCTGTTCCCCCTGAACTGAGGCACTACCAGATGGTACCTCATATTGCTTCTTGGTTGCTTCTATCAATTCCTGGGTACTTGAAAGCAGACCAATAGGCACATATCCCCCTTTGGGGACCTCAGAAGGCATTTTTGCATAAACATCAATCGCCGTCTGAATGGCCTTCAGAGGTTCCCAACTCTGCTGCAGAAGGAAATCAGAAATGCCTTTTGCCATGGTGGAGAACTGAGCCCTTAACCTGAATGATGAGTTAAGGTTCAGATTCTCTTTTTCAGTTAACTCTTTCAGCAATTTCCTATCTTCCTCAGAGAATGAAGGAGGAGGGGGAGCAGCAACAACATTTTCTTTCTTAAGGAGGGTCAGAATTTCATCTAACTGTTTGGACTGGCCTTTAACAACTTCTTCGAGAGTAGATACATATTTCTGAACTTCTTCAACAGCTTTATCTACCTTCTCTGAAGTGTCTTGAGTAAGTTCTAAGACCATCCTTCTGACCCCTTCCTCAACCTTTTCAGCCACAGAAGCTGAAATCTGAGTAACAAGATTCTGATATATCTCAGACTTCAACTTCTCAATCACATTACTACCAACAACAGACCCAAGTTCTTTCTCATTGACACTTGTCCTTTTTACCAACTCATTCACCTCCTTCCCGACTGCCAGAACTTCTTGTTTTATCAATTCAATACCAGATGTCAAGTTAGCAACAACTGAAGCTTGCACATCTCTTTTGGCCAGTCTGAAGGCTTCCCTGATAGCTATACTTATCTTATTACATGAATGTACCAGCTCATTTAGCTTCCCACCTACTAGTCCCTCATTTCCAGCAACCTTGGTGAACTCAGTGCCAAGAAACATCTGAGCACCCTTCATTTCAGCCAGGGACGTAGTATTGGCAGTTAGAGATTTAGTTAAGTCCTCCACCTTGATAAGTAGGCTTTGGACTTCGGCATTTTGTTTCTTTAACTGTGCTTCTACACTCAAAGGAGGAGGTGGTTGTGCAGAAACAGAAGCCACAAAGGGAATTCTACCAAGCCCATCCAATGCCTTTTCCAACTGCATTTCAGTTGGACTCTCAGATTCAGTAGCAGAGTCCAACTCCTTCTCAATCTCACTATCATAATTGATGGGCCTTGGCACTTGGTGAATTTGTGGGTGTAAGTGTTGGAGTTGTGGTTGAAAACGTGGTGATGAAACATAGGCAGGTGTAGAGCCGGGTGGAAAATATGGGTGTTGATGTGAAGTTTCTGGTTGGCGATATGGTTGTTCAAGAATTATATTTTGGATTTCTGGGGGAGGTTGGACGTTTGTGAGGCCGAAGGTTGGCTCAGAACCAGAAGACTGATTCTCCTCCAGTAAGCCCTCATCAAACTCAAAGTCAGCAAAGGAATCGAGATTCCCTTGAGGTGGCTCATCTTCATCCCAGAGGTCAGTTAAAACTGCAGTCTGATCAGATATGCCCTGGTTCAGATCACTGGTACCTGAACCAGCTTCTGGTTCAACAACTGCTACTGCAGATGCATCATCACCAGATTTGTTGGTTGGCTCAGCCATAGCTTCATCGCCAGAGACAGTAGACACGGGGATTGCCTTAATGATTCTCGTACCGTCATCAAGAATCACTTCATCGGCCGTAGAGTCTGGAATCTCAGTCTCAGGTGGTGTCACACCAAAGACTTCATCAATTCGTGCTGCAGAAGAGTGTGAGATTTATGAAGTTTCAGGGGGTGCGCGTGCAGACACGGACTCTATTGTGTGCTGGGCGGACACACTAATATTTTCTTCACCATTTCCTCCTAAAGAAGTTTTGGAGATGGCTGCTTGTGGGTTTCCCTTTAGACTCGATTCCTCTGGTTCTTGTTGGGAAGATCCAGAGGGGTTTGCTTCGGTACTAGTGTCCTTGGGCTGTGAGGACTGCTTAAATTTACGTCGTTTTAAAACACCCTTTGGAGAACCTGAGGGATCTTTTGGGAGATCCTCAGGTTGGTCAATGGATGAGGGAGGTAGTGGTTGGGTAGAAGAAGTTGCTGGGGTTTTAAACAACTTCAACATTTGACCACCAGGTGCACCAATGGGTCTCGCATTCTTCTGCGACCCGCTCGGTGACCTTTCTGAGCCAGCCGGTCGTGCTGTTTCAGTTTTATTTATTACCTGAAGCATTGCAGCGGAGAGCTCTGGTTCTGGATCTGAAGTAGATAGTTTTGAAAGATCCCTGCAGAACTCCGTCGCTGAAGATTCAAGCCCCTCAAAATGATACGCATCTCCAAGCATGCTTATGAAGCAAACGCTCAGAAATTTAGGGAATGAGATATGTGGACTTCTTTTCCCTTTCAATTTTGCTACCAGATGAGAGAAAAGTATCTCAGCAAAGTCCACCCCAATCCCATGCCACAAGTAATACCCAATTTCTACTTGTGTCAAGGAAATCTGGTCCAAGCCACCATAATTTCCTCCAAGGCACTCGAAAATCTGAGTCCAAAAATATCTCCAACAGTTTCCAAATCCAGACAGAAAGATGTGTCCAAATGTTTTCAGATTGCCGTCTGCATCAACCATGTCATTATGACCAGTGGTCAGCAGAACTTCCCTGAAATTAATCCCTTTAAGCCTTTTAGCATAGGCTGAAGAGGAGGGAAGGTAGTTCAAATGAAGGGCCTCCCGAAACCCATCAAGTGAAAGGATATACTGCTTTGTGCCTTCTTGTAAAGAAAAAGCAATGGATTTTTCATCCTTGCTCAGAGTAGCAGTATACCAGAATTCAAGTAAGTATCGATGATACATTACCTGAGGATCAGCAGTCAAGGCGTAATGGAGAGGGGATTGTTCAAGAAATTTATTTATCCTCCCCATTAAAGTTTTGCCTTTGGCATTCAGTGCGGCCATAAAATTATTCATATTGAATCTGAGGGTTGACGCATCGAACCCTTTTGGCCATTGAGCACTGGCCTTGACTACCTTAGATGGTTTATATTCGAAAGCTATTAAGGATTTGACTACTTTAGCCATTATATCTACAAGGGAAAACTGAAAGTGAATAGATGAATTTAGGGTTTTGAAGTTATGAAGGAATGAGAAAAGGAGAGAGAATGATGATTGGGAGTAAATGTAAGGAGAAGTAAATGAAGGAATTGTTTTGGTAAGGGTATTTATATTTATGATGGAATACAAAGGGTTTTTCCAAAATAAATACAATAAAATGATTTTGAAATTCAAACCCAAAAATGAAATATTATTAAAATGAAATCAGTTTTGATCGGGTTTGAAGTCCGAAAATAATTTTTGGGTACACGTCCGCATTTAATGCAACGACGGCTATGACCCCACATTTTCTCAAAACTTTTCAACACTTTCAAGAAAAGTGATCATTACTTTCCTTTTACGGCGCAACTTATGTGTCACGTCAGCCAAAAACATCATTATTCAAACGTTAAACGGTAACCTTCACGTGTTCACACAACGACCAAGTATCCAAAATACATTATAAAGGACAGACTCATTTCAGAAATGGTATACAAAATCTGAGCATGATCAGAATCAAGAGATCTGAGCCATCTCAGTTTACACAATTATTCTGAAATCATTTCAGAAATTCTGAAGCATTTCAGTCAAAATATTTTTCTGAAAGCAGAGTTCCCCCTTAGAGAAAAACTCTTTTAAACATAAAAATATTTGACACTTCCCCCTGAGGTGATGCTATACAGGATTTAGCATACCTAACTCACTGATGAGATGTTTAAAAGTTTTGACATCCAAGGGTTTTGTAAGAACATCAGCGAGTTGTTTATCAGTGGGAATGAAATGAAGTTCAATGTCACCTTTAATAATGTGATCTCTAATAAAATGATACCTGAGGTCGATATGCTTGGTTTTGGAGTGCATGACAGGATTGTGAGAGATGGCAATGGCACTGGTGTTATCACAAAATATTGGAGTCTTTGTATACTTAACACCATAATCAGTTAGTTGGTTCTTCATCCACAAAATCTGAGCGCAGCAACTGGCTGCAGAAATGTATTCAGCTTCAGCTGTGGAGAGTGATACTGCAGTCTGTTTCTTACTTGTCTAACTAACCAATTTGCCACCTAGGAAATGACAACCACCTGTGGTACTTTTCCTATCTATCTTACAACCTGCATGATCATAATCCGAATAACCCATTAGATCTAGACTTGAGCCTTTGGGATACCAAAGACCCAGTCTGGGGACACCTTTAAGGTATCTGAAAATCCTTTTCACAGCATTTGCGTGTGCATCTCTGGGATCAGACTGAAATCTTGCACAAAGGCATGTTGCAAACATTATGTCAGGTCTAATAGCAGTTAAGTACATGAGGGATCCCACCATACCACGATATTTTGTGGGATCCACCGGTTTTCCATTAGGATCTGAGTCCAAAGTTAATGGTGCAGAAATAGGAGTATCTTTTGATGAGACTGAATCAAATTGATATTTCTTTAACAAGTCTCTGACATATTTTTTCTTGATTTATAAAAATACCATCACTAGTTTGTTTCACTTGAAGACCTAGAAAATATGTCAGTTCGCCCATCATACTCATTTCATACTCAGATGACATTATTTTAGAAAACTGTTCACACATTTTGTTATTTGTAGACCCAAACACAATATCATCAACGTAAACTTGTACAAGTAAGATATCATTTTTATCATGCAATATGAATAAAGTGTTATCTATTGCACCCCTTTTAAAACAATTTTCCAGAAGATGTTTAGTAAGATTATCATACCAGGCTCTAGGTGCTTGTCACAGACCATATAAAGCTTTATTCAGTCTGTACACCCAATGAGGTCTTTCTTCATTTATGAACCCTGGTGGTTGATGCACATACACAACTTCTTCCAATTCACCATTCAAGAATGCACTTTTAACATCCATCTGATAGACTTTGAACTCATGATGAGCTGCAAAAGCTAAGAAAATTCTGATAGCTTCTAGTCTAGCAACTGGTGCAAAAGTTTCATCAAAGTCTACTCCTTCTTCTTGTGAGTAACCCTTTGCAACAAGTCTTGCCTTGTTTCGAATCACGTGACCATCTTCGTCCATCTTGTTTCTAAAGACCCATCTTGTCCCAATTGGTTCTTTCTTTAGATTACTGGGACAAGGAACAAGTTCCCAAACATCGTTCCTCTTAAACTGATTGAGCTCATCTTGCATGGCTTCAATCCAGCAAGGGTCGTTCATAGCCTCGTCAATCTTCTTTGGTTCTATTAGAGATAAGAAGCTGACATTTAAGCATTGATCGCTTATGGCTCTTCTGGTCTGAACCCCACTAGTGAAATCCCCAATGATTTGCTCGATAGGATGTGCTTTAGTCCACTTAGTGTATTGACCAGGATGAACTATGATATCAGTGCAAGAACTCCTCTGAGATACTTCAGGAGGTGCTTCAGAAAAGACTACCTCAGTCTCATCATCTTCCTCCTGCAGATCATGATTTGCATCATGAAACTGTTCAGATTGGGGTACTTCAGTTGAGCCTGATATCTGAGGTGAAGCAGCATGTACATCTGATCCAATAGTCAGTTCAGAAGGTAGTTTAACACTGACTGGAGGATAAAATGGAATGTTGCTAGACTTGATTATTCTTGGTTCTGAACAGAGATGTTCAGAAGCAGGTTCAGGTGACTGATCAGATTCAGCAATAGGATCAGAATCACCAAAACTTATTGGACTTTCTGAGGGTGGTACAGGAATGGAATTTTTAAAGATTGCAGAATTAGATTCATCAAAGGTAACATGAATTGACTCATCAACCTTTTCAAGTCTCTTGTTAAAGACTCTAAAGGCTTGCGATTTGATGAATATCCTAGGAAGTACCCTTCATCAGCTTTTGCAACAAATTTTCCAAGCTGACTGGAATCATTCAGAATGTATACTGGACATCCAAATACATGGAAATATCCAATATTAGGCTTTCTATTTCTGAGTACTTCATAGGTTGTCTTCTTGTGTCTTTTGACATAGACAGATCTGTTCTGAGTGTAGCAAGCAGTTGCAACAGCTTCAGCCCAGAAATTCTTGGGAAGACCAGATTCATTCAGCATACTTCTAGCAGCTTCAATCAGCGTACGATTCTTTCTTTCTACAACACCATTCTGCTCTGGTGTGTGGGCTGAGGAGAAGTTCTGAGATATGCCAGTTTCAGTGCAGAAAGACTCCAGAGTGGCATTTCTGAATTCAGTGCCATTGTCACTTCTGAGCTGACAAACTTTTCGCTTATGCTTGAGTTCAATTTGTTTGATGAGAGCAATGATTTCAGCAGCAGCTTCACTCTTAGATCTGAGGAAAATTACCCAGCAATATCTTGAATATTCATCAACAATAACAAGGGTATACTTCTTTCCTGCTCTTGTCTGAACATTCACTGGTCCAAAGAGGTCCATGTGAAGCATGTGAAGAGGTTCAGTTATACTAAAAGTTTGTTTTATCTTGAATGAAGCTCTTTTCTGCTTACCCATTTCACAACCTGGACATGGCTTGTCTTTGTTGAAAGACATTGAGGGTATCTCATCAACAAGTTGTTTTCTTGACAACTTATTAATATTCTTGAAGTTCAGATGGGATAATCTCTTGTGCCACAACCAATTTGTGTCTTCATCTGCCTTTGTGTAGAAACATTGTTCAGTGGGTGAACTATTCATATCAATGATGTAAATGCTTCCTTTTCTTGGTGCAATCAAAACTACCTTTCCATCCCTGTTGAATATGGTGCCTTGTGAAATATCAAATAATACCTTGAAGCCATCATCACATATTGACTGACACTGATCAGGTTATATTTCAAACCGTTCACATATGCAATACGTGTGAATTTGACTTGTCCATTATTCACAACACCATATCCCTCAGTTTTTCCATTTTCATCATTTCCAAATGTTATTGAGGGCCCTCTTGCACCCTGTATTCCTCCAGCAGGGTCTGATAACCAGTCATGGTTCTACCAGCAGCGCTGTCAAGATACCATATATTCTTCTTTCGGTCTCCCTGCATAAACACAAAGATTAGTTCTTTTTGGGAACCCATCTGGTGATGGGTTCGCTAGACTCTCCCTTAGCAGTCTCAGATTTCTTTGGTTCATAAGGAACTGAAGGATCGAAGGGGATCTCAGTCATAATCTCAGATGACACAAAAATAGTTGGTTTGATGGGGGGCTCAACCTTTTTCTTCTCAGTTTTTTGCTTGATTTGTTTGGAAAAAGGTTTTGCATTTTGTTTAGGTTGAAGAGGAGTGGTTTCAACATTTTTTAAACGTGCATTACAACTCTGCACTTGTCTAGCCAATAACTGAAATTGAGTCTCTAACCTTAATAAAATTGATTCTTCATTAGACACCTGAGCCTTACCTGAATCTGAGGTAGAAGGCTCAGTGGAGGAGATATTTTTCTTCTTCTTTTGGCCTTTAGGAACCTTAGATGAAGTCTGA
Source organism: Erigeron breviscapus (assembly GCA_034093135.1). Lineage (NCBI taxonomy): Eukaryota > Viridiplantae > Streptophyta > Magnoliopsida > Asterales > Asteraceae > Erigeron > Erigeron breviscapus. The sequence goes on along the minus strand of CM067174.1, from coordinate 12,180,829 downwards.
GGGGATGGCTTTTTGGTTTTAGCCTTCCTTTCTGAACCAGTTGTCTGAGATGTTTCAGATTTACCCTCAGATTGTTCCTGGGCCTTATCAGTCACAGTTTTCTGCTTGCCAACTTTAGGAAAAATGATTTCAGGTTTTATTTCCTTTGGAAGTGCATCTAAATCAGTGATTATAGATGCCAAATGAAGATCACCAGATTCATATGCTGTTCTTTGAGTTGCAAAAGTGTTTTTAATTGCAGCATCTGGCCTTGGTGCTTTCATCCAAGATTTAATTATTGCTTGTTCTTTTTCAAGGATGGTTTTTAATTCTTCTTTTTCCAATTCTAAAGTGGCAACCATAGACTGATAACTTTTTAAAGCCAAATGAACATCTTTCAGTTCTTTTAGTCTGGCCTGACTGGCGTTCAGTTCAGAAGTATTATTTTCAAACATTTTTAGGCTTTCTGAACGCACAGTTTCGACAAAAGAAATGTCTGCCTCTAAAAGAACCAAAAGGTCCAGTTTTTGTTCCTCATCACTTTCAAAACCAAAGTCACTAACCTTTTTCATGACAATATCCACCCAACGACCAGATTCAACATCAGATTTGACCAGATGACCTTGATCTTCACGTGCCATGAAACACATATCCCTTACTTCTTCCTCATCATCAGATGATTCGTCAGATTCTTCCCATTTTTCCGTCTTGGCAAACATACAACTATTATTGCTTGAGTTGTTTTGAGCCATGAGAGCTATTTGGGCTTTCAGCTTCTTGTACTTAGCCTTATAGCTGTCATCAGGTTTCTGAAAAACAGAATGATTAGGGGCAGATGATGAGGAAGGCTGACTAGATCTGCATTCCTTCATGAAATGTCCTTTCTTGCCACACTTAAAGCATTCAAGATTAGAACTTATCAATAGAAGCGCTGGAAGCAAATGGTTTGCCAGATCGATTTTGATTTGGCCTTAAAACGATTGAACGTTTTAGCCAGCATGGCAACCAGATCATCATTGTCATCCTCAATACAATCATGAGTAACATTACCAGAAATACCAGTTTTTAACATTTCAGAGACCATCTTCTTCATCGAGTCAGAATGATCACTCTCAGAAGATAGTAGAGCAGTCCTATGTGGTTCAGAATTATGAACCATGACTGAACTGGTAGAAGCATGATTTTTGGCATCTTGCTCAGCCACAGCTCTCTCAGCCTTGTTCTCTTCAGTGTACCTGAAGGCTCCATATAGGGAGGCTAGAGTGTGACTGTGCAAGGTTTTTCCTTGTCTCAAAACCAAGATCAAGTTTTCCCATTTAGAAGGTAAGATGTCACAAAACTTTTCCAACAAAATTTCTTTATCTTTAGTTACACCCAGGGCTTTCAATTGATTTACCAGATTAGTGAATCTAATACATGTTTGTGTTAAAGTGTCACCCGGGATAGCAAAAAAAGACTCATATCTTTTATTCAAAGCAACCTTTCTTGTGACAATTGTCTCATTGGTGCCTTCAAATTGTGTCATGAGTTCCTCCCACATTAATTTTGAATTTTCAAGTAAAACAAGGGTGGCATAAGAGTTTCAGGAACAGCATACAAGATCATATTTTGCAGCTTGTATCAAGGTCTACCAGCCTATGATCTTCTTCAGACCAATGATCCTTCTCCTTGGGTGAAACCCTAGGAGTCCCATCGGCATTTCTGACAACAGTGGAGGCATTCAAGGGGACAAAGGGTCCTTCTTTAAGAATATCGGTCAAATGTCTTTCAACACCAGCAATATATTTTAGCATGCATGCTTTCCATGTTTGAAAGTTTTCACTGTTCCCATCAAACTTGGGAACAGGATTATTTGGAAAGTGTACATGCACATTATGTGATGGTATATTGTTGTTGATGATAGGGGGTGGAGTAGTGTTAGCATTTGCATTAGGGCCAAGGCCTGTATTGAACATTTGGTCAACCATCTTTGCAGATCAAAGGTTAATGAATTGATATAATTCAACCTTGCTGCTCTGATACCAATTGTGAGTCCCAAATATAGATGGCTTAATACCCGACTGGCAAGTAATTCTAACTGGAAGATGACCAATTCAGAATACGATCCAGATATGGATGAACAATACGATAAAGGTACAGAAAGTAAATGCAAGAAACAATAAGGGCTGAAACTATATAAATAATATGTATAGATCAAGTATGTAGCATTGAGACACGATGTATTTTTCAAGGTATTTGATTTATTGATATATAAACAAATACAAAGGTTGTTGCGGAACAAAGATAAACACCCAAGTGTAAATATCTAAACAACCTAGAAATACAAGTGATCTTAATAACTTGGAAATACTCGTAAGGATTACTTAGAGTATATCTCACAAGTTGCAATGCAAAGGTTTCAAGCCATTTGCAAGTTGTGAGAAGACTTATATTTATAGACCTAAGTCCATGATGACGTGGACCAGATCGTACAAATATGGTTGGAAGTATTTAAGGAATTAAAGCTAATTCCTTACATACGTACTTTTAAGGTTTAAGTATATAAGTCGTTGATGTGACTTATCAAACCTTATTCCCAACCTTTACTTTACCTTGTACTTTAATTAATAGTTAAATCTATTAACCGGGTAAAAATATGTAAAGTAAAAAGTCTTCCTCGTAATCAGTGTAAAAGTGTGTAAGTACTTTTACACTGAGATGCTTCAGTCTTCGATCTGGTAGAATCATTCTGATGCTCGCTTCTGAGATGATTCTCTTCTTCAGACTTCAGTCTTTGACTTCATTCTGAACGGTATTCTGATACGTTGATCTGAACTGAAGTGAAGCTTCAGTGAACTAATTCTGATGACTTCAGAATTCTATACAAGTATTCTTCACTGAGCTTCAGCTATTTCTGAACAAATTATACTTGGTCGATTTTCGACCTAACACACCCGTACTCAAATGGACTGCTGATCACCCTCTTGACCATGTGATTGGTAATCCACACAATGGTGTCCAAACTCGCTCAGCAACAAGTAATACTTGTCTCTATGTCAATTTTCTATCTCAAATTGTGCCTGCCAATATTGGCGAAGCCATGGCTGATCCTTCTTGGGTGGAAGCCATGCAAGAAGAATAGACACAATTTGAAAGAAATCACGTTTGGTTTCTTGTTCCTCCTCCCTATAAGGAACCCATTGCACTAGATGGGTTTATAGGAATAAGATGGATGAAGCTGTGTAGTTATTCGAAACAAGGCAAGACTGGTTGCTCAAGGTTATACTCAAGCTGAAGGCATTGATTATGATGAAACCTTTGCTCCAGTCGCTCGCCTTGAAGCAATTCGTCTCTTTCTTGCTCACGCTGCCTACAAAGGCTTCACTGTCTATCAAATGGACGTCAAGAGTGCCTTTCTAAATGGTGCTCTTGAAGAGGAAGTCTATGTTAAGCAGCCTCTCT
>CM067174.1:12155075-12176409 GCA_034093135.1 Erigeron breviscapus | reverse complement strand
TCCATCCCTCCAATGCTTCTTATGTTCACAGGACCAAAGAGATCCATATGAAGTAACTCGAATGGTTTGGATATAGAATTCTGCACCTTTGATTTATGGGGATTCTTATGTTGCTTCCCTTTCAAACACGGTACACATTTATCTTCCATTCCAAACTTCTTTACCGGAACACCTTCAACTAATTCAAGACTGACAAGTTCATTCATCTTCCGAAAGTTGATATGTCCCATTCTTCGATGCCATAAGAGAGATTCCGACTCATTGGCCTTGCTCAACAAACAAAGTGGCTCCTTTGGATTATCAACACCTAAAACTAAACCATAGATGTCTCTCTTCCTAGGAGCTCTGAGCATAATCCATTCTTCAGGAATAACAAAACCCGGCTTCAAGATGAATGCCTCCTTTTCTGTGAAATGAACATTGTTGCCCTTGTCACAGATCTGTGAGAAACTCATTAGATTATGAGTAAGTTGTTCCACATAGTTTACTCTTTCTAGAGTAAGTTGTCCATTGACGACATCTCCTTGACCGGTGATGTTACCGCCCTTGGATCCAGCAAAACTAACATATGACCCATGTATATCAACATAATTGGACAAAAGCTTTTTGTCCCCTGTCATGTGCCTGGAGCATCCACTGTCAAGGTACCACAAATGAATTGGTTTCCTAGGAACTCCCTGCACATAAATGAGATAAGTTAGTTTTCGTGTGGGACCCAAACCTTCATTGGTTTGGGTCGTCCCTTCTCATCCTTGAGAAGAAGTTCAGTCCAATATCCATTGCTAGAAGCCTTGGATGGAACAGGGTTCTCATCTTGTCTTCTCACTGGAGAAGTCTTCGGACCTCTCGTGGGAGAAGTTCTAGGAGAATGAGGGCCAAAAGAAGGTCGTACACTTGAGTGAATTTTGTCATAATATGAGTTACGACCATGGTTCATGAATCTATCTTCTCTAGGTGATATACTCCTAGATTGAGGTGATACAATCTTCTTTTGATTTGAGTTCCTATGAACATTTCCAGATGAAACTTTCAATGGAGATTCACGTCGTTGAGGTATAGTAAACGTTTTTGAAGAAGATGCAACTTTTGACTCATCAACCTTTTTATCATTACCCAGCCCCTTTCTATCTCCCGAGGTAGAACCCTTTGACGGAGAACCTGATCTCCGAGGTCTGTTGGGACATACACTGTAAACATGACCTTTTTCATGACACGCAAAACAAGAAAGGACCTTGACCTTTTTCTTTGTATCTACCTTTTTATCGGTACTTACAGAATCAATTTTAGTCCTAGTGTCCACTGTCTTACTTGTTTTTCTAGTATCATCAAAGTCACGTTTAATTGGTGAATTCCTAGACTTTCTAGCATCATCTATCTCATCCTTACCTATTTGAGACTTCTTAAGTACAGGCATAAGGATTTGCTTCAAAGTCCTAGTAGCTATTTCATCAACAGATGGTCTATCCTCAGATTTTCTAGGTTTAGTCTGCCTAGCCAAAGGAGTGAGACGTGACTGACTTAATTTCTTCATGTCCTCAACAGTCACATCCCAGACTTTATCAATTCTTTTAGGGTCAATAGATTCTAAAGGGAATTCTAACTCAGTGTATACCCTATGACTCTTGTGAAGAGTAAAGTGTGTAACACTATCTTTCTGACCAAAAGAATTAGATTTATTCTGAACAATACCTTTCAATTTCTGTTCCTTTTTCATTTGAGAAGAACCTCCTACAGACTCTTTTGTTTCCTTAGTAAACTTGACTTCGGGAATTGAGTCTTTTGATTTACTAGCTTCAGTACTAGATTGAAGTAGAACTTCAGGAATGTTGGGTTCAACGGAGGTATAATTGTTGTTGAAAGATGGAGGAACATCGTTATAAGAGATCTTAACTGGGTCTAGACTCTTAGTGGAAGAATCCTCAAATTTGTTCATATGCATTAACAGTTCAGAATGCCTAGCAGAATCTAATTTAGCATTTAAATCCAAAATCTCTATCTTAGCATCAGCTAGTTCTTTTTCAATAGTGGCACACTTCTTTGCTAACAACGAGTAAGCTTCACCACCTACTCTTTCTACAGCTACTGACTGTTTGACTTTGTCCTTCATTGCACTAAGATCAGACTCTAAGGACTTAATCTTTTCCTTGAAAAATCTTTCTTTATCATTGACAGTTAAATCCTTTTTAATTAGCCTATCTCTCTCTGATTGTGCAGCATTAACAATAGATTCTAAATTCCTAATTTGAGTATCTTTCGATTCAATTTCATCATACATTTTATTCACAATTTTACAAATATGAACAATAGTATGTAAGGAATAAGATACCTGTTGGTCAGCTTCTTTACAATCGGCCATGTAGGCAACAAAGTTATCTACAGTCATCCCTTCAGGAATCTCAAAATCTTTCATCTGCTCTTCAATCGTCTTCTCGACCTTTTCAGCAGCAGAATTTTTCATGAACTTCAGTAGCTTTTACCTCTGCAGTAGCTTTCACTTCCTCTTGGTTCTCATCATCTTGGAACTCATCTTCAGATTCGAAATCAGTATCATAAACACCCTCAGCAGAACTTTCCACTTTCGAACTTTGAACATTGTCATACAAATGCTCATCATTATGGTAAACTGTGGTGTCAAGAAAGTCATCAGGAGAGTCCACAATATGAGCCATATCATCAACAATTTCAGCCAAATAAGCATTATTGGCCTCGTCCTGTGGAAGATTCCAAACATAAGAACCATCAGATTGAACAGCTACGATGGCTTTATCATTTGCAGCAGTATCTTCAGTCAACACAAGTGCTCTATTTGCATTCTGATTATATGGACGATTACCACTTCTGTCTTGTCGCGTAGGAGTAGTATTGACATCCCTCTTTGGTCGTTGACACTCTCTAGCGAAGTGTCCAAATCCATCACAGTTGTAACACTTAACCTTTGACTTGTCAAAGCCCTGAGTGCCTCCAGTAAGAGGTCGTCCTGTCCTTTTCATGAACTTCTGCACTCTTCTTGTGATCATAGCCAATTGCCATTTTAGGTCCATCTCTTCAACATCATCTGGATCAATTTGGTCATAATCTTCATCTATGAGTGCAGGATCTGTGATTCTTCCTGCAACAAACGCTTCATGAGCAGCACACATAGCAGCAAAGACATTCATCCGACCCTCAGCTGATTTCATATCCATTGGCATGGACTTGAAACCAGCAGCAGAAGATGTAATGTTACCGAACTTTAAACTTCCAGTCTTTACACCTTCAGCAGTCTTCTTACCTTTGTTCCCAGCATCTGAAGCAATGAAACCAACAAAATCATCTCCATCAGTATTCTCTGTTGTACCAGAACTACCAACTCCTGAAAAGAATGCATTTACATCAGCTGTTGGGTTCTTCATGGTGGCATGATACAGAGAAGGATCTTGAGTGTAATTATCTTGGAGATCCTTTGCTTTTTCTTTCATCACTCTGTTCCTAAGAGTAGATATGACTCCATCTATACGCAAGGATGCATAATCATCTCTTTCTTGTAGTCCATGACAAAACTCTTTATAGGCCTTCGGTAAACCATCCAAGAATTTATCCACAATTTCACTTGGAGAATACTTAAGATCAAAATACGCTAACTCGGCAAGCAGATGTTGATATCTCAGAATAAGATCTTCAACTTGTTCGTTCTTGGTAGCGTTGAAATAGTCAAATTGTTTCTTAAGCATTTTAATTCTGTTTTTCTTCAGTAGTGGATCTCCTTCACAATGTGCTTCAATAGCATCGAACAGCTGCTTTGAAGTTTTGTATTCTTGTTTGGGAAACAAATGCACTAACTCTTGTGGAATGCACATCCGAAGAGTCGAAAGAGCCTTTACTTCGATTGCATAGGCAGTCTTTTCTTCTCCTTTTAATTCTGCCATCTTGTATGTCGAAGTAACGCCATTGACTGTAAGAGTAGGCCACTCATATCCCTCAGTAATCATAATCCACATATTCAAGTCTTCTCTTTGAATAAAATCCTCGAATCGACCTTTCCACGCCCAAAAGTCAGCTAATGAAACTAACTTCGGTGGAGAATTGGTCCTTCCGACTAGATGATCATGATAAACCAGAGAATTCAGATATTGTGCAACAGCACTGTTGACAGACGATGTGGAAGCCATGAGCTAATACAGCAAAAAAACTTAAAGGAACGAAGATAAGGTAGGAACGAAGATAGAAGATCAAACGAAGATAAGGTTGAACGAAGATAGAAGATCAAACGAAGATAAGGTTAAGTTCGTAAGAAGTTCTAAGTTCGTAAGGTGAAACTCAACGAAGATAAATTTAACTTCGTAAAGAGAGTTCAAAACGAAGATGGCCTAAATTCGTAGACAAAGATCTGAACGAAGATAAGTTAAATTCGTTAATAACTTCGTTGAAAAATAACTTCGTAGCAATTTCAAAAGCCAAGGAACGAATTTAAGATTAAATTCGTTTGGCTAAGTTCGTAGAGGAAAACGAACTTAACAGCAGTTTGGGTTTTCGAATTTCACAGAAAATGAAGAATCAAACAGACGATCTGAAACCTTCGATAAGATATCGAATGGCTCTGATACCACTTGTGAGTCCCTCGATAGCTATGGATCGCTCTCGAGATCGTCTATGGTTATGTTGTGAGTGCGGAATCCTCACGAGATAACTGTTTGATTAGTTATCTATATTATTGCTAATTAACAAGATTGTAATCAGCCTTAATTACTCTATATTCGTTTTGTAGTGATTACAAACGAACTTAGAAGCTGTAATTGTGTGTGATTAATCGACTGGTCCTTTAATTAGGTTTTCCAATCGTTTATATATGTTCATATTTGATATTGGGCTTGCTGGGCTTTGTTCTTACGAACTTAGCAGCCCAGCCCATCAAACGAAGATAATCTTCGTTTGAGCATAACGAAGTTTATCTTCGTTAGCTGTAATCTGTTTGTTATTTTCCAATTACTTAACATATAAGGAACCTAACATATATTACGTTTATGACTCCTCCACTTCAGGCCCGCTCCCCCTTTCCTAGTCTACTAATTAGCTTTCCTTCCCGTTTCCGTCTTTCCTTAAGCTCTCGCTCCTTATGCTTCTCACATGTTTTCTGGATGATCTTTTTGCACCTCTCCCCCTCTCTATTCTTGCATACCCTCCCCCCCGCCCATCCCCACTTATCTCCACCACCCACATAACCTTCACAGCCTCTGTACCTCGAATTCCCCGTACGCCTCCTAACTTCTCCGCTACCCACACCAGCTTACCACCCTCTTCGTTAGCTGTAATCCGTTTGTTATTTTCCTTACTTAACATATAAGGAACCTAACATATATTACGTTTGTTCTTGTATATCATACATAACAAACATCATATATAAACATATATAACACCTAAATATGTAATCAATCATTACTAAAACACAAAGTTCATAATCTATTAATTACATATAAATGAATAAGACATAATCAAATCTAAGTTGCTGTTGTCACATCAACATGCATCAACATGCCATTATCTGATTATTATCACAAGTTAAATGCTCTATGGAAACAGTTTGATGCTTTGGTGCAATTACCTAGATGTACTTGTCATGCTGCTTCTGATTTTACTAAGCATACTCAATTAATGAAACTGATGCAATTTTTGATGGGACTTGATGATATGTATGTGAATGTGAGAAGTACAATCTTAACTAAAGAACCATTACCTGATCTTAGAAATACTTATTCTATCTTGTCTAGAGATGAGTCACATAGGGGTTTAACTTCTAATTCTGGTTCTCAAAAATCTAATTCCTCTGCTTTCATGTCTAAAGTTGGTTCTGGTAATTCTTTTCCTTCTGTGAACAATTTTTCAAAGAACAGAACTAATAATTCTCAAAATTCTAGTAGAGGTTCTTCTGTTGTCTGTGAGAATTGTGGTTTTAATGGTCATACTATGGATAAATGTTTTAAGATAATTGGATATCCACCTAATTTTGGAAAGAAAAAATTTAATTCTCAAGGAGGTCAAAGAAAGTTTGCTAATAATGTTTCTTCTTCAAATGCTGCAAGTTCTTCTTCTACTAATCTTTCTGATGAACATTTAGCTAGAGTTCTTAATTTGCTAAAGGATAATCCAGAGTCTTCTCAAGGTGTGAATGCCAATATGGCAGGTGTGTTGTTTAATACTAGTAAAAATTTTCATGAAAACTTTAAAAGGTTTTTTTGCTCTAATTCAAATATAAGACCTAGATATTCTAAAAAGGGCTGGATTAATGATTCTGGAGCTAATCATCATATTACATTTTCTGACAATAATATGGTTGATGTCATTGATGTTTCTGCTTTTAAAATTAAAGTTGGTCATCCTAATGGTACTTATGCATATGTTCAGAAAATTGGTAACTTACAATTAACAGATTATTTAACCTTATATGATGTTTTAGTTGTTCCAGAATATTGTGTTAGCTTATTATCTGTTCATAAAGTTGCTAAACATAGCAAGTATCTTATTGCTTTTGATGATAATTTTTGTTATGTGATGACTCAGGATTTGAATTCAATGAAAATTCTAGGAACTGGTAGACAAGTTGGTGGTCTGTATTACATTGTAGAGAATCTTCAAGGTATTGATAGATGTATTACTTGCAATGTGTCTAAAACTGTTTGGCATAGCAGATTAGGTCATCCTGCTGATAATGTGTTAAATAAACTTCAATCTGATTTACACTTTAAACATGAACCTAATTTGAATTGTGAAGTCTGTTTATATGCTAAACAAACTAGAGATCCTTTTCCTAAAAGTAGTCATAAATCTGAATTTGTGGGTCAACTTGTTCATTTAGATGTTTGGGGACCTTATAAGGTTACTGGAAGAGGTGGTTTTAGATATTTTTTAACTATTGTTGATGATTTTACCAGGGCTGTTTGGGTATACTTGTTGAAATCTAAAGATGAAGCTCTTGAAAATGTCATTGCTTTCTATAATCTGTTAAAGAATCAGTTTAATAAAACCATTAAGACTTTGAGAAGTGACAATGGAACTGAATTTACTAATAAACTGTTTTCTACATTTGTTGAAACAAATGGGATTCTGCACCAAACTTCTGTTGTGTATACACCACAACAAAATGGTATTGTTGAAAGAAAGCATAGACATATTCTTAATGTCAGTAGATCTCTTATGTTTCAAGCTGGCTTACCTCTTAGTTTATGGACTGAATGTGTTTTGACTGCTTGTTATTTGATTAACAGACTGCCTTCTTCTGTGCTTGATGGAAAATCACCTTATGAGCTTATGTTTAAAAGGAAACCTAATCTCTCTCACTTAAGATCCTTTGGGTGCTTATGTTTTTCAAAAAATTTGAATGTTACTGATAAATTTTCAAAAAGATCAACTAAATGTATTCTGTTAGGTTATTCTAACATTAAAAAAGGTTACAAACTTCTTTCTATTGAAGAAAACAACATTTTCTTTGCAAGAGATGTTAAGTTTTTTGAAAAAATTTTCCCTCTAAAAAATAATAAACAAATAAATAAAACTTCTGATCCTAATTTGGTAAGTATAGAAGATCAGATGAACTTTTTTGATTCTCATGAGTACCCTTCATCTCCCAATGATGAAGAGAGAGATAGCAGTAGTGATGGTGATGGCAGCACAACACACTCTGGCAGTACTTCTGGTACTACTAGTGATGATGGTGCAGCAACACATGATTTAAATAATAATAATGATGCTGAGGGAATTGATCATTTAGATGATCAAGTTAATGAAGAGGCACTCATTGAGAATCAACCTTTAATTGAACATTTAAATGAAGATTTAAATGAAAATGCTCCTTCTAATGTTTTTGAACAGCCTTTAAGAAGGTCTGAAAGAACTTCTGTTTTTCCTTCTAGTAAATATAATGATTTTGTGGTTTATAGTAGTAACAAGTATGGTTTAGAGAAGTTTGTTTCTTATTCTGCCTTGTCTCCTTGTTGCTTGTCTTTTGTTACTGAGCTGAATAAAAGTACTGAACCACATAGTTTTGTGCAAGCTAGTAAAGAAAAACATTGGTTAGATGCAATGAACAATGAAATGGAAGCATTATATAGAAATAATACTTGGGAAGTTACTGATCTTCCCAAAGATAGAAAACCTATTGGATGTAAATGGATTTATAAGATTAAATATAAGGCTAATGGTGAGATAGAAAGATATAAGGCTAGGCTTGTGGCTAAGGGATATAGTCAGAAAGCTGGTATTGATTTTGATGAAACATTTTCTCCTGTTATGAAAATTGTGACTATTAGATGTTTAATTTCTTTAGCTGTGCAGAAAGGTTGGACTTTATATCAGCTTGATATTAACAATGCTTTCTTATATGGTGACTTAAATGAAACTGTGTATATGGATTTACCTGAAGGATTCTTTGATCCTAATGACAAAAGAGTTTGCAAATTGAATAAATCTTTGTATGGTCTTAAACAAGCTCCTAGACAATGGAATGCTAAGTTAACTGAAGCCTTAATTTCTGATGGTTTTATTCAAAGTAAGAGTGACTATTCTCTGTTCACTAAAAATACTCAAAGTTATTTTATTGCCTTGCTTGTTTATGTAGATGATATCATTATCACTGGTGATAATGAAAATGAGATAAAAGGGTTTAAAACTTATTTGCAGACTCAGTTTATGATAAAAGATTTAGGGATATTAAAATATTTCTTGGGTATTGAGGTAATTAAAACTGATAATGGTGTGTGTCTTAATCAAAGAAAGTATTGCTTGGATCTTATTTCTGAGTTTGGTCTGCTTGCTGGTAAGCCTATTGCAGTACCTCTTGATCCAAATGTTCATCTTTCAAGTGAAGAGTCTGATACTGATCAAACTCTAAAGAATGTTACTGAGTATCAAAGATGGATTGGTAGACTCATTTACTTGACTCATACCAGACCTGACATTGCTTATATTGTACATTGTTTAAGTCAATTTATGCACAAACCTCTTGACTCTCATTTAAAAGTTGCATTAAGAGTATTGAGATACTTGAAATCTGCTCCAGGTAAAGGAATTCATACCTGTAAGTCTTCTAATCTCTCTCTTGAAGCTTTTGTTGATTCTGATTGGGCTAAATGCATTTCTAGTAGAAGGAGTGTGACTGGATATTGTGTTTATTTTTGTGGTAATCTTGTTTCTTGGAAAAGTAAAAAACAAAGCACTGTTTCTAAGTCTTCTACTGAAGGTGAATATAGAGCCATGGCTTCTATTACTTGTGAAGTTATTTGGATTGTTAAAATTTTAGAGGATTTACTTGTTAAAAATGTACTTCCTGTTACAGTGTTTTGTGATAATAAATCTGCAATTAAGATTGCAGCCAACCCTGTTTTCCATGAAAGAACAAAACATTTAGAAATTGATCTCCATTTTGTGAGAGAAAAGATTTTGGCTGGAGTTGTCAAGATTGAGAAAATAGATGCTGCACATAATGTTGCAGACATTCTAACAAAAGGGTTGGACAAAAAATCCCATGATTTTCTGTGTAAAAAATTAACTCTTTTTAATGTATTTGAGAATAACATTAAGGGGGGATGTTGAAAATAATGTAATCTTATTCTCAAAATATTATTGTTTATTGTGTGATTAGCTTATTTCAGGTTTATAAGCTGCTTAATGAAGTGCTTAATGGATTCTGGACTTAAAATGGCCTATTCTGTACAAGAAGAAAAGAGAGAAGTACAGGGGTCGTTTGTGACTTTCTTGAAAGTTCCCTTGTATAAATATATAGTTATAACCCGATTAGGGTTATAACAATTTTCATTATTGTTTCTGGTTTTCTTATTCTCTCTCTCTCATTCGATCTGTTAAGTGTGTAAAAGTTACAATCGAGATTGTAATAGAACATTCAACAATATAGTTGAGTGAATCCATACCTGATTAGCAGTGGTGGATATTTGTTAATTAAGGTTGAAATAATCAATTTAGATTGATTATTTGTCTGGTTGATTGTTGAATTAATTGAAGTTAATTCGTTATTGAGAATTTGTTCACCAAGCATCGGCTCTACACCCTTGCCCCTAACAAATGAAAATAAGAGCCCCTCAAAAACAAGTGTGCCAACAACTTTGATGTGCACCCGTCAAAAAAAAAAAACCCAGGCCAGTTTACTGGATGTTGTGGGTTGCCTAGGTGCGAGTACTCGCGTGGGCTTTTCCTAACAAATGAAAATAAGAGCCCCTCAAAAACAAGTGTGCCAACAACTTTGATGTGCACCCGTATTAAAACCCAGGCCAGTTTACTGGATGTTGTGGGTTGCCTAGGTGCGAGTACTCGCGTGGGCTTTTCCATGGCAGCCAACTCAGTTTGGATGTAGCGGGATCCGGTTTAGACAACCGACTACCCAATGCTGAGTTGGTTCTCACCATGTTATGGTGGGAAGTGCTTCGGCATTATTGTAATGTGCACCTGTCAAAAAAAAAAAAAAAAACTTTGATGTGCACAGTCACCGTACTCTGTCACACTTACTGTACTATTTGATGACTTTTGTTTTTCTAAGCTTTTCCTTTTCCTTTTTTTCTGTTTTTATGTCACCTTTGGTTATAACCACACTCATTAATCCACCACTTTCATCACCCACTCCCCTCCACTACACAACTAGTCTTACTATAATAAAAAAATTAAAAATCAATACATATATGTGTGTCTGTCGGTAGTTGTGTTTGTCTCATTTTACTAATCTCGGTTTGTAACCAAAATCATCACATTTCCTTTTCTGCATATATACATACTATACACCCTCACCTTTTTGTTGAAATTTCCTTGACCAATATTTCAACTTCTTGCTATTATATCTGTCTATATATATATATATATATATACATATATATGGTTGTTAATTTTGGGTGTGAAATTCTGAAGTCACAAAAAAAAAATCTATCTGAACCATAAAGGGTAAGCTAGCCTTTCACTTCTATTTTTGTTTAGTGCTTTATTTGTTTTTTTGGTGTCCAAGATTATTAACAAGTACACATACTTATGGTTATGTTTATGGTAATGTTTTTTGTCTAAAAATATACTTATTTTGATATAAAAATTAAGGAGTCTTTAATTATGTGCAGTGAAGTGCATTCTACTTTTAATTCTTCTTTAATTTATGGATGATTTATATATGTACTTGAAAACACCTTAATGTATATTTCAAGCTATCCGAACAACTAAAGATTGTGTATTTTAGTTCTATTAAAATAAATGTGTTAGTGTAATTGTGAATTTTAGTTCTATGGGCGAGATATGGGGGAGGTGGAATGTAGAGTCATAACTTTGTGCAATGCAATTGTAGACTGAAAGACCCCATGCAAGAGTGTGTCAAATTATATTACTCGTATTAATTAGGAGTGTACATTTGGATTAAATAAAAATCTTTGTCCCTTGGGTTCGATTCTCACCCATGTAGGCCTGCGGTCTTTTTGAAAACATTCTGCCTCTCTACTTTGGGTTGGGTAAAACTGTCTACATTTCACCGTCACTGCGAAAGCGGAATTGGGCACGGTTGTTACTTTATGGGTGTATTTGCACGCGCGCACACATACACAATGTTAATATACGTTGGTTTTATGTGAATATTTGCATTTTACAAAAAAGTTGTTCTTGAAAACTTGGCTGCTTCTTCTTATTAAAACTTTCAAGTGTTAACAATACTTGATGTGTTTATGTTGCAAGCCACCTGTAAGTCGACATGATATTTAATATTAATTAAGGCCTTTAAATTATATAAAACTTTAAAAGAAGAAGAAGATGAAGAAGAAGTGATTCTAAGTTGACAAATAGGCAATGTGTAGTTATATAATATAAGTATTAATATTAATATAAATCCTAAATAAATATTGATATGCCTTAAGTGGGGGGTCACTTGTATATTTTATATTTTACTACAGTGGTAATTTTAAGGGATTAGAGTAAAGAATAAACCACACTTTTAATAAATTGCCATATGTTTTTAGTAAAGATGCACCTTTAACTTTAGTGGAGAAATTCTTAATTGCTTTGTTTATTTTTTCACTTTTTCTTTGTATTTAGTTAATGTGTGTTGGATTATTGTGATCAGAGCAAAAGAAAATCATGGACCAAAAAACATGGCTATGGAAGAAGAAATCTGCCCAAAAATCTCTTGATGCAAACAATGAAGCCGAAAACGAAGCAACAGAGGTATATATTCTAAGGGCTCCTTTTACTTCAATTTATTTGCAACATTTTCACTAGCATTAGTTGAAAACCATAATTAACGAGCAACTTGTTTTTCACATGGTCAAGGTGACGAGACCAATGGCCGAGCGGCCATTTGTCCTAGTGGCACTCGAAGTAACTCATCAACTAAAATGTCATGGGTTCTAGTCCCATTGTGAACAAATCGTAAAAAATTGTGCGTATATGTCTTAAAAAAAAGAACTATCAAGTTTACAAATATGTTTTGTGCCCAATTGGACCCATTATTAAAAATGAGGACTCAATGTGCATCCAAATAATAGAGGAGGAAGAAGCATGAATTATTGTATCTATACTACTTGTAGTTGTAGCATTGATAGCTGCACATTATTTGTATTAACTGAAAATTATTACTATGGTTGAATTCTGATAAAAGTAAAACTATACCAACTACTATTATTGTTTTAGTCATTTATATTTTTACCAATAGCCTTAATAATTCCAAAACACATTTGCTTATATAACAGTTTTTCTCAATATTTAGTCATATAAAAGTTCAAGAACTTGATCATAAAAGGTAAAGTCATTATAGTTTGCAACAATGAGTGGTTTTAGTATGAAATGTAAAAGTAAAAGAACCATTATACAACCAACTTACTCTTGCAAATGATTATGTTTTGTCAATTTTAGAGGATGATACATTCTTTTGGCATTTTTGGTCCGAAAAAGTCCATTATTGTATTTCCCTTATTTCACAAGTTATGCTTGTCTCCAATGCGTACGTAAATGTAATAATTTGGGAAGTTAACGATTCATACAGTTTATGTCGTATTAATCAATGTTAGAATTTCAGACCATCTTATTTCATTTTGTTGTTGAAATGAACCGTCTTTTAGCTTACCAGACTGAACAATTTGGACAAAATGTGGGAATGCAGATAGATACATCTTTTTAAACTCATTCTTAACACATGTGATGTTCTTTTCTGAATTTTATGCGAGAAATATGATTATATAGAGCAGGTATAATGGTTGAAATAAAAAGGCGAATATAATACTTTTACTGAACATGTTCCATTTATATAACACAGAGGCTTCAGTATGATAAAGAAGCAGCTTTGGAGAGGACCGTGAAAAGCCTCCATGAAAAGGTCGCTTCTCTCCTATGCGAGTGCAATACCAAAGATAACCTCATAGCTGAACATACAAAAACGGCAGAAAAAGCCATTGAAGGTGATCATTATCCTCTAATTTGAACGTTCTGTGCGATCTTTTTGTTTTAAATGTTTTGTTACCCATGAATGTTTTTTGTTTTCACAGATCGGGATAAGGTTGTCGAAGAAATGGCTCTGAAAACTCAAGAACTAGACGCAGCAGTGCAGCAGAAGTTAGAGGCTAATGAGAGAGTGATTCACTTAAATTCCGCATTAAAGGATTATCGCCAGCAACTGAGCTCTTTAAAAGAAGAACAAGATCAACGGGTAAGTGAAGCTGTGGAGGAAGCCAAAAGGGCCCATAAGAGACTAGAGGAGAAATTCACAGAAAACACGAAAAAGCTCTCGGTTTTGACGGTTGAAAATGCTCAACTCGCTAAGGCACTTTTGATAAAAGAGGAACTAATCGAAGATGTAAGTCATCAGATGTCACAGGCGACGATGGAATTCAATGAATTGATCTCAAGGCTGGATTCTTCTGAAAAGGAAAACAATATTTTGAAATACGAATTCCATGTTCTTGAAAGAGAACTTGAGATAAGAACTCGATGTGCTGATGTGGCAAACAGGCAGCACCAAGAAAGTATGAAACGAGCTGTGAAGTTAGAAGCCGAATGTAAGAAACTTCGGTTGGTGGTGAAAAAGCAGATGGCGGGGTCTAATGATAGACGAATGGTTTTCATGATAAATCGTTTATGTGAAGTGGAAGAAGAAAACAAGATTCTTAAAGAAAACATGCATAAGAAAGACGATGAAATTCGTCTTTTGCAAGAGGAATTTGTTCAAATCAAGCATAATGAAATCACACAAGTTAATGGTGTGAGTGGACGCTCAATAATCGGAGATTCAGATATGAGTCTAATGGATGATTTTGTTGAAATGGAGAAACTAGCAATAGTTTGTGCAGACGCGACTAATCTTGATTCGATAGGCAAAGAAATTGTTCCGGTGGCACAAGAGGATGTCATCAATCCATCAAATGAAGACGGTGATTGGTTGCAGAGTGTTTTAAAGACTATTTTAGAGCAAACCCATGTTTCAAAAAGAAAATTTGATGAAGTGTTGGAGGAAATCAAATCAGCGTTACACTGTCAAAATAACTCAGATCCTGTGAGTGGCTATATCACATGGAAATCTCCTGAAACTGAGAAAAGTATCGTGAGCTTGAAAACCGAACTGGAAGGCTTAAAAGAGTCAAAGATAACGATAGAGGACCAACTGGAGAACCAGAAGCTGATCAATGAGGAACTTGACCATAAACTTTCTGTTACCCAAGTTCAGATAAATGAAGCGAATCAGAAGGTATCAGCTCTCAAAGTGGAACTGGAAGATAGAAGTCATTGCTGTGAAGAACTAGAAGCAACCTGTCTCGATCTACAACTCCAACTTGCAAGGTACCTGCTCTTCGTTTTCTGATTCACAAAATTTTAACAAATTTTAATTACTGAATCTGACATTTGGAAGTTTTTTTTTTCTGTAATGTGCAGTGTTTCTGATAAAGATGTGACAAATGTAGATGTCAGGCAAGAGGCGAAGTTGCTCCAAAGTGTAAGCAACTTTTTATCTATTCAGCAAAAGAGATAATATTGACTGAAGTTAACATTGAAAATGCGCAATTCCAGTATACATTTAGGCTAAAACTGGTCAGCTTACGAGTCAAATTGAGTTTTGGTAAAAACTAGTAATAAGATCACAAAGATCATATTATTCATTATAAATACACTTTGAGCAACATTGGACCCATTTTTTTAAAAAAATTTATTCATTACAGCCTTCTTGGTTTGTTAAATATAACTTGTGAGACCCGTTTAGGAGAATTGTCCATGTAAAATCTGATGTTCTTTCTTTCCTTACGTACAATAGATGATATATATCAAGACAAATAAGTTCAAACACCCTTTTTCAGGAATCTGAATTATCAGCAGCTTCTGCAAAACTGGCCGAGTGTCAAGAAACAATCTTCAGCATTGGCCGCCAATTGAAAGCACTAACACCACCACCAGAGTCAGCAGCGTTGACTACCGATAAAAGGTCAAGTGAGCATTCATCTTTACGTGACCGTATGGTGGCAGAGGACATTGGTGACATGGAGGATCAGCTAGGCTCTCCAAAGACTAAAGAGATCATAACTGCCACGGAAACAAAGGTGCCCCTACCTGTTGTTGTTCGTGTTGGCAGCTGCAAGTCTCGTGTTGCACCGGGGGCATTGGCTATTGTACCTAGTAAAAAGCGGGGTAAAGGTACCGAGCTGTTAAGGAAGCTTCTGTTTAGGAAGAAAAGAGGAAGCAACAAGAAGGTGCTTGCGATTGCTCCATAGAACGTAGGATGGTTTTGTGAGTGGTATTTGTTTGTCTAGTTGGTAAGCCTGATGAGTTTTGTTTGTCAACTTTGTTATATCTAATCTAATCTTCGAATAAAATAGGTTTTCTGAAAGTAATAGAATCTGAATTTATATTGATTGGTTTGTACTTTTACTAAACATAAGAATCACATAACATGAGTACATGACCACTATATAAGGGCATGAGTTGAGACAAATATGGAGAGCTCAGACAGGCATAGGGACCAAACCCATGAATGTATCAAAATATGGGATGACTTGTGGCTCAGACGTAGCTGGGATGACTCGTGGCTCAGACGTAGCTGGGATGACTCGTGGCTCAGACATAGCTGGGATGACTCGTGGCCCAGACGTAGCTGGTTTTCGCAAAATCTATTTTGAAGGAATGTATGGACTTTAGGTCTAGTTAACCATGAAGTTATGAACCATTTATGGCTTCCATGAAGTCATGACAGACAATCTTCTATAATTTTCATGTCCAAAAACTTTTTTAAATAATTTCCTAAAAGCATGTACCAAAGTTTCTATTTGAATGTTAAGAGATTAACTAAATAAAACAAATTAGTATATATTGAATAACTGCAATTACTTCAATCTCCATTGAAGCCTTAACCTGATCCATTTTCACATTTTCAGGCAGCCTAAACCTCATGTAAACTTTCCACTACTTCGTTCAACTCTATACCACATGTCGTTCTTATGTTCGAGACTACTCTGCAATATCTTGTCTTCAGCTTCCACCTTCACTTCTTATAACTGTTATAAGCCCCGTGGATATTGGCTTTTGAGCACATGTGATTCAGGTTTTTTCCATCTAATCCACGCCTGTGTTCACCGTTGCAGACATTTTGAGACATTGGATGGTGTTGGAAATGGGAAGTCATCTTTGAAAGGATTCAAAATGTCTGAAAAATGGGTCGAAAATGCTGCTTTTTAGACCAGGAAAGATGCTTGGAACAAGTGACATACTTTTATAACAGGATTTGAAATTAGAAATTTGAAACTGTTTGTTAGGTTTTTGAGGATTATATATGTTTTGCTTTGATTCGTGGATTTGTATTTTGAAATTTAATTTTGGTCCATGAGATAATTAAAAGGAAAATGATTTTTTACTTTGAACCAGCATTGACAGGAGGAGTTGTAAATTTAGCCACCACAATTAGATTTGATAATTGGGTTTTTTCAAATGAATCACGCCTATAGTCCTATAGAGAGATAAATTTCGGTTTTATGGTGGTCATCTCATTACAGAATAGCAATGCAGGACCCTTCATAGATGTAAATGAAGAAAAAAAAAGAAGAAAGAAGACATAAGACTGCCTAAGAAAACCCGGTTGTAATCGCCGAATCTTTGAGTCAGACTGCAAAAATATGAGTCGGACCAGCCAAATAAAAACCAGGTCTGAGTGTGACAATGGCCCAGACCTTGTATCTCTATTCAAATGCTCACAACTTCCTAACGCGTTACTTCTTTCACATACATTTACGGAAGTCACATATTCTTTCACATACATTTATGGAAGTCACATATTCACGTATTTGTGTCCCAGATGGGACGACGGCCTATGACCCTAAACAACATCATTAGATACCAATTAGTATAGCTAAAACCTTAATCCATACATTCATCTAGTCTGACAAACTTTCTTGTGTGTTTATAAAAACTGCATGTCAACAACGGTTGACAGATCTTTTCTTTTCAATTGTTTCTTGCTTAGGCACAACCGATCTTGGATTTGACACAGGCATCTTGCTAAGTTGTATATATCATAAAAAATTTGTAGCTTCATACTGTAAAACCAGGACATTTGTGATTTGGACACATCTACTTACTTGGAAAATATTCACGTTTTAGCCAGGTTACAAGCCAGAAACAGAGTCCTAAGAGTTCATCCATTTGACCAGTTTAAATTTAATAGATTATTTCAATTAGCCTACAGATTCATAACCTTGTCCTAACCTGAACCTTTACACCCCCAACTTCCACTAACCCTTGTTACATTACATCCTGCCTAATACACATGACAACTTTGCAAGCGAAATCGACACTAGATGTATATCTAGACAATATGATAACTTTCATGAGCAACTAAAAAGCTATGGTAGATGTAAGATCAAGTATGCAAACCAAATCAGCAAAAGTAGCAATGATTAAAACAAGATTGATATACATCAGATTAACTAACCAAAAAGGGATGCTGCTGTTAATGCACTAAACTAACCATCAAAGCTAAAACAACAGTAGAATTCGCAAGACAGTATCAGACAGGCATTTTATATACTACTGAAACTGACCAAAAAGGCCCTAAACATGTTGTCAGGTTATGCAAACATAATCCGTTCCAACTTCCAAAGTAAATTAAACAACAAACCAATTAGCGATAATATTGAAAAAAGAGCGAAGAGTAAAACTCTATACCTAGAATTGCAAATTAGAACCTTAAAAAAGCACTGAAATCACAACACAATAAACTAGCGAGAAAGACCTTAGACATGAGGCATAACACAACGACTGAATAATTGATCAAGCCAAAATACTCCGAGCTAAGCACCAAAGATGATCTGATACATCAAGACACAGAAAAGATACAAAGCAGTTTTAATATACTACACATTTGGTCCAACTTCCAAAAAACATATAGCAAAAAAAATCAGGAGTCTTCTAACTGCTCATTAACCCTATCTGCCTTTGAAATTAATCCAATAAGCAAATCAAGAAAAAAAAACAAATCACCTTCAGCAATTCCACCTACTGTATTAAAAATAAAACTAGGCGTAAAATCAGTTTTTAATCATTACAAAATACCTTCTTCCTACAGTATAATATCGATATTCCTGAACACATTAGTCCTACAACTGTAAATCAATCCCCTGATAAGATCAACCAAACTACTTGTGCACAACAATTTGATATGCATCATACATTGACGACTTAATAGGTAGACTATAGCTAAAAGCTCGGCTAAACATTTATCAATTACTGACCCTTGTATGAAACAGAAACCCATCTAAATAACCAAGTAATCAATCTTGACAGCCCATCCAAGTACTTTGTACAGATGTGTTAACTACACTCCATGTAAAAACTTACAAAATTCATCGAGCAAGCAACAATTATAAACTAAAATCACATTCTTAACTCTGCAGTCCAACACTTCTAGCATCATAAAATGTTTCAAAATACCGACTTTACCCAAACACAATACAAATATAGCAAAAAATTGTTTAAAACATAACACAGTACTCCGTAACATTTGCTTATTGACAATCATACATTTCACGAAACACTCGATTAAAATCATTTTACCTAAAATCTAAAAAACCAAATTTGTACCACGTTAGAAAACTAACAAATCTATCAGATAGATTTCTCGAGATATTTTCTTACGAAGTTTTGTTATAGCATCTATAATAGCTTCTGGTTTAGGTGGACAGCCCGGCAAATAGACATCCACAGGAATTAGCTTATCGACTCCACAAACAGTACTATAAGAATCGGTACTGAACATCCCCCCTGTAATTGTACATGCTCCCATAGCAATAACATATTTTGGTTCAGGCATTTGCTCGTATAATCTCACCAAGGAGGGGGCCATTTTCATTGTTACTGTTCCTGCTGTTAAAATAAGGTCCGCTTGTCTAGGACTCGATCTTGGTACTAGTCCATAACGATCAAAGTCGAATCGTGAGCCTATTAGTGAAGCAAATTCAATGAAGCAACAACTGGTACCATAAAGAAGTAACTATAGTAAAACTAAGAAAATCATTAACACTAACACAATATACTAAGCATACACTTATAAGCATCAAACCAACTATATTATAATAACTCAGCCATTTCTAAACAAACCTTCATAAACTGTAGTCAAAAACCTTATCTTTGTGAAACAAAACTTAACCTTATAACCTTAACTTACCTAAACACACATAATAATCACCAATCACAGATAAACAATCCAAAAACACAATCAAAGACCATAAAATAAGATGCCCCATACATTCATAAACATCCTTTAAAGCATAACATAACATAACATAAATCTAAAAAAAAATATTTGTATTATATTTTCACCACATTAAAAAGTAACAAATCTATCATAACTATAGAAAAACTATAAAATCATTAAGATTAACACAATATACTGAGCATACAATAATAAGCACCAAATCAAATATATTAAACTAAACAAACTTTTGGTCAAGCATTTTTAAAACAAAAAATAAGAATCTATAGTCAAAACCCTATATTTGTCATATAAATCTTAACCTTATATCCTAACTTTAACACACATAATAATCACAAGTCACAAATAAATAATCCAAAAAACACAATCAAAAACCATAAAAACAGATGCTCCATACATCCATAAACATCCTTAAAACATAACATAACATAGCCATAACATAATAATAGTCTCCAAAACTAAAACAAAAATCCAAATTCCAACATTAAAATTTAAACATCAAATCATGAGAAAACAAAACAAACCCATAAAGATTCTCTCATAATTTCTTCTTGATGATATTCTTCTTCAACGGTAAGATTTCTGGAACCTGGCACGTGCACCACGACCACCAAACTTCTTAGGCTCACATCTTCTTGGATCAGCAACAAGCAATGTCCTGTCATACCTAACCAAAATATCCTTAATCTCTTTTTTCTGTTCTTCATCAACATATTTCTGATAATATGCCACCAAAGCCTTTGAAATGCTTTGTCTGATTGCATAAATCTGAGAAGTATGACCACCACCTTTGACCCTGATTCTCATGTCAACGCCTGCAAACTTTGACCGACCAATTAGCAAGATGGGTTCGTATGCTTTTGTCCTGAGGATTTCTGGCTGGAGATGTTCGATTGGTGCGCCGTTCACTTTGATTAGTCCACGGCCGGCTTTGCAGTGAGTGACGGCCACGGCGGATTTCTTCCGACCGAAACATTGGACCATGTTGGTCTTGGCGGCTGGTGGAGTTGCCATGGTTGGAAAGAGAGAAACCCTAGTTTTTGTTTTTTGTGAGAGAGAGGAGAGTGAATGAAAGTGAGGCGATGGGTGTGTAAAATGAGGTTGAAGGAGTTTTATATATTAGGGTTAGGGAAGGTTTGTAGGGTTTTCGTTTATTGGGCCTTTGGTTTTCTCTATTTTAGCCCATTGGATTTAAAATAAAATACGAAGTAAAGGCGCCTTGGATCAGGATGCTTCTTGTAGGGTTTTTTTTTCCATCGAATATATGTGATCGACCATCAAAATAAAACTTTTTTCCTCCTCGTTTTCCATTATATTTGGTCTAGTCACATACTAACATTGGCTTCTTTTTTTTGTTAACAACCAACCCAAACCCCATTCCTCCAAGCCGACGAACCCGGTCAAATTAGCCCAATCAAAATACATATACACTAAAGTTCAAACCCGACCTGCCACCAAATAAGAGAAACAACGTGAGGGCCCACCAAGAAAACTCCCCTTAGACCGCTCCCAACAAAGTGTCACGGTCGTGTCCCTGCCGTGACACCATTGGCACGAAAGGTTCACAGGTGTGTCACCGGAAATCATGTCTTCGTGGAGAATAGGCAATGACGAAGAAGCTTGCGTTCTAATATTATTTTATATATATTT
>CM067174.1:12110075-12150075 GCA_034093135.1 Erigeron breviscapus | reverse complement strand
GTACCCAATACTTTAATTTTAGTTTAAAAATAACCCTAAACTAAATAAACATCTTTTTTCTCTAAATAAATATACTTTCTATTATTATTATTATTATTATTATTATTATTATATTACTATTATTAATTTTGAATGTGTAGAATTAAATAATTGGTGGGTCCAAGACTAGTCCTTGAGGGATGAATGCATTGGGTATGTTTTGGGAAGATTAGTCCTTGGAGTGTTTTTTGCTGATGTGGCGCTAACAGGGACTAGTCCTTGAGGGATGAGTCCCTGACATTGGGTAGCCTCTAATAGTTAAGTTATGAGGAACCTTACATTAGAGTTCCAAAAATCTTGAACAAAGAGTAACCAAAAAGTTTAGTTTTGTATTTATCGCTGTTTGTTAAAACTATGTACGTTGTTTATCTGTTTTGACCAACTATTATTCTGGGTATGCAAACATAACAGTGACAACATACCAAACAACAAACTGCAATATTAGACGTCTATTACACATCACAACTAGGTTCTGAAAAGGAAATACCAAATGCTTTCACTGAAACATCGACACCATTCAACATTGAAAAAGAAATTGGCTTACTTAAATGTTTTTCCCCACATGCTAATATTTACATCAACATCGCTATAACATAAAACGAGAGTTGTATTATCCACGCCCTAAGCTAGATATGACTAACGATGTGCCATAATATCATGCTACGATGTGCAACTAATGTGGGTGACGTTAGCCTTTATCCTATTATTGTTCCCTTTGTTATGATACACATAAGATGTTGCAGTTCTTAAAGGTCTTTCCAGATCACTACCGTAAATATTTATTAACGTACATATTTTTCTGACGTAAATGCCATTATGGATCAATGTTTGTACAACATAAAACGAATATACTATTATCCATATCGCATATTGCACGGGTTTTTCTCCTATTCTTAACAGAAAGAAATTATGTTCCAGACAAGAGGCTACCCAATGCCTTAGACTCATCCCTCAAGGATTAGTCCCAATCAGCGTCACCTCAGCAAAAAACACTCCAAGGACTAATCCCCCAAAATATACCCAATACACTCATCCCTCAAGTACTAGTCTTGGACCCACCATTTTTTTTGTCTTCTTCCTTGTATATAGGATTAAAAAAAAAAAAAACACCTACATGAACTCGTCCCTGCAGGAACGAATGGAACGGACGAGTACGAGGAACGAGTGGGGGACGAGTCCCACCCATCCAAGCCTAACGAGTGAGGGACGCGTGACATTGGGTAGCCTCTAGTTAAAATGATCACTTTACTCGTGTCTAATTCCACAATCAATTGATATAATACCTCAACTATCTCTGTCTTTCAACTTTTTATTAATTTATAATACCACTATATTACAAGCCAAATGAATGTGAGTCAAAAAACACTTTGAATTATAGTCAACTCAAAACCTCATTCTTTCTTTCCTTTGCTAAAATCCCTCAATTCTCTCGACAGATCTCGGGCACAAATGCACAATCTATCTAGGGTTCAATTTTGCTCTCCCAATTTCAAATCCAACACTCTTTTCTGAAAATCCTATCTTCTTTTTTCTCGACTTCAAACCCAAATAAAACTTGAAAATAAAATAAAAGCAAATATTTTATCACTAAAGATTTCTGGGTTTTGCTTATTCTAATCAGACCTCAAATGGGTTTATAAAAGTTTGCATCTTTTTGAAGTTTTTTAAAGAAATCCATCGATTTTATCACTAAAAATTTCTGGGTTTTGCTTGTTTTAGTTAGGCCTCAAATGGGTTTATAACAGTGCATGTTTTTGTGGATTAAAGTTTATATCTTTTTAATTTTTTTTTGAAAAAAATGGCACTTAAGCTTCCAGCAGCTGAAGCTGCAAAAGTGGCTATTCAATCAATTGGATGTGGTTATGATATATCACTAGATCTAAGGCTTAAGTATCGAAAAGGCGGTGATGAATTTTCGGATAATTTAAGTAATATTGACAGTAATAATTTTAGGTTGATTGAAATTGATGAAGATGAAGGAGGTAGAGACATTGTACTTCCTGGTGGTCTTTTAATCCCAAATGTTTCCAAATCGATTAAATGTGATAAAGGCGAACGTACTCGATTTCGTTCTGATGTTCTTTCTTTTCAACAGGTATATATAATATATATATATATATATATATATATATATATATATATATATATATATATATATATATATATATAATATATATATATATATATATATATATGTAATGATGCTTGTTTATTACTGAAAATGGTTAAGTTTTTGTTGCTTAATATAATTGATAATGTTGAATTATTATGCATGTGATGATGATTGTTTGTGGGGTTTGCTTGTTTTGCTTTGTTTTTGTTTTTCTTGCTGTTTTGGGATTTTGATGAGTAGGTGGGGAGCTAAAGGTGATAATTATGTAGGAAGTATTTGTTTCTTTAGGTGATGCCGGTAACATTATTGTCAAATAATGTGACCAAATAAATTTATCATTTTTAGCCGTGTGTTATCGTTGCAATGCATTTGTTTCTTGTTTATCTTAGAGCATACAGACTGTTTTTGTTTATTTTTGGTACTCGTCTTTTCTTTAATTATGTTAAATGCGTTTTTTTAGCTAATGCAAAGTATATTATCACATTATATAGCCTATAGTTTGTTACTTATGATCGAGTAATGATACATTGTAATAATTTTATTTTTTTATTTTTATATATATATAAGCTTAGTGTTTACTGAATGCCTTTTTATGGGTCGAGTTGGAATTCGGACATATACACATATAAGAAAACAGAACGCCTCTTACATTGATTTATTTTATGTTAATGTTGTTTGCCTATAAACAATGTATATATGTTTTTCAATTATTTCTATGCAGATGTCGGAGCAATTTAACCAAGAAATATCATTAACTGGGAAAATACCTTCAGGCCTTTTCAACGCCATGTTTGAATTTTCCGGAAGTTGGCAGAAAGATGCATCAAGTACGAAAGCCCTTGCTTTTGATGGTGTTTTCATCTCATTGTATACTGTCGCATTAGAAAAGTCTCAGATGGTACTATGTGATCATGTCAAGAAAGCTGTTCCATCCTCCTGGGAGCCTGCTTTGTTAGCAAGGTGAGGTTCATAACTGTTATAATCATATGGTGTGTTACCGGTGATAAAATATCAATATGATTCAACCTAAATTAACCTATTTCTGTATGAAACTTGAATTTGCTACGTCTAGTAACCAATATAAAGTTCAACAATCCTCTAGTTTAAATATGTTTCATCTGTGTGTTCAGTCTGTCATACAAATTTATATCCGTCTTTCTTTCTGTTCATTTTTGTAGGTTTATTGAAAAATATGGCACTCATATAATTGTGGGTGTAAAGATGGGTGGAAAAGACGTTATATATATGAAGCAGCAGCATGCATCATCCCTCCAACCTGCTGATGTACAGAATAAGTTAAAGGCAATGGCAGATAAAAGATTTTTGGACTCTGATGGACAATTTGTCATTGATTCTGAACGCATTTCTCAAAATGACAAGGTATTTTTATGGCTTATATATAGAAAGGCAGATGTTTTGTTCTTTCGAAACCTATCTAGAAGAAAGTTTATGTAATCTGCATTACATACTTTTTATGGATTGTAAAACACTTGGGTGCTAGTTTGAACTACCAACTAGATATCAGATGTTCATCTTCCAAGAAATTACTAAATCGGTTCTATTTAGATCTTTTCAGTATTTAATTTTCAGTTTCTTTGAATTGAAGTGCTAGATTGATGGTAACTATTATACTATCAACAGGCCTTTTGCTTAGTGGTGTCAGCTTCACCGTATAAGCCAGTGATCGGGGGTCAATTCTTGTTGCTTAGTAGTTTAGAACGTTTCAAAAAAGTTAGTAATTATTAAACTAGTATTTGTTAGAATAGCAGGAAGCGTGTATTGTTATTTGAGTAAACTTTTGCGGTACTATATTTCACCAAATATCGACCCTCTAAAAGGTGCTTGAAGAAGGTAGTATCGAACATAGTTATTTCTAGTTCTCATCACAAGAGAGAGGCCAAGAGTTACTTTTTAAAGATGATAAAGCTAAAGGTAGGTAGAGATTTATGCTTGTAAGTTAGTCGGTGCGATAGTGAGGGTGAATGCTGATTAGTTTGATGACTCATGTGATTATTGTTTAGCATATCATATAAGGACCAATCCTCATAATTTATTTATTCATAGTTCTCCGGTTAAATAAGATGCATTTTTACACTATCCAGGTCATAAGATGTACCCAAGTATTTGGAAATTCTAGAATGGTGTCAACATGGGCAGGCCAAGCAGGTTCGGTAGTGGTCAAAATGGTATTAAATTTAGCGTATGTCAAAACAGGCTGGGCTGACACTTTTTTATCATCCTTTGCTGTTGTCGGGGTTGTGAACTGTCTCTTATACTAGGATATGTCATAGGTAACTTATTTTTATTGGGGGCACTGGAACCAGAATTTTTGCAGCTTGTCATGAAGATCCTTTTAAAGATATAACGTTATGCAGCTCTTAAGAATAAGCTCCTTAATTTTGTTTGTGTCTCAATAGGTCGTTTCCCCTTGCTGATCATGTATGTGATTATAAATCATCTAATCTTGTTATTTTTGTTTCAGTATGATGTTAGAGAGCAGCGTCTAAGGTTTGCAGATACTGACCCCTCAAGTTCTTATTCTTATAAGGAGGTATGTTTTTACAGATTCTTAATGTTAATAGTATGAGTGGACTTTGTTTTGATGTACATAGGTAATTAATTGGTGACTACAATTTGATTGCAGGATCTTGTAAGCATATATAAAAGAAGAGGTGGGAGTGATGATAGGAACCTAAAACATAACGAGTGGCTGCATAGTGTACAGTTAGAGCCTGATGTCATCACAATGTCCTTCATTCCAATTACCTCATTGCTGAATGGTGTTTCGGGAAGTGGCTATTTGAGTCACGCCATTAATTTGTATTTGCGATGTTAGTAACATTTCTTATTTTATTTTACATTATGTCTCAAACATGGAGGTGGCAAAATGGGCGGGTTAGGTAATTGATCAAAACGGGTAAAAAAATCCATCTTTGGGTTAGACTGACATGAAACTTTTGTTTTTATCCTCCGGACGTTTAACAGATTAAATACAACCAGAATTGACACACCACGTCTGCTTAAAGAATCTAACTTTAGTGAAAACTTATCAATTTAAGGTTTGCTACAGATAAACCACCAGTGGAAGAGCTTCACCAGTTTTTGGAGTTTCAGCTTCCGAGACAGTGGGCTCCTGTGTTCAGTGATCTTCCCCTTGGTCCACAACGTAAGCAGCAAAGCATGGCTTCTTTGCAGTTTAGTTTTTTCGGTCCCAAGCTCTATGTGAACATCAGCCCGGTAATTTCCCAATCTTGAAACTTTAGGGTGCTGGGATACATGTTCTAAAATTGATTATGATGGGTTTTGGCACGTTTTTGCTAAAATTCTGATTATGTATAGAATTAATGGATAAAATGATCAAAAAGACATTTTTGTGAAAAATAGTCGTTTTCTGGAATGAGAGAAGTCTACAATTTAGGGTTAAAGGCGTAAATATGTAGATTTATTACCCACCCTGTTACAAAGTGGTTTGGATCCAACTATCCAATAACTTAATACATAATCAGAACCAGAATTTCTTTATCTAAACATAAAGTGTTGATATGGAGGGATTATATCTTTTAATACAAGGTCGATGTGGGTAAAAGACCAGTAACGGGCCTCCGGCTTTACCTTGAAGGTAAAAGAAGCAACCGTTTAGCAATCCACCTTCAACACCTCTCCTCTCTCCCGAAAGTCTTCCAACTTGAAGATGATGTAAATCAAAACTTCAACGAGGAATCATACGACCGTAGATACTATGAGAAAGTTCAGTGGAAACACTTCTCCCATGTCTGCACTGCCCCAGTGGAATCCGACGATGAATTATCAATCGTAACCGGAGCTCAGTTACAAGTAGGGGATTATGGCTTCAAAAAAGTTCTCTTTTTACGGCTTCGGTTCTCGACAGTACTCGGTGCAGCAGCAATCAAGAATCCTGAGTGGGATGGATCTCCAGGATTAGCCCGGAAATCGGGACTGATATCTACTTTAATCAGCCACCATTTCACAGCAGCTCTAAAGCCCCCACCTCAGCCAGCTGAGGTCAATATAAACTCAGCCATATACCCAGGGGGTCCACCGTCTCCCGTTCAAGCACCAAAGCTGCTAAAGTTTGTCGACACAACAGAAATGACACGCGGTCCACAAGAGACGCCCGGGTATTGGGTAGTCTCGGGGGCTCGACTTGTGGTGGACAAGGGAAAAATCTCGATCAGAGTGAAGTATTCTTTGCTAACTGTAATTTTACCAGATGAAGACGATGTGGCAGAGGAACCCTTTAGGTGAATGTCAAGATTTAGATGATATATTGTATTTTTGTACTCGTGTTTGGTATGATCCATCTCTATTATGGTTTCGGTTTCTCCTCCATTCGACGTGAAAGAAAAGAAAACAAGCTGATGTTGTTGGGGGGTTGGTTTTACGTGATTGTGGCGGCATCTATATTCTTGTTTTTAGTCCCCTGCAACTTTGATCTTGTGCAAGAAACAAGTGATAAGAATTGGCATGGAATGTGTTCCAACCTGAAATTCAAAAAAGAGTAACAAATTTGTTTTTTTGGTGGAACTTAGACTCTTAGAGGGTATTCTGGTAGTGCAGTAAACTAATTTTGTAAAATTTGAAAGCTAATAGTCAATGGTGGATGTACTCATTGTTATTTTATGCAATGTACCCTGAGGTATACCGTATTACTCATCAAGTTTTGTCCTTTTAGTTTTGTCATTACATCTTCGTAACTTCGTAAGGTGACTTTTTGCTTTAACTAACAAAAAAGTGAGAGTGTGAGGTCAAAGTTTTATTTTATTTTATAAGAAAAAGGAGTTAATTACAAAAATCGTCCCTATGGTTTGTCTAAAATTACAAGTTTTGTCTTTAGTTTTCATAAATTACGGATCCGATTTCTAACTACCCCATCAATAATTTTGGTCCAAAAATGTTGAATTTTTTTACCAAAAGTGTGGGTTTTTGACCAAAATTGTTGACCAAAAGTGTAGACTGAGGTCAAAGTTAAGGATCAAAAGTCAAAACCATAGTTTAGTTAAACGTATGGATTGAACCTGCAAGTTTCAACAAGCCATATGGATGATTTTTGTAATTAACACTAAGAAAAAGGGTCAAATGACTCGATCAACTAAAAATATACAAAAAAAACCTTCTTGGCCTTTCATTGGTTTGACTTTGTTTGATCATCTTTCTCACGGCGTAGTAAGTAAGTAACTTCCAATGCCGTTTTTCACGTGTTTTGGGTGACGGTGTATGGGGAGGTTGAGATGTAGACAGTCTTACCTCTACCAAAGGTAGAGAAGCTGGTTCCATGTTTTACCATAGCTAGAAAAGTCCCTCAAGCCTTGCAACCCGGCTGGTTTTTTACGTCTTCACTAATAATTTGCTTTTTTAAAGGTAAAGAAAAAGAAGAAGAAAGAAATAGGAAAGTTGTGTATTAATTTCTTCGAGTCTTGATGTCTTTTTCTTCTTCTTCTTCCAATTCCAAGCTAACCCATTTTATTAAAGTGTCAGATCACCTTTGTATACCTTTTCAAGATATTAAACATGCTAACTCATTGGGAAGGGTGGATATGGCCGGGGAGCTCTTAATATCCGGCAAACTTACTTTGGTTGCTATATACTAACATTTCAGGTCAAGGGATGAAGGAGTTTTTAACTGAAATTCATTTGCTATCTTGTTATAAACATCCAAACTTAGTCTCCCTGGTTGGTTTTTGTGAAGACGACGACGAAAAGATAATAATTTATGACTATGCGGAACGTGGAAGCCTCGAAAAATACTGAACTAAGGGTAAATCAACTGTTCAATTAACTTGGTTGCAAAGGATAAATATATGCATTGATGCAGCCCGGGGTTTGGATTATTTACATAACCATGTTGCACAAGACCAGAGAATTATTCACAGGGATATAAAGAGTGCGAATATTCTTTTAAGTCATGATTGCGGATTTTGGACTTTCCACCATTGGTCGTGCAAACGAGAAATTTAGTTTTATTATTACCAATGCTTCTGGGACGCATGGTTATTGTGATCCAGCATATATGCGTACTTGGGTACTTACTAAAGAGTCAGATGTTTATTCATTTGGAGTGGTTTTGTTTGAAGTCTTATGTGGGAGGTTGGGTTTTATAAATGTAAATAGTGAACAACGATTTTTAGCCCCGCTAGCCAAACGCTATTACGAAATGGGAAGGTTAAGTGAGATTATTGATCCATATTTGAAGTTTGAGGTGGACTCAGAATCTTTGAATAGGTTTTCAGTGATTGCATATCAGTGCTTGCTTAAAGATCGGGAACGACGTCCCTCAAATGGTTTGGTGCTCAAAAAACTTGAGGTGAGTTTGAATATCTTGTAGATTAAGAAGTACTTTGTATTTATATATATATATATATGATATTTTTTTACAAGAGATAAACTAGGAGTGCCTTAATAAATATATAATGTATGCACCAATTAATACTAACAACTAACAAGTCCTAAAGCCAATGATGGCCAACCCAGCTGGTCAGAGGCACTCCCGGTAAGGTCTTGAGTTCGAACCTTGGGGTTTTTTCCTTTGAATACTTGTAACGGCCCATGGCCCATGGTCAACATCTCATTGTCTAGGGTACCTGCAAGACTTCACCATTATACGGTGAGGTTCCCGTGATGTTGTATCCTGACTGAATGTCCGGAAAAAAAAACAAGTCCAAAAGTTGTTTTATGTAAAAGATGTATAATTTGCATGAAACTTACTAATATAGTTTTTTGAAATCACTAATCATATAAAGGTTTCACTATGTAGGCTGAGGCTAAAATACTTAGAGGTCCACAAGAGAATCTTCAAGGCTATAACAATAAAAGCTTCAAGAGTAGCGATGGGGTGCCCAGCCAGCCAAATAACTTGCCTTCGAATGCTATCGCTGAACTTGAACATGAATTTAAACTACTATTATCATTGTGCAGGTTTGTTACATTATTCTGAGATATTTTTCTCTTATTTTAATCTTCTACATTCTCCTAAATATGTTCTTATTGTGTCCATCATATGTTTTTCATTTTATTTTCGCTGTTCCGTCAATCCCGTTGTTAGAACTGTCATAGTTATCTTACAATGAAATCTTTCAGCATACCTGTGGAACCTGATAGGATATATGAGTGCCTCCCTAGTTCACTAAGTCAATTATCTGGATCATTCTATGGATCATCTGATAGTGATACGAGTAACAACGATTCGTCTGATAGTCATACAGCTGTTTATAAGCCTCTAGTCCTCATACCACTTCGGTTAATACCCGTGCTTCATGATTTAGCTCAAGATATGGTGAATGGTGGTCATACTCAGCAGTCTCTGATTATTTACAGGTAAAACTACTAATATCTATACTAGTATTTTATTGAATGGTTGTGATATGTAAGTGTACAAGGAGATAACAATGGTTATTCTTGTGCATCCCCTAAATACATATGTTTTGATTCGATGTCTTGAATCTGCCACTGTTCTTGTGGTTTAGGGATACCCGTTCTCAACCACTGCAAAAATGCCTTCAACAATTGGGAGTGGAGAAGCTTAGTAAAGATGATATCCGACAGATGGAACCTGAGGTCTTGGAACACAAAATGGGCACATGGATTGATTCTATGCGCATTGCAGTAAGTTAATGAATGATAATATGATATCTTACAATTACTCCCTTTATTGTCATAACAGTTGCAGCCTTCTCCCTTTTAGAAATGTGGTAGGTTCCATGTGTTTACTTATTATGATAATTGCAATAAGACCAATTGTATTTGTACTTTTCTTTAATTGTCTTAGTCGTTAAAGAGTATCTAGGTATTTGACAAATAGTCAAACATAGAGTTTAATCTGAGGTTGTTAATTATGTCAAACAGGTAAAGTTGTTGTTTGCTGCTGAAAGAAATCTTTGTGATCAAATGTTTGAAGGCATTGAGTCCTTCAAGGATCAGTGTTTTGCCGAGGTTACACAAGGCAGCATTGACATACTACTAAGTTTTGGAAATGCAGTAGCCAAAAGCAAAAGATCACCTAAGAAGTTATATGTGCTTCTTGACATGTATAAGATTATGTGTGAGCTTCACCATGAGGTACCTATACTTAATGAGATCCAAGTTTATATGTAGTTGATAACAAAAATTCGTAGGGAAATTAATATGAATAGGAAGATCTGAGTTGGTAGTTCTCCTTGAATTTTTCTTTTTGGTTTTCTTGAAATATTTCGACATGTAAATGGATTATTTCAGATTGAAACGCTTTTTAGTGGTAAAGCTTGCAAAGTAATTATAGAAGCTGTGCTAGGCTTTACAAAGCGACTTACCTAAACAGTTAAAGACACATTGAGAGATTTTGAGGAAGCAGTTGAAAAAGATGATACAAGAATAACTAGTGGAGACATGAGTGTCCATCGTCTCACGACCTATGTCATCGACTATTTGGAATGCTTATTCAAGTAAGTTAATCCATAAATACACACATAAATGCATACAAACACTGAGGATTTCTTTCAAGAGAGTGATTAAGGCATTTGGCTAGTAGTCGAACAATTTCATAAGAAGCTATTACTTGTATGGAAGAGTATAGTATTAGTAGCACTTTTGTATGCTTCAAGTTTATTCTTCCTCCTTCACATGAAAATTGTAATATTTGACTTGGTTCATAGTTTAGGTTAAATATTTGACCATTTGTCAGATGTCTATAATAACCTTTACACAGACAGATAATGGAATTCAGCAGACCCAGACAATACCATTAATTTACTTTTAAGTTATAGCTGTGATAATGGTGAATATGTAGTTTTTACCTAGAACTTTTCCACCAAAAGAAAGTTTTAAATTGTTAATGTATGGATAGGGAGGTGCAGAAAAATTTAACTTTCATAGTTAAACTAAATTCTATATATTTGGACTGAAATTTGTAAAAATTGTGTTTTTAGCTATCGATTTCTGAAGCAACTATTCCGAGAGTTTGAAAAGGGAGTCGACTTCAACACTCAGGTGGTATCTGTAACGATGCGAATTATGCAGGTGTTTCGAACTAATTTGGAAGGGAAGTCAAAGGAGTTCATGGATCTAGCATATTCGAAGTTATTCTTGATGAACAATATTCACTGTGTGGTCCGATCTGTTAGCAGGTTTGATATCTGATGAATATGAATGTAACTTATAGAGGTGACAAACTGGGAGGGTCAAAACGGGTAGTTTTTGTCTGTTCATGAATTTACTTCTTGTCTTTCATATTTTTAGCTTTTCCTATAAATCATTTGTGGACACTTTTGGTGACCTTGGCCTTTCCTGTATATAAGGTATTACCATTAGAGATAAAACATAAGCTTAATCGACCCTTTTTGCCACCTCTGCGCCGTTGAATTTTGGTGATGCCGGTGCTTATCTTTTGGTGATATTATGAAATTTCCTTTTGCTATTAGGTCTAAAGCAAAGGATTTATTAGTGGATGATTGGGTGCAACAGCACAGAAGGATTGTGCAACAACATGCTAATCAATACAAAAGGATCGCGTGGGTGAAGGTATGTCAAGTTAATTTGTTGGTTATCATTTTGAACAACAGGTGGCAAAATCCGCAGGTTGGGCAACTTTTTGAAATGAGTTAGCGTCAAACTGGGTGGGTGTGAGTTGGATTCAATGTGTTTAAATAAACTGGGTGTTTTTCTCAATAGATCTTACAATGTCTCTCGATTCAAGGGGCGGGCTCGTTAGCTGGTGACGAAGGAAACAGTAGTGGGGCTTCACGTGCTCTCCTAAAGGAGAGGTCTGTTTTTGAAAACTTGCTGGTTTTGATTTAAATCGCCTATTAAAATATTTTTTTGATATGAACCAACATGTTATGTTATTAGGTTAAGGATTTTTAATAGTCAATTCGGGAAGCTTCATCATAGACAATCTCAGTGGGTTGTTCCAGACTCAGAGCTTCGAGTATCATTGAGACTTGCAATTGCTGAAGATCTGTTGCCAGCATACAAAGCTTTCATACAACAGTTTGGGTATGGTTTTCTGATAAGTTAAAGGACATAAATATGAATATAATCATGTAGATATGAGTCAGATATGTTTTGGTGTGGTCCACCAATCATAGTTAACAATCTCAGATTGGGCACACACACACACAAGCACAATTACTTTTAAAAGTTATATGTTTATGGTACAGGTCACTTGTGAAGAATCGTCACAAGTACATAAGGTATTCATCAGAGGATCTTGATCGGATGGTTGGGGAATTTTTTAAGGTAAGCCTTAAAAACGTGTTTGACAAAAGGGAATATATGTAGTTTCCCATCTACCTTCTTTGTGTGTTTGTTACTGGAGGGTATATTACAAGTATCCGCTCGTAAAGATGGTTGGTTTGGTCTATTGTCAGATAATACTATTGTTAATGTTGTTGTCAGAGATACCTTCCAACTTTTTGTATAGATTTGAATGATGGGTTTATTAATATATATATGTATGTATTTTGTTAATATGTATGTATGTATGTATGTTTATTTTTATTTTTTTTAAAAAACCAAAGCAATTGTGTGTTGATTGTGTCCCTGCCTTTGTTCCTGTGGGGTATTTGGTGGAGGGGTTTTACCAGGGCATGAGCTGTGCGGCATGCGCATGTCGGTACCAATGTGGTACCAGGGATCGGGGTGTCCCTTCCAATCTACACCTTTTACCAATTTTGTTACTAAACAAGCTATATAATGCTCATGTTTCAGGAGGATAGATGAGATTAAGTGGCCAAGCTATGCATTTGTTATCAGAGAAAAGGAGAAAGAAGATGAAAAACATGTTTCAAGAACTTCATTCTTTACTCCCCAATCAATCTCCTAAGGTAACAATTTTATAGCATATCTCAACGTCTAATATTTTCCTCCGTTTTTCTGTACCATGCGGAGTTGAGACTAGATTGTTCAGCGTTATTATTATCTCTTTTTACAAAGTTATGCTGGTACTGTAGTAAGTTTTTTGTATTCCAGGCTAACTTGACCACAATAGTTGATGAGACGATAAGCTACTGCAAAACCTTGCAACAAACACTCCAAAAGCTTGAAACGCAAAAGATACAGATGCTCTGTAGTCAATCAACCCGGTGCATCGACAAAAAAAAGTCGCGAATCCCTTTTATCTAATGGCAGTTCATCAAATGGCCACATGGATATGGTATCTTGCTCTAAACTTGACCCTTTTCCATGCCTTCGCGTTCGCCACCAGACTTTCAAACATGGACTTCTTCCAATTCTCTTTGAATGTGTGCGGTCTTGATGCACATATTAACATTTGCTCCTCTAAGAAGCATGGGCTCCTTGGCGAGATTTTCATAGTATTGGAGAAGCATAAAATGGATGTCCTTTATGTTCAAGTTTATTCCTATCTATCTAAAAGCATGTTTATGGTTCATACCCGAGTAAGTTATTTTCCATTGTTTTGCATATAGTTTCATATATGTATATTGCTATTTGTTTAATCTGGTTATATTAGTTCTGATCATCAATATAGAGAAAAGTTACTCTAGTTAAACATGATCATATATTACAATGACTCCTTAATCCTTA
This sequence comes from Erigeron breviscapus, assembly GCA_034093135.1. Taxonomy (NCBI): domain Eukaryota; kingdom Viridiplantae; phylum Streptophyta; class Magnoliopsida; order Asterales; family Asteraceae; genus Erigeron; species Erigeron breviscapus. The sequence continues at coordinate 12,136,388 of CM067174.1, read as the reverse complement.
TGCATTAACATTTGAAGAGTTATTTCGATTCACTATATGCATTAAAAACTAGAGTAATTAATTCAGTCATTTGCTTGTCAAATACAAGCATTCTTATCATGTTTATGTACTGAGGGTTCTGTAATGTAACTGTATATGGCATAGTCAATTGTCCGTGGCTTCAAAGACTAAAGATATATCGTTTTCTTCTAGTGCTGATTAGGTGAATGTAGCTCCCGATGAGTCCCCAATATTTTCAAGAAAGTTGCGCTAGAGATGATGCTTTTGGCCGATTCCAAATCATCACAGATTTCCAAAGGTACTTGCTGATGAAAACTCAACTATGGTTCGGTTAATTACTATCGAAATGGTTGAAGCAATGGATCTGTATCACTGTATGTAGTCCATATATGGTCAACATTTCTGCCGATAGTATTGTTGGTTCTTTTATATGGCTTTTGAAAGCCTGAACATTTGGTTGTTGCTTGAACTTATGCTCCATCTATCATATTTGTTAAAACTGTTTGGGTTTTCTTTTTCTTATTACAAAATGGTTAATTTTCAAAGGTAAAGACCTGTGTCCTATTTTTCTCTATTTTTAATGTGAAGTTTTTATTTCATTTCTTTGAAAAACGAAGCTTGTTACATTACAAAGTGGAGGACCAAATGGAAATTGGGTTGCAGGTAAGTCCCCAAGCTAATTTAGAGCTATTTCCTCATCTTTTTTTTTTTATATGAATATTCAGATAGTAACTTGTCTATTAAGTATATGATGATAATTAATTAATAAGAAAAAGGGTCAAATGACTCAATCGAGTAAAATTCTTTCAAAGTGTATTTTTAAGGAATACAATGCCCCAAATCGTTCTATGAATAAAATTATACTATAGTCTTAGTAAAATAACTGATTTCATTCATTACCTGTAAAAAGTTGATTGATTAAACTACAAAGCCCACTGAGCCAAACCCATCCTTTTCACCTATTCTAGAGCTTTTGCTGATTATGTTTGTGCAGGTAACAGGCCATAAGAATTGACGTGTCCTCTGAGTTAGCATGATTTAATCCGTTTTCAATGTACAAAAGAGCTTGGCAACATGGAGTGCTTGTCCTTCAACCTGGCCGATCCTATCTGATGCACTGGCTAATCAATACTGGTCAGCTTGTGAGAGTTTTAACCGGACTCGGTCAGGATTGTTGCCGTTGGTCCTATATATATACAAACTTATTTTGGAACTTAAACGACAAGGTACTAATTTACTCATTGCATTATGCTTGGCTTGTGTGTTCTAAACTATTGCACATTTAAAACCTGTGAACTCATCAACTTTTTCGATAGTTGACCTTTTTAAGCTCTGGCACTCAAAAAGCATTAGGTCGCCTTTCTTTACTTTGGGTCTATGGGGTCAGGACATATTTGGGTACACGACTACACGGCTTTCAAATACAGGTGGTTTGTATCCGTATCTGGGTTCTTGGTTCTAATAACTTAATATATAATTTTAATGGTCAATGGTGGATGTACTCATTACTATCTAATGCAATGTACTCTATCATGTCTCTGTTACGTTTCGTGTTTTAGCATAATGTGACACATGTAGTCATTTAATTTAATATGTAATAAAACTCATTTAAACATGATTTTCATTATGTGTAGTATTTTAAACATGTTGTCATATAACATGTAGTCATTCTTATGTGTAATGTTATGAGTTAGCCCGTGTGTATACACGGGGATAAAAAATTTTAGTACCCCAATAACTACAGATTACCAAATCGAATCAATGTTATGTGTTTACTCGTATGTATACACTGGTTTAATAAGTAGCATCCAATAATAATTACAGTTGATTCTAAGAAAAAATCCGCAGGATGCTATGCACCACATATGCACAAGAAGAATCGCTCTTTGAATTAAATTCTGTAATATGTAATCATCACATCTAAATATGTAACGCTCGACCGTTACATATGTAACGGGTCATTCTTAGTTGTCATCAATCACAACACAGAAATAAACGATAATCAACAAAGCATATATGTCTTCTTTAAATGATGAGATGGATCACAATATCTCATGTTTATGCTTATCATAAATTAAAGCTCATCTATAATTAGACATGCTTTCTTGTGAAAAAGACAATAGAACAAAACCAATAGAATAAATAATAATCTGTTCAAAAAAAAAAAGTAGAATAAATAATAATAATAATAAAATAATAATAATAATAATAATAATAATAATAATAATAATAATAATAATAATAATAATAATAATAATAATAATAATAATAATAATAATAATAATAATAATAATAATAATAATAATAATAATAATAATAATAATAATAATAATAATAATAATAATAATAATAATAATAATAATAATAATAATAATAATAATAATAATAATAATAATAATAATAATAATAATAATAATAATAATAATAATAATAATAATAATAATAATAATAATAATAATAATAATAATAATAATAATAATAATAATAATAATAATAATAATAATAATAATAATAATAATAATAATAATAATAATAATAATAATAATAATAATAATAATAATAATAATAATAATAATAATAATAATAATAATAATAATAATAATAATAATAATAATAATAATAATAATAATAATAATAATAATAATAATAATAATAATAATAATAATAATAATAATAATAATAATAATAATAATAATAATAATAATAATAATAATAATAATAATAATAATAATAATAATAATAATAATAATAATAATAATAATAATAATAATAATAATAATAATAATAATAATAATAATAATAATAATAATAATAATAATAATAATAATAATAATAATAATAATAATAATAATAATAATAATAATAATAATAATAATAATAATAATAATAATAATAATAATAATAATAATAATAATAATAATAATAATAATAATAATAATAATAATAATAATAATAATAATAATAATAATAATAATAATAATAATAATAATAATAATAATAATAATAATAATAATAATAATAATAATAATAATAATAATAATAATAATAATAATAATAATAATAATAATAATAATAATAATAACCTATAATGGACAACAAATAATAAAATAATAATAATAATAATAATAATAATAATAAACAACATAATAATAATAAAATATCAAAAAAAATTATTATTACTCCATAAAAACAAATAATAATAATAATAATAATAATAATAATAATAATAATAATAATAATTAAGAATGAATAGAAAAACAAGATAAATTTGGGACATATAAGGTAATGTGATAAATACAGAATAATGAGAATAAATGAGCAATTGATCTCATGCTCTTTTCAGACAATATTTAACCTTTATTACATTAAATTTATATGAATTGTTTTGTTTATGTAATTATTAAAATGATATTTTTTAGAAGTATGATGATCTATAGACACAATTAAACTATTGTTGTTTATTTTTTCTTAATTTTTTCAAAATTTTAGTCTACAATAACTTATACAATTGTTGTATTTCTGGTATCCTTGTTTTTTATAACATATAAAAATTTTTATTTTTTTTATGAAGGAACCACAAATCTCAAGCCTAGAATTCTGTCCGAGATGACCCAATGACCGAAGGTCATCGCAAGCTGGCTCAACCCAGTCGTATGAAGGCCTAGACCCAATAACACTAATTTCAAGAAAAACCACACTGAAGTCGAAGTGTGGTTCAAACCTCCATCTTGTAGCCTGTTGCCTCACCACGTGGACCATGGATCATTGGCTATAAATAAATTTTATGGTTTGTCATTTTCTTCAACATACCTTATATTTGTCAGTATCCCTCCTGTTTCCCATATATATATCATATAACATGGCTGAAAGGGATGGTCATCAAGGGCCTTTTTAAGATGCTTTACCCCGAGTAACAACTGTGGTAATTAAGAAGTCGTTCAATTCAAGCATAATTGTTGATCATAGTCTGACGAAACAACCCAATATGAGATCTACAAGGAGTTCAGGACGTCGCAAGAAAGAAGTGGCACCAGTGGCTGTCGATGGTGGTGACGACAAGAGAAAGAATAGCGCATTTGAGATAAAAAGTACTGAGAACAATCGACATGAACGTGACGAGCAGGGATCAAGAGAGATGAGATTATTAAGTGATCAAGCTAAACATTTGTGGTCAGAGAAAAGGAGGAGAAAAAAGATGAAAAACATGTTTGAAGAACTTCATTCTTTACTCCCCAATCAACCTCCTAAGGTAACAATTTTATAGCATATCTCAATTTCTATATTTTCCTCCTCCTTGGTGATATGATTACAGTATATTAGACTAAAAGTACCCATTACTCATTTTGGGTGGTGCCCGTTCACCGTTGAGACTAAATTGCCCTGTGTCAACCCTGTTGAGCGTTGACACTGGGTTGCTCAACGTTAGGGGCGATTCTTATAAGAGGCCCCGGTGGCCCCCGTCAGTTTTTTCCCCCTCAGTAGTGTAGTTTTATCCATAATTTGTTCAAAGAATTTTTTCTTATTGTTATTTCTTGGTGTCCTCACTTTCGCCTCTCCTAATTTTTATTCTTTTTATAAAAGTTATTTCTGGGCCTTGTGACTTTCGATCCCCTACTAAAAACTTCAGGATTGGCCTACTGCTCGATGTCACACCCGTACGGCATAATCCTTCGTGGGATGCCGTTCAATGTGGTCCTCTTTTTATACTAATTATTTTGCTTCTCACACACATATAATATGATAACACAAATAAAAGAATGGTGTGTCTGATATTAACATTAATGTGATATTCGCGGTCGCCTAGGTGGGATCAAGCTGATGCTCTAATTTATCAAGATTCAAATGTTTCAAAAAGTATAAGTTGCAAAACAACTATTCTATTAATAGTTGGTATCATTTAGCTTTAGAGCTTATTAATTATTAAAAAGTTTTAGAGTTTGTTTTTTTGTTATAAAAAAAGGCATATATAGTTATATACCATGGCTGATAGCCTGATATCATACCAATATTAATGTAACGGATGTAACTCCACAGAAAACATGTTCGGACTAGATTAGTACTTAAACGAGTATTACTCGACTTCAACTTTAAAATGTTACAACTCTATTATTTTGTCAGTTCTAACATTTAAGAGCGCTCCCAACGGTTTTCATTGGTTTGCTCTTCGTTTTGCTAGCTAACACCCAACCGTCGCCATAGACAATGTCTACTCATGCTTTGCGAAATCCGTTTTTCCCTTGTCGGTTAACCTACGAGTGAGTGGGTCCCGTCTTTTATATAATTGTGTTATTAGTTAGATATATGTGTAAAAGTAATACGAGTAAAAAATTAAAATGATTGAGTAAGTGACGAGGTATATTGTGTTGATAGTAGTGTCAGTTTAAAAATCAGTTTACAGGTGATGTAATGGAGCTAACGTGACAAAACAGATAACATCTAAGCTACGTCACCATTGGGAGTGTTCTAGTAATTAAGATTTAGTACTTGATTACCAATATTAACATGGAAAACCAGTTAATGTCATTTTAATAGGGAGTTGAGCTGTGTGTAGTACAATATAACTGTAGTTTATTTTGAAAGATACTTGTAGACAAAACAAAACTCACACATATTTGTAAATTTTTCATCATAAGAATGATTAAAGTTTGTATCCTTATTCATATTAATCATTATAGTACATAACTTAAGCGTTATTATCATCTCTTCATACAAAGTTAAAATTAGTTTCTTGTATCACAGACAAATTTGACAACAATAGTTGATGAGACGATAAGCTACATCAAATCCTTGCAACAAACCCTGCAAAAGCTTGAGATGCAGAAGACACAGATGCTCTGCAGTCAATCAACCAACACCAGTGTCGCTTCTCCTACGCCTCAACGACAAAAAAAAGTCGTTGCGGATTCCCTTTTATCCCTTGGTAGTTCCTCAAACGGCCACATGGATATGGCTACTTGCTCTAAACTTGGTCTTTTTCCCATGCCTTCGCGTGCACCACCGGCCTTTCAAACATGGACTTCTTCCAATTCTCTTTGAATGTGTGCGGTCTTGATGCACATATTAACATTTGCTCCTCTAAGAAGCATGGGCTCCTTAGCGAGATTTGCAAAGTGTTGGAGAGGCATAAAATGGATGTCCTTTATGCTCAAGTGTATTCCGATCTATCTAAAAGCATGTTTATGATTCATGCCCGAGTAAGTTATTTTCTACTATTGTTTCGCATATAGTTTCATGTATGTGTATATTGCTATTCCTTTAATTTGGTCATATATTACACGAATTGTTTGGAAGGATTTTGCAAAAACGGGCGTTCAAAAATAACTAATATGGTGCATTAGATGGCTGAATAATACAGATAATCAGCCATCTAATGCACCCTACCAGCCATTTTTAATGCACTTTAGGTGAATGCATGCCACGTGAAAAGGCCAGAGGTGGGAACTCCAGTCTTTAATCGGTTTGGCAAAGCCGACGACTATTTGTTTGAACGCCTGTTTTTGCGAAATCTTTTCAAAGAACACTATTTTGCCAAAAAAAAATAAATTCCCTAATCACCAAAATAAGAAAAGTTTTTTTTTTTTGATCAGCGAGTTAAAGTTTAGTTAGACATGATCATATATTAATGACTCCTTAATCCTTATGCATTAAATTTATAAGAATTATTTCAATTCACTATATGCATTAAGGTTGTAATGTTATGTGGCATAGTCAGTTGTATCTGTGGCTTCAAAGACTAATGATACATTGTTTTCTTCTCTACTTATGATTAGGTGCATGTATCTCCTGATGAGTCCCCAACAGATCTTGCTTATGAAGAGATTTTCAAGAAAGTTGCGCTAGAGATGATGCTTTTGGCCGACTCCAAATCATCATAGATTTCTGAAGGTAGTTGCTGATGGAAATATTTTCCGAAGGTGGTTCTCTTAATTGCATGGTAGAAGCAATGGATCGATATGTAGTCCATATATGATCAACATTTCTACCAGTAGTATTGTTGGGTTATTTTTTTTTTTATGGTTTTATGAAAGCCTGAACTTTTTATGGTTGCTTGAAGTTCTCCACCTATCATATTTGTTAAAACGTACTGTTTTGGTTTTCTTTTCTGATTACAAAAAGGGTTTCAAGTGTTCACCTGTGTCCTGTTTTTCTCTCTCTCTTATGTGAAGTTTTGCTGTATTTATTTGAAAAAAATCTGTTATATTAGTTGAAAGGTACCTAAGAGTTAGTTGCTAGACGCCTAAGGAACATTACAAAGTGATGGACCAAATGGAAATTGGGTTGCAATTAAGTCTACTCAAGCCAGCTTAGAGCTATTTCCTCATTTTCTGTTATGCATAATGAAATAGTAACTTGTCAGAATCTCCTAAAATCTCGGTCTTAGGCCTCGGATGAGGGACGGTTATGACACTATGGGCCTATGGCATTCTCACCTAGTTAGATGGCTGGTTACAATGTCAATTCTAAGCTCTTGGCATTTGTCTTCTACCTGATTGTCCACTACAAATCCACTTGACGTTTTTTAATAAGAGTGAAACGGCAATTTTAGTTATAACTACCATCTAAGTGGCCTAGGTGAACATCTTGGGAGTTGCCAACTACAGGTAACATGAGCAGGGAAACCTCCTTCGTTTACTGGCTTGTTGTTTTTAACATTCTACCATTCATGTATTTGCTTCGAGAGGCCTGCTTCACTTGATCAGTTGATCCTAATGCGACATTCAACAATAAATAGAGTGTGGGTCGATTCCCATTTTCCCTAAGTTTAGGTGGAAGACACTTATGCGCAATCCTCCATGGTAGAATATTGTTTATTCTTGGTAACATTGGATTTCCTGTTCACATTTAGTTCATGACATAGCACTCATACCTCGACCAAGTACATTTTGAACCATTGAGGGTGAAAGCCTATTTGTCACTCCTTCACCAGCCACCCAAGTATATATTTGGGGATAACTATAGGACCTTAATTAACGAACTGGTGTGTAAAGCAGCTAATACGCCTGTGTACCCCGAGTCATTTGAAATGTGTATTCAAAAGTAATTAATGTGTATCAATGACATAGAAGAATAAAGAATCTACAGATTAGTTTGAATCATGAAATTGCTACGTAAGAACTCATATAGTCCTTTTGGAAAATTTTTGCTAATGTTAGAATGAATTTACACAATATGATCGTAATTAAGATTTAAGATCAGGAGGGGAATAAATGACGAGCAAAAACATGTTTTATACTTATGAAAAAGAAACTGGGTGAAGATTCCCTCAAGTTCTCTCAACTTGACTAGTCAAGTAGTTGGAAGATTCTAAACCTTTGGATTAAAATCAAAGGTCAAAATTCAAACTTGATTTTTGAATCTTGACCATTATTTTTAATCCAATGGTTGTCAAGTTGGTAGAACTTGAGAGAATCCTTAACCAAAGAAACTACTTCTCTTGGATATAATAGACGCATATTAATTTGAAAATTAAAAGGAAAAATATTATTAATTTCAGGCAGCAAAATGTTCAAGCTTACACAAATCATAACAACAAGACAGAAAGAGAATATTGTATCCGACCAAAGATCAACCGGTGACTCTTTTGGAAGATCGATCGATCATGATTTACTTAGAGTTAACCCAATGCATTATCTCTGTTGCAGCCTTCTTATATATCTCGTCGTAAGGAGAAGTCTCTGCAAACCGATCTTGAGTGTTTGCCTAATCAACACAATGCAAGAAGATTAAGATCAACAAATGTGTACCATTTAGGATTATGCAAAGAAACTTGAGCATTACTTACATGGACATGAATCATAAACAAGCTTTTAAGTTGATCCGAAGAAATTTGAGCAGAAACTATTTCCAAATTGTGCTTCTCTAGCACAAAGCAAACCGCAGTAAGTAGTCCAGGCTTCGGCGAGCAGAGAATACTAAAATGTGCATCTAGGCCACACACATTCAAAGTGACATTTGAAGAAGCCCATGTTTCAAAAACCGTTGGTGAACGTATAGGGAAGGGAAATGAGGTTGAGCTAGAAGGCGAGATCTCGCTGGTTGATGAACCCTGATCGGCTAAAAACGACTCCCTAGTGTCGAAGGCCATTTTTGGTTGCTGATCAATTGGGGAAGCAATAGTTGTTTTGGATGCTACACCATAAAGCCTCTCTAATTTCTTTCTTTCAAGCTTTTGGACGGTTTGTTGCAAGGTTTTGATGTAGCTTACTGCGTCATCAACAATTGTAGATTTGTCTGTCTACAATACATAATTATATATTCATCAACAAATTAAGTGAAGAATTGTGCATTTATTTATAAATTACTATTTCTCTTTTACTTATGTATGCATTTAAAATAAACATATGTTTTTCTATCTACTTGTATATAACATGTATATCCAGCGATTTTTTTTCTTCCGTAAATGTGAAAATGGTACGTTTATCTCAATTTTAGTATTTTACTTTCAAAATGTTATGATTTGCTTTACCTTTTTTAGGGAATATATATGTTTTGAAGGAATCATAACAAGAGTCCCGATACCCTTTTAGGCTTTCTAACGATTTTTTTAAATCTATATTAATTTATAGTATATTATAAAATAAAATATTTACATTAATTTGGTAATTTCTTCAAATCTTAAGAGTTAAAACTGCTAATCGAAACTTTGGTCAATAAAAGTTGATCTATATATAAAAACTTTGTTTTATATTGAAATAATTTTTAAAAATATGTTCATCAAAGTTGTTTATTGCACTATTGGAGATAGTATTTTATTCATAGATAAAACATATATCATAAATATTTCTATTAGAATATGACAATGTTATAGTTTTTTTTGTTTTTTTTTATGTGTCACGACAATTACTAAAAAACTTTTTTTAAAAAAATAATTTTATTAACTAAGTTAAATAACTTTATGGTAAGGTATCCTCGATGTCGTATATCGACTGAATGTTCGAAAAAAAAATAATTACAATTTTACCTAATATAGCTATAATACTTTTAATGAAATTATTTACAACATACATTGATCAATTTTTAATAGGATTGAGATCATCTAAAGTTAAAACCAACTTTACTAGTAAAGTTGGAATCATGAGCTTGGATTAAAATCAAGCGTATTGATTTCAATAATAAATTAAGTTGGGTCATAATTTACACAACTTTACTAATATAACTATAAAGTTATATCTAACTTCATAGGATCCTTATCCCTCTTAATATATCTACACCGTCCTTTTTTACATCAATTACTTTTTACTTTAATAATAATACCGCTACCGTTGTTACTACGGCCCTCCACCACTATCATCGTCGCCACCCCTACCATTTGTCGCTGATATTGTCGACGCATTGTGCAAGTACCACTTTATAAAATAAATTATTTAAAGCCTAAAGCAATTAATGACCAAATTCATATATCGAATCTACGCATTTATGAACAATAAAAGCCTTACAAAAAATTAATACTCTATTACTTGATTAATGAACTAGATACATCTAATTTGCACTATATTCCAAGAATGTATAAAAGAGTTTGTTAAATAGAGTCTTAAAAAATGTAATTAAAATGTATAAAATAATTGTACAATTGTTATAAAATCTGTGGAGTGGTCTTTTGACATAGATATATAATTTTTTTTATGCATTTTAAGTGCAACTTATAAACATGTGCTTAGAAATTTTCTATATAAAAAGGAATTTTTTTAATAGTAGTATTAAAAACTATCAATAACTTGCATAAAAAGTTATATTTTCTATATTAATAATAACTTACTTCTGAATTTTATGATAACAATACAACTATTTACGCATATTAATGAGGTCTTGTTAAATACGACCATAAGGGTTGTAATTAATGTGCATAAAATAGTTATACTTATAATAAAATTCAGGGGTTAGATTTTAATATAAAAGTATAATTTTTATGTATGTTAAAAAATATTACTAAACATAATTAATGAACTAGATTCATCCTTTTTTTAAGAAAAAAACAAAATGAACTAAATTTATCGATTCATCATGAGTAAAAAACGAACATAAAATGATTTTTAATCATGAGATTACAAAAATGGTTGATAATCATGAGATAAATGTTTACCTATAACGATTTTTAACTTTTAAATATTAATTAAGAAGAATCAGAATATAAGAAAAAAACAAATATGGGGTACTTTCCTCGTTATTTCTTTTGAATGAGAACTTTTCCCTTCAATTCGCATTTTAATGACAATAGTTTGATACGGAATGTGTTTAGAGAGATGCTAGATTTACAAACTAAATACAAACAACAGTTTACAAACACATTTTTCCACCAATAAAATCATTTTATTTATTATCACTCCTCTTTCTTTCTCTTTGTTCATAGGTCCATATCACATGCCACATGTATTTGTAAAATTTTCTTTGTATTTAATTTATAAGTCTAGCATTTTCCTTTTTCTAATGCACGCTAATAAGAATTTATAAGGCTGTAGTTAGCACTTTTTAAATTAAATCGTGGAGGAAAAAAAAATCCTCATCAATCTTCACTTCGTTTAAGTTCGAAATATTTATTGTCACTACTAAAAAGTTAATGAAAAGTACGTTGTCGATTTTTTTCGTAGATCATCAATCAATCATTATCAATTACCGGTTCAAACTAGACAATTCAACTGGATAAACTTGTGTTCAATCAATTGATCGGTTCAAAATGGCCCGATTTTTCGTTAAACCGCCAAAATGTTGAACCAGTTAATCTTTTTGGCTGAATCGGACCGGTTTAATTAGGTTTTGATTTTTGATAATTTATTTCAATTACTTTTCTGATAATCGGTATATCTTTATGTTATTTGAAGTTGTTTTTAGAGTTTAAAACATATATCTTTTTTATTGTATTGGTAGTATTTGTGAGTGGATTTCAAGTATATTTTTTGTGAATTGTAATGAATTTAGTAGAATTTATTAAGAAAATATAGGTTAATTACTAAAGAGATTAATCAATTGAACCATTTTTTGACGATTAAAAAACCGGTTTTAAAATATTGATGTCTATACACAAATCACAATAGATACAATATGATGACGTATAAATAAAAAGTAATGGAAATGCATCGATTGCCTTCCCTATCGAGTATGGAGCGAATTAACATTGGGTAGTATACGTACCTTGGGAGGCAGTTGAGGTATTAAGGCATGAAGTTGTTGAAACATGCTCCTCATTTTCTTTCTCCTTTCCCTCTCTGTCCATATATGCAATTCATGTTCATTTGCTGGCTCAACCCCCTCCCTTTTTCCCTTATTGCGGCTAATTACCTTCGTCATGTCATCCTCATTTTTCGCCGCAAAAGTAGTGTCATCGCTTCTCTTGGTACCACTTGTATCTCCTTGCATATCGAGCCGCAGTTTCATCTCACTGGCATTATTATCTACACTTGGTTCGATTAAGTTCTTATTGTCTGGAGATCGTTCTCCACTGTCACCTTTACCAGAGCCACCGCTAGATTTGCCAGACATAACCCATGAATCAGTTTCCCAAAAGTATCCTTCTTGGCGAGCTCCTTCAACCATGTTTAGGCTATATATGTGATGAAAAGCAAGAGAGTGGGGAAATAAAGAAGTGTGATTTAGAAGATGGAAGAATTATAGGAAAATCATATGCATATATATGTGTATATATACATATACTCTTGAAGTAGTTTCTTTATTATTGGGTATAATTATGACTCTATACATTTTGTTTTTCATATACTATATTTTTACCTGATTGAGTATATATTGTTGTTGTTCATATATATACACATTTATGTGTAAACATAAAATGATGTGTCAATTATTTAGAATATATATGTATATCTTATATTATATATATGAAGTTTTAAATGCATTAATTTATATATATATATATATATATATATATATATATATATATATATATATATATATATATATATATATATATATATATATATATATATATATATATATATATATATATATATATATATATATATATATATATATATATATATATATATATATATATATATATATATATATATATATATATATATATATATATATATATATATATATATATATATATATATATATATATATATATATACACATCAATTCAAAACATATCATATCCTCTTCAGTGGGATTGATACACAACAATAATTATATCCTCTTCAGTGGGATAGATACACAACATAAGTCATATCCTCTTCAGTGGGATAGATACACAACATAAGTCATATCCTCTTCAGTGGGATAGATACACAACATAAGTCATATCCTCTTCAGTGGGATAGATACACAACATAAGTCATATCCTCTTCAGTGGGATAGATACACAACATAAGTCATATCCTCTTCAGTGGGATAGATACACAACATAAGTCATATCCTCTTCAGTGGGATAGATACACAACATAAGTCATATCCTCTTCAGTGGGATAGATACACAACATAAGTCATATCCTCTTCAGTGGGATAGATACACAACATAAGTCATATCCTCTTCAGTGGGATAGATACACAACATAAGTCATATCCTCTTCAGTGGGATAGATACACAACATAAGTCATATCCTCTTCAGTGGGATAGATACACAACATAAGTCATATCCTCTTCAGTGGGATAGATACACAACATAAGTCATATCCTCTTCAGTGGGATAGATACACAACATAAGTCATATCCTCTTCAGTGGGATAGATACACAACATAAGTCATATCCTCTTCAGTGGGATAGATACACAACATAAGTCATATCCTCTTCAGTGGGATAGATACACAACATAAGTCATATCCTCTTCAGTGGGATAGATACACAACATAAGTCATATCCTCTTCAGTGGGATAGATACACAACATAAGTCATATCCTCTTCAGTGGGATAGATACACAACATAAGTCATATCCTCTTCAGTGGGATAGATACACAACATAAGTCATATCCTCTTCAGTGGGATAGATACACAACATAAGTCATATCCTCTTCAGTGGGATAGATACACAACATAAGTCATATCCTCTTCAGTGGGATAGATACACAACATAAGTCATATCCTCTTCAGTGGGATAGATACACAACATAAGTCATATCCTCTTCAGTGGGATAGATACACAACATAAGTCATATCCTCTTCAGTGGGATAGATACACAACATAAGTCATATCCTCTTCAGTGGGATAGATACACAACATAAGTCATATCCTCTTCAGTGGGATAGATACACAACATAAGTCATATCCTCTTCAGTGGGATAGATACACAACATAAGTCATATCCTCTTCAGTGGGATAGATACACAACATAAGTCATATCCTCTTCAGTGGGATAGATACACAACATAAGTCATATCCTCTTCAGTGGGATAGATACACAACATAAGTCATATCCTCTTCAGTGGGATAGATACACAACATAAGTCATATCCTCTTCAGTGGGATAGATACACAACATAAGTCATATCCTCTTCAGTGGGATAGATACACAACATAAGTCATATCCTCTTCAGTGGGATAGATACACAACATAAGTCATATCCTCTTCAGTGGGATAGATACACAACATAAGTCATATCCTCTTCAGTGGGATAGATACACAACATAAGTCATATCCTCTTCAGTGGGATAGATACACAACATAAGTCATATCCTCTTCAGTGGGATAGATACACAACATAAGTCATATCCTCTTCAGTGGGATAGATACACAACATAAGTCATATCCTCTTCAGTGGGATAGATACACAACATAAGTCATATCCTCTTCAGTGGGATAGATACACAACATAAGTCATATCCTCTTCAGTGGGATAGATACACAACATAAGTCATATCCTCTTCAGTGGGATAGATACACAACATAAGTCATATCCTCTTCAGTGGGATAGATACACAACATAAGTCATATCCTCTTCAGTGGGATAGATACACAACATAAGTCATATCCTCTTCAGTGGGATAGATACACAACATAAGTCATATCCTCTTCAGTGGGATAGATACACAACATAAGTCATATCCTCTTCAGTGGGATAGATACACAACATAAGTCATATCCTCTTCAGTGGGATAGATACACAACATAAGTCATATCCTCTTCAGTGGGATAGATACACAACATAAGTCATATCCTCTTCAGTGGGATAGATACACAACATAAGTCATATCCTCTTCAGTGGGATAGATACACAACATAAGTCATATCCTCTTCAGTGGGATAGATACACAACATAAGTCATATCCTCTTCAGTGGGATAGATACACAACATAAGTCATATCCTCTTCAGTGGGATAGATACACAACATAAGTCATATCCTCTTCAGTGGGATAGATACACAACATAAGTCATATCCTCTTCAGTGGGATAGATACACAACATAAGTCATATCCTCTTCAGTGGGATAGATACACAACATAAGTCATATCCTCTTCAGTGGGATAGATACACAACATAAGTCATATCCTCTTCAGTGGGATAGATACACAACATAAGTCATATCCTCTTCAGTGGGATAGATACACAACATAAGTCATATCCTCTTCAGTGGGATAGATACACAACATAAGTCATATCCTCTTCAGTGGGATAGATACACAACATAAGTCATATCCTCTTCAGTGGGATAGATACACAACATAAGTCATATCCTCTTCAGTGGGATAGATACACAACATAAGTCATATCCTCTTCAGTGGGATAGATACACAACATAAGTCATATCCTCTTCAGTGGGATAGATACACAACATAAGTCATATCCTCTTCAGTGGGATAGATACACAACATAAGTCATATCCTCTTCAGTGGGATAGATACACAACATAAGTCATATCCTCTTCAGTGGGATAGATACACAACATAAGTCATATCCTCTTCAGTGGGATAGATACACAACATAAGTCATATCCTCTTCAGTGGGATAGATACACAACATAAGTCATATCCTCTTCAGTGGGATAGATACACAACATAAGTCATATCCTCTTCAGTGGGATAGATACACAACATAAGTCATATCCTCTTCAGTGGGATAGATACACAACATAAGTCATATCCTCTTCAGTGGGATAGATACACAACATAAGTCATATCCTCTTCAGTGGGATAGATACACAACATAAGTCATATCCTCTTCAGTGGGATAGATACACAACATAAGTCATATCCTCTTCAGTGGGATAGATACACAACATAAGTCATATCCTCTTCAGTGGGATAGATACACAACATAAGTCATATCCTCTTCAGTGGGATAGATACACAACATAAGTCATATCCTCTTCAGTGGGATAGATACACAACATAAGTCATATCCTCTTCAGTGGGATAGATACACAACATAAGTCATATCCTCTTCAGTGGGATAGATACACAACATAAGTCATATCCTCTTCAGTGGGATAGATACACAACATAAGTCATATCCTCTTCAGTGGGATAGATACACAACATAAGTCATATCCTCTTCAGTGGGATAGATACACAACATAAGTCATATCCTCTTCAGTGGGATAGATACACAACATAAGTCATATCCTCTTCAGTGGGATAGATACACAACATAAGTCATATCCTCTTCAGTGGGATAGATACACAACATAAGTCATATCCTCTTCAGTGGGATAGATACACAACATAAGTCATATCCTCTTCAGTGGGATAGATACACAACATAAGTCATATCCTCTTCAGTGGGATAGATACACAACATAAGTCATATCCTCTTCAGTGGGATAGATACACAACATAAGTCATATCCTCTTCAGTGGGATAGATACACAACATAAGTCATATCCTCTTCAGTGGGATAGATACACAACACAAGTCATATCCTCTTCAGTGGGATAGATACACAACATAAGTCATATCCTCTTCAGTGGGATAGATACACAACATAAGTCATAGACTTTAATGATTATAATTAAGAATAAATCATTATCAAGACAAAATATCTAGAAGATGAAGGAAAAACCATATTTTATCAAACTCCTTTTCTTATTCGCTATGTTGTGTTTCTCCTTGGGGTCTCATCCATCAACCAAACATTAATTCTATTTGTGTAGAGGTCATGTTTTACTTAAACTATATATAAGGTATATTCTTAACTTGGCATATATTTATTTACATTGTTAATCATGTATTTTAACATTAATTAAGCTTGGAACACAAAATTTCTTTAGAAATTACAAGTAATTGTCGTTAGTTAAATTTTATTTCTATGCGTAAGACACTTTACAGTTGTCCTGTTTGAAACATGAATGAGGCACAGTTTAGTGTAAGAAATGTGTGAATTTTGTGAAATGCAAAGTACTCCTATAAAGGTTAACAAAAGAATAAAAGATGGTTTAATAAAGAAAACAATGGCTCATCTTTATTTCTTTAATTATGTATATTAGCTTCACATGTAACTTATATATACGGAGTAATATATTTAGGACTTTTTATAAGATGGCTCACTTTTCATTGTGTTATGAGAGTGGATAGAGATCCTCTCAAATACTGTTCCAACTTGATTAGTTAAATTAGAGCAGTTTTTGGATAGAAATTAAAGGTTAAGATTTAAACACCATCTTATGTAACACCCCAAGCCAAGGCTCAGAATATCACGGAAATCATATAGCACAAGGTGAAATTAATGTAGAACATGATCTAAATGCAAATAAAGGATTCAGTGAATCCATACAATAAAAGAAACAAGTATCAAGATATAACAGAAGCAAGTAATCGTCAAGGTTTACAAAACGACATCGAAAGAATGCTATCAATCCTAAGTACAATGCAACATAAGGCAAATGGATCCTTGATCCATATAAGTCCAGTCCGGGTTCAACAGCAAGCAAACAATCAAACTCCACGTCCTGGAATAACCTGGTTACCTGAAAAGTGTACTAAGCATAGTCAACACAAGGTTGGTGAGTTCACAGTAATGGTCCATAAGGAACCATCGACAATAATCATAATATACGAGTAGAGGCAAAACATGACTTACAGTGAGCCTCTAAGAACAACACAACACCATCCACCACAAGATTATACACAACAAATAAAACGCGTAATAAACATTATACCCAAGTAACGTTCATAACATCAATTCAAAACAGGTATCATATCCTCTTCAGTGGGATAGATACACAACATAAGTCATATCCTCTTCAGTGGGATAGATACACAACATAAGTCATATCCTCTTCAGTGGGATAGATACACAACACAAGTCATATCCTCTTCAGTGGGATAGATACACAACATAAGTCATATCCTCTTCAGTGGGATAGATACACAACATAAGTCATATCCTCTTCAGTGGGATAGATACACAACATACATACATCACAAGTCCATCAATCATCAAACATCAAACTAAAGTAAACCATACGTACATACACTTAGGAGGATTCTACTTTCTTCGAATCCTAGATGCTTATATATAGGGTCACCCGCAGCCTTCCCACCACATCTAGAACCCAACGAAGGCATAACCGACTTCCATGTATGCACGTCTATCCTAGCAGTAATAATAATAATAATAATAACAATAATAATAATACATATATATATATATATATATATCGCAATCCTCTACTAAAAACAATCATAACTACATTGCACATACATTTCATACGACTTTACTTTTAAGGAATCATAGATGCTTATATATAGGGTCACCCGCAGCCTTCCCACCACATCTACAACTCATTAAAGGTATCATCGTCTTCCATGTATGCACAACATTACTAATCACAGTATCAATTCACTACAAGATCATAAGGTGTAAAGCAACCGCGTATAACAAATGAGTACGCGAATTATTAACGTCAGATCATGTATCATACGTATGTAATACCATAATGTATATCAAATGCGTATCAATAACGTCACCAATGCAACAATAAAAATATGTTTGAGTGTGCACGCACAAGTCAAGTATAACAAAGCGTATATGAATATCCAACACATTCTCAACATCCATCAATTCCTCTAAACAATGCGTACATCCACTTCGGAGGGTTTTACTTTCATCAGGTTCTAGATGCTTATATATAGGGTCGTCCGCAGCCTTCCCACCACACCTAAAATCCTTTGAAAGTAAAGCCGACCTCTATGTATGTACTTCTATCCTAAAGAGTTACAATATCGCAACAAAATCGTAAACCATCACACGATCAATCCAAAACCGTCTACCAAACGACAATTAATCGGGAATCAACTAGACACACAATCAAGTCAACCAACCAAACAAACAACACGTATATGTACACTTTCAGCCCGAATCTCTATTGAGTAGGGAGCTACGAACTCACCTTGATCGGCAAAGAAGCTTAAGTCGAGTAAATGAAAGATTAATAGCGAGTATTGGGTCCCACGTGTTCACAACCTATCAAAGCATGCCATATATCATACTGTCAACTTTATAATCAGAAACAAGTTGGTTCCTTAGGTTTAAGTTGAGTCGCGAACCCACAATTACTTTCTTAACATTACCGAGTGTGAAGCATAACACTTTGACTTGCCATTTTTAGAAATGCACGAAGATTCATACAAAAATAAGTTACTACGTGAAACTAGACTCTCTTACGATTCCAACGATAGGTCATATGACTTATTTGGACTTACGGATCAAAAGTTATTAACGTTGGAAAATTGACGCGCATATTTCACAGAAGGTATCCACTGCGCCGCAGTGAGCCAGAACCATGCTCACTGCGCCGCAGTGGGCTAAATCGAACCAGAGACCAGAACATTGCCACTGCGCCGCAGTGGGGAAGGGCTGTGCCCACTGCGCCGCAGTGGCCACCTCCTGCAGCCTGCACCTGCAGCTCCAAGTGCAGAAAACCCAACCCAAAACACTCCAATTCGACCCAAACCTTCCCAAAATGACTTGTAGGAGTTTGTAACTCAATTTGAGGTATAACTAAACACCATTAACCATAAATAAACATAACCTAAACCACAATTTCGACCAAAACATCAAAATCACACCCAAATCCTTCAAACCCTAAATAAACCCTAATTTGACCCAAAACAAGATTTAAGCCGATTTAGGACTTGTAAATGTTCAAGATGACTAGAAATGCATAAACAAACATAAGTAGGTACAAATAAGATGAATTAGGCTTACCAAAACTCCTCCTTGAGCTAGAACCCAAAATTAGGTCAAAATGGATAAAACCTTGCACTATGACTTTGATTCTTCGATATGGTGACAAAGAGATGAAGACGATGATGATTCTCGAGTTAAACTAGTTCCACAACGCCAAATGATGCTAGAGAAATGAAGAGAGAAGATGGTTTGGTCTTGCTTTGCTTTTGAGAGAAAGAGAGAAAGAGATAGATAGATAGAAATGAAATGAGAGGGGGAGAAAGGGATAAGGGGGGGGGGGAAATGGGTCTTGGGGCTGGTGGGTCATAGACTACCCACGGGCCGACCCGTTTCTCTTTTCAAGCCAAGTTACAATCGTTACCCTATTAAACATCGAATAAACATATTAACGACCAACATACCAAATAGTCATATAATCACAAATGGGCCCAATTATTTCCTTCCACAAGTTTGTTAGTCAAATTACACAAAAAGTCAATGGGTCAAGTTTCACGGATGTTACATTATTCCCCCGTCAAAAGAATTTCGTCCTGAAATTCAGCAAATCACCAATAGTTAGGCAAATGTGGGTACTTAGGTCTCAACTCTAACGGTCTCCATCACACATCGACCCACTTCCTTCGTAGCATGCAGCTAGTTGCTATCTTCTTAGTTTGAGAAGTTGTTCTTGTCATTCCAATTACTATTCTAGGCCCGCTGCATTGGCTTTCTTTGATTCTTGGCTCATCCATCGGAGAGTAACACCTCTACTACTTAATGCTTCGGTTAGTGACATTCGAATATTCGCGTAACAACCTTCATTGCACAAGATTTCCGCCATGGTCATAGGCACATTTTCTTCACATGTGATCAAGTCTCAAGTCGGTATGAGTACCCGTTGCTCGTTGAGTGGCTCCCTGAATTGGAGTTAAGCGACTTTCTTTAGCTGAAATGATAGAAATCGAATCTCTGTGCACTTACACCATTTCTTCTACATACTAATGTGTCAAGTTGTCAGATTTTATCGGTTTCGTCGTATAGTGACCACTCCTTGTCGTCGGCGACTTCATGGTGAAATCCATTACAATTTGTTTTCCTTCGAATCTCCCTCCCGGTCTTTCACTACGAGCTTATTCGCATCTCATTCCCTCTCCTCTCCCACCCCTTCCCCAATTGCCCTATATCTCTACCCCCTCCTGTTTTCCTTCGAATCTCCCTCCCGGTCTTTCACTACGAGCTTATTCGCATCTCAGAGGTCTATAAGGGTTTTGACCACGCGCGCGATGTTAAGTAGTTAAGCATATACGAAATTTAAGCTATCCAGATGGGACAAGCCCGGTAAGTCACCCAGAAATCGTTCGGAAGACTCAAGATTAAAAGAGACGACGTTAGTTTTCAGATTCTTGAGATGGTAGTTCTAAGGACCTTTAAGTTGGAAGATGTACATGAAACCCTAAAAACCCTACCGTTAGATATTTTTACATTAGTAACCCTACTATACAATTAAGAATCATATTAACCGTTGCATTCAGATTTTACTCACTTTATCGCCAGGAACCTTAATATCATAGATCATAAAGTACGTGAAGAGTTTGTCGTCTTCTAGAGTCAAGATACACGCACGGGGTATTTGGCCGAATTTAGTTAGAGAGTCGCTAAACATCCAAAAATTTTAAACATATAATTCCAAAACACACGAACGAAGGTAACCCAAAGGAGTAACGTTAGGATAAACGAGATCATATTCTGTTCCAATATCGAATAGCGCCAGTATATAATGACCGTTAAGAGAAAGGTACCTTAACCAACGTTTGGATCATTTTGGCCTCCATTGCCAATTCCCGCAAAAGCTCGGCCACGAGGATGAACTTGATGGCCTTGTTGGCCACGGTTTTGGTTCGGCCGGTAATTTGGAGTTGATTCGGATGGACCGCCACTTCAACTTGTTGGCCAATCCATTGTGGACAATTATTCCGGTAGTGATCAGGGCTTCCACATTTAAAGCACGTACCCCATGGAAAGTTGCCTTGAGGATGAACGGTTTGAAGGGGTACTACATTCAATGGCGCCGCTTTCGGTGCTCTACAATTCTTGGACATGTGTCCAACTTGGTTGCAATTAAAACACGCCCTGCATTGAACGTTGGTGGGGTGGTGACTGTTGCATCTTTCACATAATGGGTGAGGTCCTGCATAAGCTTTCTTCACCGGTCCCGTCGCCGCCATCACTCTACCCCTATTAGCATCTTTGGGATTAAACTTTCCCATTTTCTTCACCCCACTTGATTCTCCCACTTCCTTTCTCTTGTTCGTTGAGGAGTTACTTAAAACACCGCCTCTCAACAAGTCTTCAGTCACACTCCCGGCTTGGTTAACAGCGTCGGCCAAAGTAGTAGGCATGTTAGAGTTTACATATGATCGGACTTGAGGATTCAAGCCCAATACAAACTTCTGAATGGCCTGAGGCTCGGTACCCACCAAGTGAGGAATGAGGGTAGACAACTCTTGAAATCGTCTAACATAGCCCTTGTAATCGGCTCCTTCCATGTTGAGGTTAGCAAATTCGATGGTCAAATTTTGTAGTTCATAGGGAGGACAAAACTTTGCCTTCACTTTGTTCTTGAAGTCAATCCACTCCAAGTTATAAGTCCGCCCCAACGTTATCTCTTGGTTCCACCAACTCAAAGCGTCATGTCTAAACATGTCGGATGCATAAGAAATCCGGTCATCATAGGTGCAATGACTCCTTTCAATCACCGCCTCGATCGCCTCAAACCACCTTATACATTCCGTGGGACCACCTTTTCCATCAAACTCCGGTGCCCCACAACTTTTAAAGTCTTTAAAGATACATCCTTGACGGTATCCACCATATTGATTATTCATGGGCATTCCGATATTAATTTCCACTGGTCCCTCTCCTTCACCCTCTACGGCATGAGGTTGAGCATTTTCATTATTCATATTTTCTGGGGCTTCGTTGTTTTGAGGCCCATTGTTGTGCCCAAGATTTGCCGTGACTTGAGCAATAATGGTTGGCATGATATTGGCGATCGTTTGAGCGATCACTTCAGCCATGTTTGGCTCAGGAACTTCACCACGACCTCTTCCTTGGCCTCTACCACGACCTCTACCACGGCCCCTACCACGGCCCCTACCTCTACCTCCTTGTACCTCCGGTTGAGCTTCCGGTTGAGGTTCTTCCGGTTCAGCCCTATAGTTCGTTCCAGCTCTTCTTGGTCTCACCATTTCTATAAAGCAAGTGACACGTTGACCCAAGAGTTAGTCTCAAATGCTCACATGTTAGTCACACAAGTAGTCAATGCTCTCATACCGATACCACATACTCATTTCATATCATTAAGCTAAGGCAAGAGTGCTAGAATCCTATGAGATTGTTACTTAGCATATTATCATGTCAACTTCATTACAATTGTTCATTATTAACTCAAGTAATCATGCTCAATACATCATAAAATCAAACAATTAACACAAATGGGTTAAGTATAATCTGAATTCGATATGCTCTCTAGTTATTGACCAGGTATGTATACAGGGTGTACCAACGGCTAACCCTCCACCCAATCAACTTCCATTAAGCATATCGGTTCCTTATTATACTCTAAGCCATGCATGCGCAATCCATGATGTCATTAACTTGTTATAATGTTGGGCGACCATAAAAGAGTTGATCGGGTTCTTTTAGGGTTGCCACAATATTATACTAAGTTAATAACATAACTTCATTTTGCTCTAAAGCATCCAACAAACATCAATCAGTAGCAACAATCCATAACAATGACAATCCATTTCGATCAATTGCACACATTAACCACATTGTACCCATTCCACATTCATCACGTTGAATTCAAGCCAGCACATAAGTGGTCTTAACTACGAACTCACAATATACACTTTCTAGGGTTCACAGAATTCACGTTGCACACAAATTTCCTAACCATGCATGCTATATGAAGAGTTTTAACTTAAGCCGTAGTCTAGGTCAAACCGCCTAATTCTCTACGACCACGCATGGGCCACCATTCTGTAACACCCCAAGCCAAGGCTCAGAATATCACGGAAATCATATAGCACAAGGTGGAATTAATGTAGAACATGATCTAAATGCAAATAAAGGATTCAGTGAATCCATACAATAAAAGAAACAAGTATCAAAATATAACAGAAGCAAGTAATCGTCAAGGTTTACAAAACGACATCGAAAGAATGCTATCAATCCTAAGTACAATGCAACATAAGGCAAATGGATCCTTGATCCATATAAGTCCAGTCCGGGTTCAACAGCAAGCAAACAATCAAACTCCACGTCCTGGATAACCTGGTTACCTGAAAAGTGTACTAAGCATAGTCAACACAAGGTTGGTGAGTTCGCAGTAATGGTCCATAAGGAACCATCGACAATAATCATAATATACGAGTAGAGGCAAAACATGACTTACAGTGAGCCTCTAAGAACAACACAACAACATCCACCACAAGATTATACACAACAAATAAAACGCGTAATAAACATTATACCCAAGTAACGTTCATAATATCAATTCAAAATAGGTATATATATATATATATATATATATATATATATATATATATATATATATATATATATATATATATATATATATATATATATATATATATATATATATATATATATATATATATATATATATATATATATATATATATATATATATATATATATATATATATATATATATATATATATATATATATATATATATATATATATATATATATATATATATATATATATATATATATATATATATATATATATATATATATATATATATATATATATATATATATATATATATATATATATATATATATATATATATATATATATATATATATATATATATATATATATATATATATATATATATATATATATATATATATATATATATATATATATATATATATATATATATATATATATATATATATATATATATATATATATATATATATATATATATATATATATATATATATATATATATATATATATATATATATATATATATATATATATATATATATATATATATATATATATATATATATATATATATATATATATATATATATATATATATATATATATATATATATATATATATATATATATATATATATATATATATATATATATATATATATATATATATATATATATATATATATATATATATATATATATATATATATATATATATATATATATATATATATATATATATATATATATATATATATATATATATATATATATATATATATATATATATATATATATATATATATATATATATATATATATATATATATATATATATATATATATATATATATATATATATATATATATATATATATATATATATATATATATATATATATATATATATATATATATATATATATATATATATATATATATATATATATATATATATATATATATATATATATATATATATATATATATATATATATATATATATATATATATATATATATATATATATATATATATAAAGATAACCGACTTATGTATGCACGTCCATCCTAATTAGTAATAATAATAATAACAATAATAATAATATATATATATATATATCGCAATCCTCTACTAAAATCAATCATAACTACATTGCACATACATTTCATACGACTTTACTTTTAAGGAATCATAGATGCTTATATATAGGGTCACCCGCAGCCTTCCCACCACATCTACAACTCATTAAAGGTATCATCGTCTTCCATGTATGCACAACATTACTAATCACAGTATCAATTCACTACAAGATCATAAGGTGTAAAGCAACCGCGTATAACAAATGAGTACGCGAATTATTAACGTCAGATCATGTATCATACGTATGTAATACCATAATGTATATCAAATGCGTATCAATAACGTCACCAATGCAACAATAAAAATATGTTTGAGTGTGCACCGCACAAGTCAAGTATAACAAAGCGTATATGAATATCCAACACATTCTCAACATCCATCAATTCCTCTAAACAATGCGTACATCCACTTCGGAGGGTTTTACTTTCATCAGGTTCTAGATGCTTATGTATAGGGTCGTCCGCAGCCTTCCCACCACACCTAAAATCCTTTGAAAGTAAAGCCGACCTCTATGTATGTACTTCTATCCTAAAGAGTTACAATATCGCAACCAAATTCGTA
>CM067174.1:12080075-12105075 GCA_034093135.1 Erigeron breviscapus | reverse complement strand
TGATATAAATAATTACCAGGTTAGATTTATTTAGTAAGTTTATAATGTTAGTGCCTAATGTATATTATAAGATTACGACAATTATCCATTCTCTCTACTTATTTTTGTTTTAGATGATAAGGTATTGCATTCTTTAGATTTCAATTGATCAATTGTAATTTATATTTTTGTATTTGAATTATATATTTAATAATTTATCTTATTATAAAAATATCGTAAATATCCGTGTATTTAACACGAGCCTAAATCTAGTGAGGTACAAATTCAGATCTAATTCTTATTATGATTATCATTACGCGATATACAAAAGTGTCATGAGTAAGGAAAATTATATCTAATCAGATGACACAAAACTACACCCAAGAAACAAACATGTTTTTTAATGATTCTGTTCAACAGTATGGCTAATGAAAAACATGTCGGGGTTGCATTCAAAATTTTTTAATCATAGTTAAAGTCTAACGGTTTATCTAATCCAATTCCAACATTGTTTTTTGGCTATTTTACTTTTCATTTAAGAAAACTTTTTACCTTGCATATACTTTTACTTTGATAATAATTTAATCTTTATAACAAAGTAAACCCGTGTATTTGACACGGGTCTAAAATCTAGTTAAAGTGTATTAAATAGTTGTATACTTACAATAAAAGTTAAAAAGTAAACTTTTGATATGAAAAAGTATAATTTTTTTTATACACGTTATATGAAGCCTTAACATTTTGTTTACTTTAAAGGTTTCTTTAAACGTAAGAGTTTCTTTTAACACTTGTATGTTTGAGGCACACGTTAATGTGCATTTAATATAATTAATCCTTTTTATATTTGATTTATTATAATAATAATAATAATAATAATAATAAAGAAGGATTAATTTGAGTTTAATGATTATTAGATGTATTTTTTAAAATAACTTAATAAACATTACCATCTTTGTCATATTTTTCATATTTACCTTAGCCTATATACATCAATGATCTATATATATCAATGATTAATCATGACGATTATAGGTGATATCCTAGCTAGGCGATTATTAGGCATTTATGTGTAATGATTAAAAAAAGTTATAAAAACAAATCTCCTTTTAAGTTCCACATTAAACTTAAATTTCAATATTCATCTTAAGTTATAACAATTCATCAAAACTACATTACATCAATAATCTACACTACTCAGCGCCACCGCCGTTACCGCCGCGCGCCACCACTACCCATCACTGCCATCACCACCACCGCCATTACATCACCACCACTGTCTCCATTGTCGTGCGCCACCACAACCTGTCACCGCCGCCGTCATTACATTGTCACATCACGCGTACATAACTCTAGTATATAAAAAACAATGATGGATATTGAATAATCAAAATTTCATGCAAACTCGATATTTCTCCACAATTATGTTATAGAATATTACCCGTGTCAATATATGACATTTTTAAGATAAGATGAATTATCAAATATATATGTTAATTTAAATCTAAAAAATATAGATAAAATCAAATTAAAAAAATATAATTCTAAAACATTGAATGTTGTAATACTTTTTTTGGTAGATAATAGCTGTTTATATTTTTTGATCTGACATTTATTGTTTATCATCATTTTAAGATACTTTTCGATTTAAATCGAGATACCGCAACGTGCAATTTTCCGTACTTAAAACTGAACGTTGTAATTACAAACCAACTTTTGATAAAAATAATTAATAACAATTTACATGAGCATTGTGACTTTTATTTCTTATTCAAAACAATGTATCAACTTGTTAATAATTCTTAAACTCAAAATTTAAAAACTAAATATATTGATTCAAAAATAATATTTGAAAATCATGATCAAATTAAAAGATAAAATTTGAGATACAAATCAATGAAAATTGTTATTAGTTGTTGAATTATAATTTAATAAAATTAAAACAAACAAAAAAAGTTGTTAATGTAAAAATTATTGAATTATGTAAAAATCGTCACTCACTTTTGCTACTCATATTATATTATTGGGTCTATAATAAGAATTATTTAGTCAAAATTATAGAATTAAAATTATAGAATTACGTTCTAGAATAGTATATTTACAATTAGAAGCTATAAAATATTGTTATAAGTTGGTAATTAAATTAAATAATTAGAATTAAAAATTCACTCACTTTTGCTACTCATATTATATTATTGGGTCTATAATAAGAATTATTTAGTCAAAATTATAGAATTAAAATTATAGAATTACGTTCTAGAATAGTATATTTACAATTAGAAGCTATAAAATATTGTTATAAGTTGGTAATTAAATTAAATAATTAAATAAAAATATTTGAAACTAATTTTTATGTATTAACAGTTATATAATTCTAACCAATGACCCTCATTTCTTAAGATGTTAAGGTAAAATATCTAATGATTTCAATAATAAAGAGGTTATGAATTTAAGTCTCCAAGAAACAAAAAAAGCACACCATCAACATTTGTTCTTGGAGGGACGATTGAATGAGGCCGAAAGTCGGGAAGAGTCTCACCTTACGGTGTTGATCATCCCTACGCTATGGACAAGTGGTGGCACGGATGCGGACGGGACATAGTGGAGCCTCTAATACGTACTACATGATGATTCTAAGTTCGAGAGTTTTCATTAAAAATAAGTATTTTTAGAAAGAAGTTTGTAAATAATTCCACTCTCTAAAACGGTTTTATCATATTATTTAAAACAAAATTATTTTCTTATTATATTAAACTTTTTGAAATAGCAAATAGATTTTTGGCTTTATCAAAATCGTGATATAACAAAATAGTCTTCATATTTCTAAATTTTTGAAAGTTCAAAAAAGTTTTATTTTGTTAAAGTTTTTAGAATACAAAAAGACATTACATTTTTAAATTTAATAGAAAATTCAAAAAGATAAAGGTCTTGAGTCCGATTTGTAGGGATGACAATCCTTGAGTTTTTTCCTCCGAATACTTGTAACTGTCCGTGGTCAACACCTCGTTGTCTAGGGTACATGCAAGGTTTCACCATTATACAATGAAATTTCCCTGACGTTGTTTTCTGACCGAATGTTTTAAAAAAAAAGTATATAAAATAGAAAAGATCTTATTTTATAGTTGTATACTACCGAATAAGTTAAATAATAATGATAATAATTTTATTTTAGTTTTTCTAGCGTAATTTTTTTTTTGAACAGTCAATTTCATTAATATATAATGAGAAAAACTAGCAAGTTGCTAGTGTGTACAATAAGAAAGAAAAGAGATACAGGGAAGTACTAACTAATAGTTGAAGCTACACCATTTTGCCCATTCAATTTCGGAAGTTCTGGATCTATTTGTTAACCACAAAAAACTGGTAGACTTGAGCTCTTTTGTTGCATAGCGAATTGATGGTGTTTTGTTGGAGAATGTAACACCCGACGTTTAAAAATATGGGTTTTCAAAAATCTTTCACCTAACGGTGTTAAAATTGCGGAAGTAAAGACTGTAAAAGTCAAAACCGATAAAAACATTTCGGTTTCTGCATTTAGTTGGTGTTACACGCCATATCAAACAATAGTTCAAATGAAAACCCAACGGTTGCCCAACATTAAACAACCGTTCACACATTATTACATATATTCGACATCAAAATGAAATGTAATCAAAAGTCTCCATAATAAGCAACTAGGGGTAGCTAAGGAATCTGCATGCTTTCTACCCACGCTCTCACGTCCTGCACCTACAAGTCCTTCAAGCTAAACCTGAGGGAACAACCACATTAAAGATACAAGTGTTAGCTATAAGAATAGCTAAGTAAGATCACACTTAATTTAAAAGCATTTGTCTAATTAAAACATTTCTTCGTTAATAGACAAACTCATTAGGCACAACACACAACACACATAACTGCATAACAACTTCATATCAATTAGGATAATCATCCTAAATGTGCCTATCCTGCATTAGTTCACACATTGTCACACATATCTTCGTTATCTACATATAAGTGTGCCCTGCATCACACCCGACTGGATGATCAACCAAAGGCTAATCATCGTATGTCGTTAAGGAATGGCAAGCCAATCCAAGAGTAATTCGTATGTGGAGGTTGGTCAAACCCCTCGTATTACTCGCCCTGCATTATAAAGACCATGTTGCAAGGAGCCACCCAAGCAACACCTACGTCAACGCACTCGCCCGGCTAAGGCTAGTACGGGTTAAGCTTAACACTTTCCCTGCATTATATTTACGAGCTCGATTTCACACATAATAGTTTAGGCAACACACATAACCTAAACATAATCACACATTACCTTCATTTCGTTTGGGCCCTTAAACGTGCAAGTGACATGGCAACCTACCAAGTCTAGTGAGCTAGGTGTACAAGCCATGTAGTATGCATATGTCACACATTAACTCCATTTCTACATTTCACACATAATAAGATACTTCGTAATTCTACATAAACTACATATCAATACACTACATTAAACAATACTTCATTTCACTACATTAGGGTCTGCATTTCAGGTCTCATGGTCAACTACATATCCCATAGTACCTCCCGTGTAACCCGAGATACCCACATATATCATATGTTACCGTTAAGGAAGTTATAAGTATGAAACCTTTGCTTGTTGAACCCTTAGCGTGACAAAAGTAGTGTATCTTACCTTGATACAGCTTAACAACAAGCTACAAGCACAATACAACGATGACTAGGTGTCTCCAATATCCTAGAACAAGTATAAGATCAAAATATAAGCTAAACGACACATTTTGTAAAATCTGACCAAGTGGTGCGCCGCACCTTCCAAGTGGTGCGTCACACCAAATCTCCAGAGAATTCAGATCAACACTAGGTGCGCCGCACCAGCCCTTGGTGCGTCGCATATCGGGGTCCACCAAAAACCCAAACTGGCTGTGGTGCGCCGCACCACTCCTTTGGTGCGCCGCACCTGGGGTGCAGACCAGCAAACCAATCACTTTGATCAAACGAATTCCATACGAACCCATACCCCAAATCCAACCTGGGACTTAAAATTAATCCTTTTAATTGCACTTTCATCACCTTTAACCATCCTATTAATCCTTTAATCCTTTACATCATGAATCAATCATTTAATCACCCGAATAACATGAAATCGGTGAACGTT
This sequence comes from Erigeron breviscapus, assembly GCA_034093135.1. Lineage (NCBI taxonomy): Eukaryota > Viridiplantae > Streptophyta > Magnoliopsida > Asterales > Asteraceae > Erigeron > Erigeron breviscapus. The sequence goes on along the minus strand of CM067174.1, from coordinate 12,099,953 downwards.
TAATCAAATAACCCAACCCAAACCCTTATGGCCTGGATTAAGACTAATATAAGACTCACACAATCATATTTCAAAAGAGGAATACCAATATTACCTGTATTAGGTGACAAAGATCCAAGATCTAAGCAATACACGATCGATTTGGCTCCAAAACGAATAGATCTAGAGAGAAACTTGAGAGGGAAGGAAGGGAATCGGCTAGGGCTTGTTTAGGAGGAAGAAAATCTGCATAATGGCTCACTAATGACAACCCTAAGCCTCTAAACCCGTTTTTGACTTTGCACACATGTCAAAACTAGCCCCTAAGCTTCCTAATCCTTCATTGTTGGTCACAAACTACTTTATTGACCATATACATCATTAATCCTTCATTAAATGTCACTACATAGACATTAATCTTCATATTACACACATTTATACTACATTAACATTTAGGCTTAGAAGCCTCACACATAACACACATTAACCACATATAAGCATTAAATCTAAAATAGACTTAACGACACACACAATATTGACTTAACGGCACTAGTTAACTAGTAAAGAAAAGTTTGGGATGTTACAATTACCTCCCCCTTAAGAGGATTCCGTCCCCGGAATCTCATCAGTAAGGAACAACTCGGGATACTTTTCCTTCATTACTGCTTCAGTTTCCCACGTTAAGCTTTCTCCATGATTATGCTTCCACTTTATCAACACAAGGTCAATCACTTTTCGGCGTAACTTCTTTTGCTTTCTTCCAAGTATCGCTCCCGGTTCGTCTACTATTCTCTTCATTGGGTCAATACTCACGTCTTTAATAGGAATCACACTTGACTCCTCAGCTAAACATTTCCTCAAGTAGGATACATGGAAGGTGTTGTGAATTCCATCCAATTCTGGAGGTAATTCCAACTGATATGCCACGTCTTTAATGCGCTTCACAACTTTAAAAGGTCCAATGAAACGTGGACTCAACTTTCCCTTCTTTCCAAATCGAATAACTCCTTTCCAAGGTGATACTTTCAGCATCACTAAATCACCAACATTAAACTCAATCGGTCTCCTTTTCTTATCTGCATATGTTTTCTGCCTTTTTCTTGCCACACGTAAGGCTTCTTTAGCTACATTAACCTTTTCAGAGGTAATTTCAATAATTTCGGGACCGGTCAACTGCTTTCACCGGGCTCCATCCAACAACTTGGAGTCCTACACCTTCTACCAAATAACATCTCAAATGATGGCATTCCAATGCTTGCATGGTGACTATTGTTGTAAGCAAACTCAATCATCCTCAAATGATCATCCCATGCTCCACCGTATTCAAGTACATACGTTCTCAACATGTCCTCCAAGGTTTGAATGGTTCTCTCACTTTGCCCATCGGTTTGAGGATGATAGGCGGTACTCAAATTTATTCTACTACCCAACTCCCGTTGAAGACCCTTCCAAAAGTTTGACACAAACCTCGAGTCTCGATCCGAAACAATAGATAAAGGAACTCCATGTTTCGCAACTACTTCATCAATGTACATCTTTGCCATCTTCGTTAAAGGCACATCTTGTCGGGTAGCTAGAAAATGAGCACTCTTCGTCAATCTATCCACAATCACCCATATCATATCATTCCCTTTCGGCGTTTTAGGTAGCTTCGTTACAAAGTCCATGGTAATATGATCCCATTTCCACTCGGGAATGTCTAATTGATGCAACAAACCATACGGCTTTTGATGGTCCGTTTTCACACGTGCACACGTCAAACACTTTGCTACAAAATGAGCTACTTCCCCTTTAATATCCGGCCACCAATAAATCGACTTCAAATCTGCATACATTTTGGTGACACCGGGATGAACCGTATATCTACTTCTATGGGCTTCCTCAAGGATCAATTCTCGGTTAACACCAAGCAATGGCACCCAAATTCGACCCTTGTATGTTTTGAACCCACGGCTATTAGTCTCCATCACAAGACGTTTCTTCTTCCCAATGCTTTCATTGTCAATGTTATCCTTCATCAATGCCCTCACTTGTGCTTCTTTAATTCGATCAAGTAGCCCCGACTTGGCTTGAACTTGCATGCTCATCAACTTACAAGAAGAACTTTGCACCTTCCTACTTAGTGCATCCGCCACTACATTGGCTTTACCCGGATGGTATTTGATTTCACAATCATAATCCTTAAGTAATTCCATCCACCTCCTTTGTCTCACGTTCATTTCCTTTTGATTAAAGATATACTGTAAACTTTTATGATCGGTAAACAAAGTGCATTTTGTACCATAGAGGTAATGTCTCCACAATTTCAATGCAAATACAACTGCGACCAATTCAAGATCATGGGTAGGGTAATTCTTCTCATGTGGTTTCAACTGGCGGGAAGCATAGGCGATCACCTTGTCCCTCTGCATCAGTACACAACCCAAACCCGTGATAGATGCATCACTATACACAACCAAATCATCGGTACCTTTAGGCAAGGCAAGTATAGGAGCCTCTCACAACTTCTTCTTCAACGTTTGAAATGCATTCTCCTGCTTATCGTTCCACTCAAACTTTACTCCTTTCTTCGTTAGTTCAGTCATAGGCTTGGCTATTCGGGAGAAATCCTGAATGAACCTTCTATAATATCCAGCCAAACCAAGAAAACTTTTAATCTCAGTAGGAGTCTTTGGCTGCTCCCACTTTGAAACAGCTTCAATCTTTGAAGGATCTACTTTAATACCTTCCGATGAAATAACATGACCAAGAAACTGCACCTCTCGAAGCCAAAACTCGCATTTAGAAAACTTGGCATACAACTTCTTCTCCCTCAACACCTCCAAAACTGCTTTCAAGTGCTCACGGTGCTCATCTTCCGACTTAGAATAGATCAAAATATCGTCAATAAACACAATAACAAAATGATCTAGAAAGGACGGCATACCCGATTCATTAAATCCATAAACGCGGCTGGAGCATTAGTCAACCCAAATGGCATGACCAAGAACTCATAATGACCATATCTAGTCCGGAAAGCTGTCTTTGCTACATCCTCCTTCTTAACCTTCAATTGATGATAACCGGACCGTAAATCTATCTTTGAAAAATATGAAGCACCATGTAGTTGATCAAAGAGATCATCAATTCGCGGGAGAGGATATTTATTCTTAACCGTTCGCTTATTCAACTCACGGTAGTCTATGCACATGCGCATAGATCCATCCTTCTTTTTAACAAAGAGAACCGGAGCTCCCCAAGGCGAGGAACTAGGTTGTATGAAACCTTTGTCAAGTAACTCCTGAAGTTGGGACATTAACTCTTTCATTTCTGTAGGAGCTAATCGGTAAGGTGCTTTAGCAACAGGTGTAGCACCGGGAATAAGATCTATCTGAAAAGTAACTTCACGGTCGGGAGGGATACCGGGAAGATCTTCGGGAAACACATCGGGAAAATCGGACACTACATCAACACTAGCAATAGAAGGCTTCTCCTTTCTCACATCAATAACATAGGCCAAGAAATGACTCTTATTCTTCCTTATACATTTAATAGCCTTCATCATACTAATGATCTTTATCCCCCCTCTCTTCTTATCTCCATAAACCGTTACCACATTACCATCGGATGTAGGAAATCGAATAATCTTTTGGGAACACAAAATATTAGCTTCATTTCTAGACAACCAATCCATACCAATCACTACATCAAAACCGGCTAAAGTAGTAGGCAATAACTGGACCGGAAACAAACGACCTTCAATCTCAATGTCACAATCATCATAACCCACACGTATATCACTAACCGTACCATTAGCAATTTCCACCTCTATCGAGCAATCTAAAGGGGTAGTGACTCTTCCTAGCTTAGGAGCAAATAAAGTAGACACAAACGACCTATTTGCACCCGAATCAAATAAAACAGAAGCAGGTTTTGAATTAACAAGGAAAGTACCACTTACCACCTCGTCGTTGTTCTTAGCATCATCCACAGTCATCTGCAAGGCTCTCACTTTTGTTGCTGAAGTGGCTGCTTTCTTCCCGTCATTCTTCATTTGTGGGCAATCGGCAATAAGATGACCCGTTTCCTGACACTTGTAACAACGAGTCTTGTCCCTACAATCCGTTGCAAGATGTCCCGACTTCCCGCACTTATGACACCTTCTTGTCTTGTCGGAACATTGACCTTCATGAACATTCTTGCAAAAAGCACACCAAGACCCATTCTTCTTTTTATCTTTGTCACCACTTGAGCTAGAATTCCCACGAAACTTCTTATTATTGTTATTAGATGACCAATTTGACCCTCTTTTGAACCCTGCTTTCTTGTCATCAACCTTCACCACAACTTTCTCACTTTTGAAGTCATCATCCAACCTCTTTGACTCCTTAATAGCCGCCGATAAAGTCACATGTTGTCTACATAATCCACGATAACTAACGGGAGACCATCACAATAAGCCTCAATTTGGTCCTCCTGCCTTCGAACCAAGTGTCCAACAAACTTCAACTTCTCCATAAACGAGTGTGCATAATCAGAAATTGCACCGGGTTTAGCAACCAACGATCTAAACTCCTTTTCAATCAACCTTAACTCACGCGTTCCCACATACTCCTCTAGAAACTTCTCCTTAAATGTTCCCCAAGGCATAACTGCAAGTACCTCAGGAGCCATAGACACTGTAGTAGCCCTCCACCAATTACGGGCATTCTTCTTCAACATCCTACTAGCACACAAAACCTTCATATCATCCGGACAATAGCAAGATGCAAAAACTACCTCAATGTCCTTGATCCACTCCATAGCACCCACTGCATTTTGGGTACCATCAAACTCCTTGGCACCACATTTCTGAAAACTTTCATATTTGAAGTTATTAACACGAGGTGCATTAACAACTCCAAGTCCTCCACTATTAACTTCATTAACACCCACGGCTGCCATGGATGGTTCAACACTTTGGGAGGGATTAGAGTAATTCCCTTCCGAACGCTCACCCCTTTGTTCACTCCCAATCCTTTCTGCATTTCTTTCAGCCCTCAATTGAGCTAATTCCTCTTCATTTCTCATTAAGAGAGCTCGGATAGCTCTCAATTCTTCATGTAATTGGGCTTGATTGGGAACCTGCTCTATTACCGGGTTTGCTCTATCTACTTCAGAGGCGGTTGGTGGATCACCAAGACGGCGATTTTGTACACGGGGTAGCCTTTGTTCTACTTCATTTCCAGCCCCGTTTCCGTTAGGAGGAACACCACCACCATTTCCTCCCGCTCTCTGGTTACTAGCTCTAGTGTTTGCCATTAACTCTACAAAGCAACAATGACGGTTAGCAAAAGTTAAAGAGTAACTACATATGTTAAGGCTCTACTACATATAACCATATTATCACACACAATAATCAAGCCTTAAATCACACTCTCAATCACTCCCCAACCCGTCTTAAAGCATTCCACTTCATTAGCTAGGCATCCTACTTAAGCCTAACCTACTTCTCGTCGGTCTAAGTCCAAAATCCTACGGCATAAGTCGAATTTTGGTTCACTTAAACCAATGCTCTGATACCAACTTGTAACACCCGACGTTTAAAAATATGGGTTTTCAAAAATCTTTCACCTAACGGTGTTAAAATTGCGGAAGTAAAGACTGTAAAAGTCAAAACCGATAAAAACATTTCGGTTTCTGCATTTAGTTGGTGTTACACGCCATATCAAACAATAGTTCAAATGAAAACCCAACGGTTGCCCAACATTAAACAACCGTTCACACATTATTACATATATTCGACATCAAAATGAAATGTAATCAAAAGTCTCCATAATAAGCAACTAGGGGTAGCTAAGGAATCTGCATGCTTTCTACCCACGCTCTCACGTCCTGCACCTACAAGTCCTTCAAGCTAAACCTAAGGGAACAACCACATTAAAGATACAAGTGTTAGCTATAAGAATAGCTAAGTAAGATCACACTTAATTTAAAAGCATTTGTCCAATTAAAACATTTCTTCGTTAATAGACAAACTCATTAGGCACAACACACAACACACATAACTGCATAACAACTTCATATCAATTAGGATAATCATCCTAAATGTGCCTATCCTGCATTAGTTCACACATTGTCACACATATCTTCGTTTACTGCATAAACTCATTAGGCAACACACATAACTGCATAACAACTTCATATCAATTAGGATAATCATCCTAAATGTGCCTATCCTGCATTAGTTCACACATTGTCACACATATCTTCGTTATCTACATATAAGTGTGCCCTGCATCACACCCGACTGGATGATCAACCAAAGGCTAATCATCGTATGTCGTTAAGGAATGGCAAGCCAATCCAAGAGTAATTCGTATGTGGAGGTTGGTCAAACCCCTCGTATTACTCGCCCTACATTATAAAGACCATGTTGCAAGGAGCCACCCAAGCAACAACTACGTCAACGCACTCGCCCGGATAAGGCTAGTACGGGTTAAGCTTAACACTTTCCCTGCATTATATTTACGAGCTTGATTTCACACATAATAGTTTAGGCAACACACATAACTGCATAACAACTTCATATCAATTAGGATAATCATCCTAAATGTGCCTATCCTGCATTAGTTCACACATTGTCACACATATCTTCGTCATTAGACACAACACACAACACACATAACTGCATAACAACTTCATATCAATTAGGATAATCATCCTAAATGTGCCTATCCTGCATTAGTTCACACATTGTCACACATATCTTTGTTATTATCTGACAAACTATTACACAACACACATAACTGCATAACAACTTCATATCAATTAGGATAATCATCCTAAATGTGCCTATCCTGCATTAGTTCACACATTGTCACACATATCTTTGCATTTAGACACAACACGCAACACACATAACTGCATAACAACTTCATATCAATTAGGATAATCATCCTAAATGTGCCTATCCTGCATTAGTTCACACATTGTCACACATATCTTCGTCATCATTAGGCATAACACACAACACACATAACTGCATAACAACTTCATATCAATTAGGATAATCATCCTAAATGTGCCTATCCTGCATTAGTTCACACATTGTCACACATATCTTTCGTCATTACACATAACATTAGGCAACACACATAACTGCATAACAACTTCATATCAATTAGGATAATCATCCTAAATGTGCCTATCCTGCATTAGTTCACACATTGTCACACATATCTTCGTCATTAGGCACAACACACAACACACATAACTGCATAACAACTTCATATCAATTAGGATAATCATCCTAAATGTGCCTATCCTGCATTAGTTCACACATTGTCACACATATCTTTCGTCATTATTACACAAACTATTAGGCAACACACATAACTGCATAACAACTTCATATCAATTAGGATAATCATCCTAAATGTGCCTATCCTGCATTAGTTCACACATTGTCACACATATCTTTGCATTTACACATAACTATTAGGCAACACACATAACTGCATAACAACTTCATATCAATTAGGATAATCATCCTAAATGTGCCTATCCTGCATTAGTTCACACATTGTCACACATATCTTCGTCATTATTACACATAACTATGGCAACACACATAACTGCATAACAACTTCATATCAATTAGGATAATCATCCTAAATGTGCCTATCCTGCATTAGTTCACACATTGTCACACATATCTTTCGTCATTACACATAATATTAGGCAACACACATAACTGCATAACAACTTCATATCAATTAGGATAATCATCCTAAATGTGCCTATCCTGCATTAGTTCACACATTGTCACACATATCTTCGTCATTAGGCATAACACACAACACACATAACTGCATAACAACTTCATATCAATTAGGATAATCATCCTAAATGTGCCTATCCTGCATTAGTTCACACATTGTCACACATTAACTCCATTTCTACATTTCACACATAATAAGATACTTCGTAATTCTACATAAACTACATATCAATACACTACATTAACATTTAGGCTTACAAGCCTCACACATAACACACATTAACCACATATAAGCATTAAATCTAAAATAGACTTAACGACACACACAATATTGACTTAACGGCACTAGTCAACTAGTAAAGAAAAGTTTGGGATGTTACAGAGAAGATACACTCATTACGGATTTTCCATATGGTCCAACAGTAGGAGAGGATGATGAGGTTGATGTGCTTTGCTTTTCCAGGAGGTATTACAGAATCTTTGTGCAGTTCAAACAGGCCCTTTACATGGTGTGGCTTTCTAAAGGGAAGTTTGCTCCATGTAAGGAAGAAAGTCCAGAGTGAGTCGGCGAAGGAGCAATCAAGAAAGAGGTGCTGCGATGTTTCTGGAGCGGCATTACATAGGCGACAATTGATGGTAGTTAATGATATGTTCCTTTTCACTAGTAGATCAGCCGTGGGCAAACGATTCATCTCCAATCTCCACCCGAGAATGTTGGTTTTCAATGGAGCAATTTTGTTCCATGGAAAAGGCCATGGTTTTGGTCCGTGGGTGGCTGCAAGAAGGCATTCTCTCATTGATTTCACCTTGAACGTTCCTGATGGATCGCGATTCCATGTCCAGGAGTCTTCTTGTAACAACCCTCTAAATCCGACTAGGACAATCCACTTGAGCTTAACTAGACATCTATCCCTAGAGGTTTATTAAGAGAATTGATCTTCTAGCCATTTAAGGCATAGTGATAATTGCCCTCTAGTTCAATGAAATACCATAGATGACTAGCTATCTTAGATTTGCCATAAACAATAACTATATTTATTCACGACAATCTCAAGCTATAAATTAGTTCTAATCGAACTTGGTGGAATGGCAATGAACCAAAAATTTTATTTCGAGAAGTTGGGATTATATAAATAAGGATGCAAGGTTCCTAAGTTGTGATAACAACCAAAAATACTTATAAATGTCCAACAAATCAAACATCAATCGAATTAAAGTATATGCAAACACAAATATATATATGATGACCATCTTAAAATATATATTCATAAACTATTATGCATATAAAAGTGTTGAATAATAATAAACAAATATATGTATGTCTAATAAAAATGCAAGATTATAACTAAAGAGTTAAGTAACAAATTTAAGACACAAAAACTATATACACATACATATATATACACGGCCACACATATACATACTTATGTACACAATTATGTCCTAAATACTAATCAACTAGTTATCTTAAAGGTCCATACATGCACCCATATGTACTTACAATTTGTACAAATACATACACACCTACAATACACTCTTTAAAATTCAAAAACCCTCCCTTTTTCTCCCTTTCAAAACCGGCCCCAACCCCTTCCCAACACCCCTTCACCAATCAAAATACTTCTTCCTTTATACTCCCCATATACCATTACACCTAAACCCCTTTACACTCCAACCATTTTCTCTTCCCAACAAACACACTCTAGTCACTTTTCTCTCTTATTTCTCTCAAAAAAAAATCTGCATTTTCTCCTCCCTCCCTCCTCTTCATTTCGGCCTAATCAAGCAAGAAAAACAAGGCTAAAAATCAATCTAAACCTACAATAATAATAAGGATTTAAAAAGGGTTAAGCAAGGATTAATTCAAGATAGGTTTAAGGGTTATTTCAAGCTTGGAATAAGGTTTGTATGGAGCATATAGGCCACGGATTTTCTGCCATATTTTCATCATCAAAACCGTGTTCTTCAAGGGTATAACTCATCATCTCTTTGTTTAATCTATCTTGCTTTGTATATACTAAAAGGTCTTTATCAAAAACCATATTTTTCTTTGATTTTCTTCTTAAAAATACACTTAATGAGGGCATGTTGATAGAATCTTTCCTTTCATGCCATTGCATGTCAAGATCTAGAGGAAAGATTCAAGGATTCAACAAGTTTAAGACCCAAAAGTGTTGTTATAGATTAATAGTTTTTAAAGTGATTTCTCCTTTGAAAGATTGATATGTTTTTTATATATTTTGATGAATAGATTTCTGGGATTTTTCATAAAAAGAAAGCTTTTATAATGATAGATGATAAATCTATAAAGATTTGTGTTGAAAATGATGAGATGGATGCATGCATGTTAAGATTTATACTAGTTATGTTGATTTTGAGTTAGGATTTGAGATGGATCTTTGGATGATGATTGATGATTTGAAATTGATAATAATAATCTGTAAATTTGATGATAAAATAATACAAAAAGGAGTGATAATCTTGTAAGTGGTAAATTAAGGTGTTAATCAAGCAAAAAGGCCATTGGTTGGTTGTTTTAATCAATATACATTCTGACAGAAACCATTTTCTGTCTTGGGACGGATAAACGGGGCTTGTGAGGGCAGATTCAAGAAAAACTTTCAAAATAAAAGTTGTAGATAAACGAGTTAAGTTTAACCTCCAACTAGAATTACTTAAAAATACTGAACGAAATGAAAGATATGATTTTTCTATGAAACTGGTCAAAACTGTAATTTTGTATGAATATTTTATAAACTTTAACAATTTTTATCTCCTAAACCAAAAGGCTCCAGGAGGTCATACTTGGTGGGAAGTAATTTCAATGTGTCCATAACTTAAAATAAATTTGTGGGATTTTTCTGAAAGTCATATCATTAAGAACTTTTATAAAACATTTCAAGTCGCGAAACAGTAGCCTTTTTGACCACATAAGTTTACGTAATTTTTATGCATAGTAAACCTTATCTAAAAATTCACCAAACAATCACAAAAATACTAGCTACATATAAGTCCCTGTATAAAAATCATAAAGGTCCAAATAATTCGGCTTGACCCCAAAATAGTAGCCAACATTTCATAAAAATGTGAAGTAAAAACAGAAAATTCTGAAGTGAACTAATAATTTGTGTAATGGGCTAAGGAATGGACTAAAGACCATGATGGGCTAAACCGGCCCAATTAGTGAACCCAAAGGACCATAAATCAGTGGGCCATTTGGCCCAATAACCACTATGACCCATTAAGCACATAACCCAGATAAGGTTAGGCCCAATAACTAAATTGAGCCCAAGTCACTTAAAAACCCATCACATTTAGGCCCAATTGATAATGGCCCATAACACTAAAACGAATTTCATAAACCAAGTAATCATAAGACAAATCGAGAAATATGCGAGTTGAAGATAAGTGTAATCAAAATAAAACAATGATAATTAAGTGAGATAGACATAAGTAATTATGTTAACCAAACTATATATTGATATCACAAATGCTAATTTGTGCTAAAATCAGTTACACATCAAATGATGGATAAGGATAATATAACTTAATATGGCATTTCTATATGATAACCTAAGATGCCAAGTGAAACCACAAATGAAGCCAAGTTACCGAAAATCTAACAACTTATAACTACGTATATAATGAAAGTAACCTTTTACACCATCAATCTCTACAACCAAAAAGATACGAATATTAGCAATACACTTGGATCCCAAAATTGAGGACAACATAATGAAAGTGGCATTTATAAGTGATGGCTTAAGATAGGAACTTACGTATATTAGTCCTATCGTAGGGATAGTCTTGGCATTGAAAGGTGATTAAGGACCATAAGGAATACATGATCAAGGAAGCAATAGATGGGAAGTACCCATTTTGGATAAGTGAATATAATATGCGGCATATCAAGGTGAGTCATAGCCCCCTTTCAAACTCTTTTATGTGTTTTACTTTCGGGGTGAAAAGCATGATAAATAAATTGTTTTCTTTTATGAAATGATGCTTTGAAAGAATGATTATGATATGGGAATTATTGTATGTTCAACATGTTATATATTATATGATGAGCTTGAGTACTGTCAAACTGTTTCACCTCGGTACACTACTATTAACTCTTCGAGAGGCCTGTAGTATGAGAGTTGCGCAACTAGGACTTGTCCCCTCACCCAACGAGTAACGGTGGGATGCTTGGTTTGTTTTTGTGGCGACCTTCATTGCCAGTCCGACCACGCGGTGCTCTAGCTACTATATCAGTGGTCATGCCACGCCCCCTTCTATTATTGGTCGTCTCCATGGCACGACCCCTTTATTATTATTGCACATGATTGACGGCATGTGTTTCTTATTATCTTGGACATAACCGGTCTTAGTAGTGGCTCAAGCACAAACTCATCAGAATTATGCCTTTGGCTAAATATTATTGATATTATTTATGGTCGGATATTATGGATTGAACATACGGTTGGGTATTGGACCTTATATGGAATCTCGAAAGTTGTTGAAATTGGCGATATTGAAGTATTGATGACCGAATGGTTTTGGTATGACATATGATTAATCAATTGATATATTTTTCTCTCACGATAAATGTGACAAATGAGAACTTTATAATTTACCATGGATTTCTCAACTCTTTGAAATGACGTTATGGTATTTTAAAACTTGATGGTTTGATATGGGAATTTTTGTCGGTCATGTGGTTTGGGTGAATTGATATGAAATAATATGTTTCTCTAAGTTTTGAAATGGATATGTAACGAGATTTACTTGCAAACCTATGCACTCACCAACTACGTTTTCGTAGTTGACACTTTTTCTTCATGCTTTTCAGGATTTAGCATTAGCTTTGAGGAAATGTATGCATCATGATTGTTTGCATTGCACTTTGGAGTCAAAGATCAAACCTTGTGATGGGCAATGGAATCCGCCTTGATCATTGTAGTATATCATCTCATGTATTTTGTTATTTGTTTCGTAGACTCAATATCCAAGTATGGTAGACGTATTGTACTTGGGAATTGGTTCACATGCTTGTGCATTGTAAAATTGTTTTTATCAAATAAAGCTATGGTGAATGTTATCTATTATCCTTCGTTTTGAATACTCGACTTTCTGTACATCTCATTGTTCCGCCGTAGTTGGGGTGTTACACTTCTAGATCTGAAAGTGTGAGACATTGGATGCTAGACAGTAGCTCTTGGAGCTGGTATAACTCATTTGGTGTTGACGGGGGAGTTATCCAGTTCCATTCCCATTGTGAGAAAAAGCCACCACCTGGACACCGATCTTTAACAAGGCAACCTTTCTGTCTCTCAAGCTTGAATAAGTCTGGGTAGGTTTTGCAAAGGGGTTCACTTCCAATCCATCTATCTATCCATAGTCGAATAGTCGAGCCATCACCTACATTACCTGTAAAACAATTCTGGAGGGAAATGTCAAATGGGTCTAGGTGGGAGCTCAACTTGGCAATGTTGATCCAAGCTCCCACCAAACCGGATTTGCAAGGAACCGGCGAGCAATTCCTATGCGAAAAATGAATGGCATTGATGGTGCGGGCCCATAAACTATTTGGTTCCGTTCGAAGGAGCCACCACCATTTGGCTAATAAGAAGATGTTTTTTTAGTATAAAAAACCCAACCCAAGCCCGCCCAAGTCGACTGGTGCAATAACCTTGTCCCAAGAAATCCATGCGATTTTCTTTTTCAAGTCAGCCCCCCCCCCCCCCAAAAGAAAGATTTATGAATTTTTTCGAGTTTATTAAAGACACTTACTGGGGCCTTGTACAGCGAGAGATAGTAAGTTGGGAGACTGTCAAGCACGGAGCGGATTAAAGTGATTCTTCCTCCAATTGAGAGAGTTGTGGCTTTCCATTTTGATAATCGGTTCTCAAAGGTTTGAATGACGGGTGTCCAGTTTTTTACTTCGGTTCATATTTGAACCGACGGTGAGACCAAGGTATTGAATAGAAATCTGGCCGTTTTGGCAGTTTAGAATGGTGGTTGAGGTGATGATTTCTGGTTGATCTAGGCCGATGCCATAAAAACATGACTTATGAAGGTTTATTTTGAGTCCACTGGAAAGATAAAAGCATCTAATGATTCTCACTATGTTCAAAAGGTGGGTTTGGGACCAGGAGCCGATTAGAATGGCATCATCGGCGTATAGGAGGTGAGAAATTGTCGGACCATGGTTTGGAAGACAAATCCCAGTAATGAGACCCAAGGATGAGGCCCTTTGAATTACGTTGGAAAAGGCTTCCATAGCGATAATGAAGATGAAGGGGGGAGGGGATCTCCCTGAGGTACCCCACGTTCACTATTGAATTCAGAGGTCGGGGATCCATTCACCAGAATTGCGGATCTTGTAGAAGATAATATACCCTTTATCCACTTGAGCCATAAAGCTGGGAAACCCATTTGTTGCATAATGAAGATAATGAAATCCCAATGCAGTGAGTCAAAAGCCTTTTCAAAATCGATTTTGAAACAAAAAGCTTTACTTTTGCACTTCTTAAGCCATGCAATTATTTCGTTTAACATGAGGGGCCCATCAAGTATGTTCCTATCAGTGAGATAAGCAGTTTGGGTAGGAGAAATTAACTTACAAATTACTTTCTTGAGGCGGTTTGCAAGGACTTTGGATACGACTTTTTTGATGCATCCTATAAGGGTAATAGGACGGAAGTCATTTAGAGATTTTGCTGAGGTTGTCTTTGGGATTAAAGTGATGAATGAAGAACTGCAGCCATGGCTGATTGACCCCGTATGGTAGAAGTCGAGCAGAGTGCAAAAGAAGTCCATCTTCAAGGATTCCCATAAGCGTTTGATAAAACCAAAATTGAAACCGTCAGGCCCGGGTGCCTTATCACTGTCACAATCCCAAACTGCAAGGGTGACCTCTTTTAAAGTGAACGGGCTGATTAGGTTTGAGGAATCTTCAGGTGAAAGGGTTTTGAGACCTTGGCATATAAGTTTGGGCCTGAGTTTCATGGGCTCTTCAAATTTCTTTTTGAAAAACTTAAGTGCCTCATCACGAATAGATGGTGGATCAGTATGCCAGACACCCTCGATCTCAAGACCATTTATCCTATTCCTAGCAATTCGGCTGTTAATAAAGCCATGAAAAAAAGATGAGTTCTCATCACCATGTTTTATCCATTTTTCTCTTGATCTATGTTGAAGATCCATGGTTTTTGCGTGTTCCAAGGCCTGTAAATTCTCTTTTGTTTCTATCCAAGCCGCAAGTTCGTCATCGGTGTAGTCCCGATGATCAATGATTTCATCCAGAATCTTCATCTGATCGACCAGTTCTTGTTTTTGTAGCTCCTCATGATCAGTGTTGCTTCGGAGCCATTCCTTAAGATCTTGTTTCAGGTTTTTGAGTTTGGTTTTCAAGATTTGGTCTGGTCTACCGAGAATGTGTTTAGAGTTGAGGTTGTTGGTGATGATCTCTTCAATTCCATGTTCTGGTCTACCGAATGGATTGTTATACTTGTCTTTCTTTTTTGCTATATAAGCATCCACTAGTTCTCCATGGTTTTGGAAGATTTCTTTGAGATCTGAATTGGTGAGTGATGGTGAGAAGTTGTAGACAAAAAAGGAGGTGATTGAAGGTTGATTACGTCTTCTTCGCTGCTTGACTTGCTCCCAATCTTGTTCATCTCTGGTTGTTTCCGGCTGCCGGTGTGATTTGCAGGGTGGGGGGTTTTTGCTCTCACTCTCTCTCTCACACATGGTTTTTGCTCTTTATGTAACTGTTAGGCCACCTCATAAGTGGTTTCTTTTTTTTTCTTTCTAGCGTATAGCTTTGAGTTTTCATAAATCATAAGTATTAAATTAAATAAAACAAAATAAATTAATAATCAAGACAACTAATCTTCAGCCCAAGTCCAAAACAATCAATAGCCCAAGTTCAAAATCATTGATCCGCATCCTAGTCCACACCCAGCCAATATTTAAAGCAAACCCAACCCAAACCTGGACATAGTAATCCACTATTTTTAGCAACCAGTGAACATCATTTTAGTGGCTGATTTATTTTTCATACATCCGTTTAATCCGTATAAATAAGTCTTTCACATTTGTTGATCACCTTCTTCATGCATAAGCTCAATTCACTTTTTGGAGTGTTTGTTTAAAGTTTGATTTCCCCTGGTTCCAGTAGTTGATTAACTGGTTGATTGTATGCTTAATGATTATTTCGGATTCTCGGTACTAAGTTCTTTGTCAGAAATATAAAATATAGTGTTAATTTGTATTTTGTATTTAATATGTAAATAATATTAGTGTTGAAATGGGTTAGATGTAAAGTATGTTCTTATGTATATAAACCCCCCAACACATATATTTTGTATTTTTTCACCTACTTTAATTCCAATCATCCACTTTCACTCTAGTTCTCTCTCAATACACAAACTAGTAACCGCCCATACACACACATAACAAATCCGACATTAACAGTTTAACACACACTCAAGCTCGTAATTCTCAATTAAAAGTTGTTTTCATTCTTCAATTGTTAGGAATTTAGTATGACATCTTGTGTAGATTAATACACAGTGACTCTCACTTCAAATGGTTGAATTGAGAGATTTAATATGAGTTTGAATCACCATGTGACAAAAAATTGGAGTTTATGTTGGATCAACAAGATGATCGGATTGACCAGTGACACGTTAAAGTGAAGGGTCTGGTTGGCAAAAAACCAAACTTTGGTAAGACAACCACCAATAACATATCGTTTTTTTTTTTAGCCAAAATGAGCCAAAAAACGAAATAGTAGGGTGTGGTTGCAATTTGTTTAAGAAAAAATATATTTTTTCAAAAAAAACAAACACAAAATACACTCTTAATGTATTAAAAAAAAAAAAAAAGCACCACACCCTAGACGCCTTTTACCTCTAGTAATCTCAATTGGTGTTTAAAAAAATAAAAAAATAATGTTATATTCCAAAATATAGTTTATGTATAGGCTAAGTGCTGAATGTATTAAGTTGTTGAATGTATAAATAATGTATATATGTATTAAGTAAAAATTAGGTAATTGACGGTTATTTTTGTTTATCAAGTTAAAAAAAACATAAAATTTAATTGAATGCATTAGGTTTTATAAATATTAAGTGTAAAAAAAGAAACGGTGGGTGCTTTTGATTTCAAAAGTACCGAACTCGATAACCTTTCAGGCACATCAATTCGAATGATATCTTGTGTTTCTTGTCTTCAGTTGGTTTGCAGCAGTACTCTTTGCTTAATACCGAAGGGAGAAACGTTTAAAGGTGTTTGAATCAAGGAATTCTCAGCTAGTTGACTCATCTAGAGAAATTGTTATGATTGAAGCAGGATCATCAAGTCAACAACAACGAATACAGGCTGAAAATGATGCTACTTATGATTCTCAACCAATCAGTATGGTTGCAGATATTCCGTGATTTATCATTATTGTTTCTAACCTTGTAAAACCCTTAACCAAACACCCCCTAATACTTCATCAAGTATTTGTAGTTTGTCATCAATCAAATCTATTCAAGTCATTCAGGACAAGAATTCAGTTTTAATTGTATATACTTTGTTCCTATAATGAAAGAGGTATTAAATTTTATGTTTGTATATATTATCAATGAAGGTGAGCATCAAGGACATGATACAAAATATACTCCTGGTTTAATAAATTATAGACACTGTTACGAAATCTTGCAAGAAAACGCATCTTTTAAAGGATAAGACTTATAAAATCGGCAAATCACTTGCAGAATAATACTTTCTACGCATACGAAGTCTGCAGTGGTTCTTTGATATTGTCATTTGCATCTTCAGAACCCAAGTGATCACATTGTCCATACACATAAATCCAGACTAAAAGCTTAGTTATGGTCACAACTACATTTTTATAGAAATGCTATATTTATTATTTAGCCCATGGCTTTTCTGTAGCAGTATCTATCTGTTCGGCTTATGAATATTGGCTTTTCGTCATTGTATCGTTTGTATGTATATATATGTGAGATTTGTTTTGTCACTTCAAAACAACTTAGAGCAAAATGCCACAATCTATGAATATTAGATTCATATCCTTTCTTTTCACTTTCATAATTATATCAATTGTGTCATCATCTACATCAGATGATTATCAAGCTTATATTATTCTTATGGACAAATCAATGATGCCATCACCTTTTTCTAATCACCATAACTGGTACACTTCTGTACTATCATCTCTTTCGGATGGAGTTCCCGCAAAGCATCTGTACACGTATAACCATGTCATGGACGGGTTCAGTGCGGTCCTAACCAAAAAACAACTAATCCAGCTTGAGAAAACTCCCGGCCATCTTGCTACATTTGAGGAGAAAGTTGGACAGGCTCACACGACGCATACACCTAAGTATTTGGGACTAAAGAAACATGTTGGATTATGGCCCGTTTCTGGGTTTGGTGAAGATATGATTATTGGCATACTTGACACTGGCATTTGGCCCGAAAGTGAAAGTTTTCATGACAAAGGGATGTCAGAAGTCCCTTCTCGTTGGCGTGGTACTTGTGAAGATGAAGATTTTTGTAACAAGAAACTTATTGGTGCACGTTCGTTCAGTGAGGGAATGAAACACCGAAAGGAGAACATTTCAAAAACAGATGACTATGATTCTCCTAGAGATTACGAAGGACATGGGACCCATACATCTTCAACAGCAGCTGGCAGTCGTGTAGCAAATGCTGATTATTTCGGGTATGCAAAGGGGACAGCCACAGGAATAGCACCAAACGCTCGGTTAGCCATGTACAAAGTGTTGTTTCTTGATAACTCATATGATGCTGCAGCAAGTGACACATTAGCCGGAATGGATCAAGCTATAGAAGATGGCGTGGATCTGATGTCGCTATCATTAGGCTTTATCGAGACACGATTTTCTCAAAATCCTATTGCCATTGGAGCATTTGCAGCTATGGAAAAAGGGATCTTTGTATCTTGTTCAGCCGGAAATGCTGGCCCTCATTATTACACGATCACTAATGGAGCTCCTTGGATTACAACTGTTGGTGCAGGAAGCATAGACCGTAAATTGGCAGCATTCGTGACACCAAGTGATCAGAAGTACGGAACCCTAATTGGGAAATCGATTTACCCCGAAAATCTTTTGGTAGAAAGGGTCCCTATCTACTATGGATATGGAAACACAAGTAAAGAAACTTGTGACTATCTCGATCCTAAAGATGTTAAAGGTAAGTACGTTTTTTGTGAAAACGATTATGGATTAACACTTGAAGATTTTGAAGCCAGTGGAGCTGTTGGAGTTATTTCGAGCTCTGACTCTGGAAACTTTCTCCGACCAAAAGACTTCAATTTGCCATTCGTCGTACTGGACACCAAGGTGGCAGAGTCGTTAAAAAAATACATAATTAACACAAAAAACGCAAGTATCAGTGTAAAGTACGGTGAAACTGTGTTAGGAGATAAGCCAGCTCCACAAGTTGCATACTTTTCATCAAGAGGGCCTGACCAGAGATCTCCATGGATTCTAAAACCCGATCTTTTGGCACCTGGAGTCGATATCTTGGCTGCATGGGCACCAAATAGACAAAGTGCAACCATTGGAGATGATTATTTGCTTACTGATTATAATGTTGTATCTGGGACATCAATGGCTTCTCCACATGTAGTAGGCATAGCTGCCTTATTGAAATCAGCCCACAAGGACTGGAGTCCAGCTGCGATTCGGTCTGCAATGATGACAACGGCTGATATTCTCGACAACAATAAAAGCACAATCATTGACATGACCAGTGCAGAACAAGGTAACCCTCTAGATTTCGGTGCAGGTCAAGTTAACCCAAATAAAGCCATGGATCCTGGACTAGTTTACGACATTCAACCTGAAGACTACATCAACTATCTTTGTGCATTGAACTACACAAAAAACGAGATACGGATCATTTCAAAGAAAGCGGCGATTGATTGTTCAAATGCAACCCTTGATCTTAACTACCCTTCATTCATTCTAATTTTGAACAATACAAACACAACCCGTGTCACTTTTGAAAGGGTTTTAACGAATGTGGCGGAGACATCAAGTTCTATGTATCGAGCGATGGTGCAAACTCCTACAATAGGTATGAACATTGTCGTGGAGCCTGCAACGGTTTTTTTCAAAGGGAAGTAT
>CM067174.1:12057575-12077575 GCA_034093135.1 Erigeron breviscapus | reverse complement strand
TTATTATTATTATTATTATTATTATTATTATTATTATTATTATTATTATTATTATTATTATTATTATTATTATTATTATTATTATTATTATTATTATTATTATTATTATTATTATTATTATTATTATTATTATTATTATTATTATTATTATTATTATTATTATTATTATTATTATTATTATTATTATTATTATTATTATTATTATTATTATTATTATTATTATTATTATTATTATTATTATTATTATTATTATTATTATTATTATTATTATTATTATTATTATTATTATTATTATTATTATTATTATTATTATTATTATTATTATTATTATTATTATTATTATTATTATTATTATTATTATTATTATGTCATTATTATTATTATTATTATTATTATTATTATTATTATTATTATTATTATTATTATTATTATTATTATTATTATTATTATTATTATTATTATTATTGCGATATTATTATTATTATTATTATTATTATTATTATTATTATTATTATTATTATTATTATTATTATTATTATTATTATTATTGCATTAAGAATCAAACTAATGTCTTAATAAGAACAAAGTTAGAACAATAAGGCGACCCGACCCATTTTAAATGGTTCGTTTTGACATGTTACGCATCTCGTTAATGTTACAACCTTTTTCCCCGTGCCCTACACACTAAAATCATGGATCCACCTCTGGTCATCACTAAATGGTTCACAAAGAACCCGGCTTCTCATAGTTGATAGTTGTGCCTATGTTAATTTCAGAAACATAAAATTCAAATAAGATCAAGTTTTGAGAATTCTTAGTGAAAAAATATTGTTTCCTCAATATGAAACAAAATTTTTTCTAACTTAACTATAAATTGTTTTCTTCTTATACTATTTACATCTTAATATATACTAAAAGGTAACTGACCTAACTTCAATTGACCAATCACAGCCCTCAATTTCTCAAAATTAGTTAAATCAACACATGTCTAAATTAATTTACACTTTTTGGTTTTCCATCACCAATTTACATTTTAACCCAATTTAAAAATAATTAATACTTTATTTCATAATGTCTATCTAATAACAAAATATAGCTAAAAGTTAGAGAAGTTACAATAGTTGGATTAATACGAATTAATATTTATATCAATATTTTATTTTATATTATTAATTGTAATCAAACTAAAATATTGTTGTTATTAGTAATTGTAATCAGACTATAATTAGGATAATCATTGTTGTTACCAGTAATTGGATCAAACTATATATATTTTTTTTTTGACAGGTGCACATTACAATAATGCCGAAGCACTTCCCACCATAACATGGTGAGAACCAACTCAGCATTGGGTAGTCGGTTGTCTAAACCGGATCCCGCTACATCCAAACTGAGTTGGCTGCCATGGAAAAGCCCACGCGAGTACTCGCACCTAGGCAACCCACAACATCCAGTAAACTGGCCTGGGTTTTAATAGGGGCCGAGAAATGCTCCTGGCAAGTCTCGAACCCCCGCCTAGGGGGAAAACCAGGGTATCCTCGACCAGTGGGCTGGCTTCATTGGATAGGATCAAACTATATTTAGGATACAGATTCTTCTTATATAAACTGATCTCTACATATAAAATCACAACACACGAAATCTTTGAAAACCTCACGAACCAGCCGCTACTTTTATTGTTCTTAACAACCATGGCTAACGAAAATAAAATTACTTTTGCAAGATATCAATGAAAACTTGGTCAATTGTGTAATCAAAGTTAAGATATTGCTTCTCTGAAAAAGTTTGTATAAAAGAAACTTTACTACACCATCCAGCGTTGATATGATTTAGCATTCAGTATTAAAATTTGAATATATCTCAATTCCTTTTTAAGTATATTTTACATGTAACATATAATTTTTTTTTTGTTCTATATACTAATTCTTATATTAATAATATTGTAAAATCCGTGTATTTTACACGGTTCTAAAATCTAGTAGTATTATTATTTTATAAATAATCATTGATGATTTGTCTTAAAAATCAATTTTATTAAATATGAGCCAATCTTGAATCTTTAAAACAAGCTGAGCTCGACTTTTCCTTAAAACTTTGAATTGAGCCAAGCTCGAAATTATGTAAAAACGACTCGACCCAGCTAAAGTCCAAATTATAGCAAATACCATAGAGCTTTTTCATACAACGTTTTTTTTTTTTTAATCTACTGTAACAAGTTATTTTCAAATAAATATAAGCACCATAAATTAAGCTAACGCAATGGTCTACTAATTTACTTATCACTAGCAGCTAACTACTGGAATGAACTCTTGTAAAATGGCGTCTCTAAATTTTCCGGTGACGACGGTCTTCCGTCCACCACAAACCGTATCCACCGCCGTACCCCACTTCCGGCAACCACCCACCACCTTCAATTTCAGCTCAAAAACCTTATCTTTTAAATCAAAGGCCACCGCCGGCGGTGCTACAATTGAAGTTGAACTACTGAGTACTCAAGATATACCCACACCAATCCCCCTCAAAAAGGTAAACAAAAACTTGTATTCAAGAATCTTATAAACACAAACACACACATATAGATATAGTATATGTATATCCATATGTATATGATTGTATAAGTACCAATTGGTACAGATGCTGATACAAATAGATATAAGTACATAGATAGAGTCATATAGATCATTAGGGTTGAGGGGATATGCCGGTTAGGCTGTGTACATCTATGTCAAAACTTGCTACTGACTTACCTGAATAGGAAAACCTCGTATGCTTACGATTTTTAGATATAGGTAGATAGATGGATAGATATTTTTATACATACGCACGTGTATATACTTAGCATTAATATACTCGTATTACACAGTATCAGGGCCGGTCCTGAAGATTTAAGTGCCTAGGACGAGCCGGGAAAGAAAGGCCCATTTTATTATGAAAGCCCAATTCTAAAGTAGAAATGGAGTAGAAAGTTTAGTACTTTGAAACAATTCCTTTTTGGTTCAAAATGTTGACTTTAACAATGTCATTTTGTTTGCGGATTTGACTAGTTAGCTGAGTAAAATAGAAATGAGAATGCAAGTAGGATGAGTTCACGTGAATAATTTTAAGGGTTAAGTGCATGGGAATGTAACTAACTATGGCCGAAAAGTTATTGTGTGCATGAACTTACAGAACCTCTATTGTATGCATGAACCCTGCTAAATGTCTATTGTATCAAGAAACCGGGTAAAGGCTTATGTGGGCCCGGTTTCATCAGCAAACCCAGATTTCATCTTCAACCTAACAAATTCAGGTATAATTTTCAAACCCAAAAATGCCACCAACAAAAAGCTTCATTTCTAAACTTTTCCCTTCTTCTGTTTCATCACTGTTTGCTCCTACAACAATCCGGTCAGCTTCTGAGTCATCAAGATCAGTATTTTCGTCTTCAGAGTCTTCATCTGAAGTTGATTTCTCGTCATCTTCTTGAGTTAATTGATTCACAGTATCATTATCCTCCATAACTTCTTCAACCACGATGCACCACCGTCGACCACCACCGGGAACCCCCGTCGACCACCACTAGGCACCAGCCACAGCCGACCACCACCACGCACCACCGTCGCACATCATTTTGGTAGATCCCGATTTGAAGATCTTGATCTTGATGTTATATGATTTGATAGGTTTTCATATAGATCTTGATGGGTTTTCAACTATGAGAATGATTTGATGGGTTTTCATATAGATCTTGATAGGTTTTCATATAGGTTTAATATTATCTGGTAAGTGTGAATCCAAAGTCATCAAGCCACATAAAAAGTATTCGTGTATTCTTTAATTTTATTTTTTTAGTTCATGCATCCAATAGAGGTTCTGTAAGTTCATGCACACAATAACTTTTCGGTCATAGTTAATTACATTTCCATGCACTTAACCCCACATAAAAAGTCAAATTGTGACCGGTTACCCTTTCAGCAGGTCATTCGTGTATTCTTTAATTTTTTTTTTTTAGTTCATGCATACAATAGAGGTTCTGTAAGTTCATGCACACAATAACTTTTCGGTCATAGTTAATTACATTTCCATGCACTTAACCCTAATTTTAAATAGAAGAGTAAACCCTCTTGTGTAACCTTCTGCAAGACTAACTTATAGGTTAAAGGTTTTAGAAGTATGATGTTTGGACTTGAAGAAGAATAATTGTGTGCTTCGTGTTGGGTTTTTGTAGGTTTTGATCCCAATTGGGTTAGGTACAGAAGAAATGGAAGCTGTTATAATGGTGAATGTACTGCGTCAAGCTGGTGCGGATGTTATTGTTGCTTCAGTTGAGTCTGAACTAGAAGTTAAACTATCAGGCGGTACCATACTTGTTGCTGATACATCCATTTCCGAATGCTCAGATCAAACTTTTGATCTTGTTGCTCTTCCCGTAAGTTCATCAAACTTCAATTCTTTACACGTGTTGCATCAGCCTGTTCTTTGCTTTGTTATGCTATCTAACATTATGATCATTCTTTTCGCACTTTATTTTTTATGGTACTTCTTTGTTATTTATCTTACTTAACCATCTCTAGGGAGGCATGCCTGGTTCTGTCCGTTTAAGAGACTGTAAAGCACTCGAAGAAATTACTAAGAAGCAAGCTGAAGAAAAACGGTTATATGGGGCTATATGCGCTGCGCCAGCTGTGACACTTTTGCCTTGGGGTCTTCTCAAGAGAAAAAAGGTATACATGCGCGTTAAGCATTTAATACTATGTTTTGTGTATATGAAAATATACTACATGCGTGGTGATTTAATTATGAATGGGCGTTTCCACCCAGACAACGTGTCATCCAGCATTTTGGCATAAGCTTCCGACTTTCCGGGCTGTCAAAACAAATCTTCAAGTTTCTGAAGAGTTAACAACTAGTCGTGGCCCTGCTACCAGCTTTCAGTTTTCTGTATCACTAGTCGAGCAACTTTTTGGGGAGTCTGCTTCCATGGAGATGGGAAAATATTTGGTGAGACCTACAAGTATATCGCCTTTTACAATGTTTTGTATCTTTTCTTAGGTGTGTTCGTTATGGATATCAAAAGTTGAGATGTGATGTAGTTATTCGCTATTTAGGACTGCCAAATTTAGATTTATTTAGGGTCCGTAGAGCTCTTAATTTTATGGTTCTATTACGGATAATCAATTCAACTTGATTTGTTCTCTTTTTTTTCGATTACACAAGTTAATGGACACTGCTGATGAGCTTTCCCGGAAGGAAGAGTATAACGAAGTTGGGTGGGCTGTTGATCATACGCCTCGTGTAAGAGTTTCATATTTTCTTCTTCATGAGATATCTGATCAATGTATATATGTTATAACTGTTATTCTTCGTCTAATCACCACAGGTTCTCATTCCTATTGCAAATGGATCTGAAGATATTGAGGTGGTTACAGTAGTAGATATACTGCGAAGAGCTAAGCTAGATGTTACGGTTGCTTCAATGGAAAAAACTTTGCCAGTTTTGGGGTCGCAGGGGATAAAAATGGTTGCAGACAAGTTAATCAAAAATGCGGCTGAATCAACATATGATTTGATCATTCTACCAGTGAGTCAAACAAAGTGACTTTTTACACATATTTTTAGAACGTCTCTCCATTCTAAGCATCTTATGGCCACTCATGTTTCTGAATACTGAATTCTAGGGTGAAGCTTCTGGTGTAGAGCGGCTACAAAAATCCAGGATTTTGAAAAAGTTGCTTAAAGAACAAGATTCTGATGGACGAAAGTACGGGGCAATGTGCTCTTCAGTTTCAGTTCTTCAGAAACAAGGACTACTCCAAGTAAGTTCATCTCTAATTAACTTTTGTAGTCATCATACTTGACGCACTTGTGAATCTCGACACACTCAAACAAGAAAGGATCAATCCGGGATACTATTTGATAATAACGGGTATACGTAAAAAGTTTGGCTGTAAAGAAAATGAGTTGACTTTCACTTAAAGTGTTTTCAAATGTTTACAATCTTTTGAACTGTTTCATCATTAAAATGTTATACTTTTAATTTTGAGAATATATTTTTGTAATCATTTATAAGTTATAACCCTAGTTGACCCATTTTCACTTGTAATCAGCAAGCTCTCTGTTTTAATCCGATATTCATCTGTCGTTATTCCATCTCTATAGACTAAACTGAAAGTTTTGTTTCTGTCAGAACAAAAAAGCAACTTCTCATCCTTCAGTGCTGAGTAAGCTTGAGAGCAATGCCTTGGTCAATTCTCAAGTTGTCATCGATGGCAGACTAATCACGTGCAGGGGTTTTTCAAGTACCCCAGAATTTGCACTGGCTATTATCGCCAAGTTTTTTGACCATGGAAGAGCAAAAAGTGTAGCGGCAGGCCTTGTTTTTGAATACCGAGCAACCTAGACGTATGTGAAAGATATGAAAGCAACATAATTCTACTGGGTGGTCGCTTATAACCTCATATGTTGATCGCAAGGGTTAGCGGTTGAATCGAGAATCGAGTTCAACCAGATGCTCCTGAGGTGGTTTTGTTGGCATATAAAAGGTTCACTATGGCTAGTCATTGCATGATTCACCTTATTTTAGCCCTCTGAGCTCCTTTAAGTAATATGTTGCATGTCTATTTGGCTTGTAACCTCTTCATAAATGTAGGTTATATTACAAAAAAATTCTTATTTAGCAATGCCATTTTTATATGGCTGGATATGTGCCTAAAACACTAAACAGTTGATCATCTTTACATCGCAAAACATGCAAGAAACAAACAAGCTCCAACATAAATTATACTTCTGCATGTCATAAGCAGTCTGTACATAGACAACTAGATCCTTACATATGTAGGAAACAAGATCAAAATCACATGTATATGGACACATTCAGAATTACTTTAATTTTGGTCATCTATATTCTATACTTTTGATAAGTCCATATTTTGTACATTTAGTATACATTAGTATGTTACCAGGACTTGGTTTGGTTTATGCGGCACACTTATCTATCTACCCAGGTCCCAACAACGTTCTTCGCGAACTCAGTCTTCTACATTCACAAAACTTCATTTTGTTCAGGAACCTGCAATAACGTATAATATTGATTTTGTAAAGGTTATGTGTTTGCCATGAAATATATGTTTTAAAATGATATGGTATGGTGATATCATCTTTTCAATTCAAAAGGTGCAGTCTTTTTATATTACTGTGAGTACTAAATTGTTTATAACTATCCTGATAACTGGAAAATGATATCAATCAATGAATACTATGGATACCTGTCCAAAGCCATTTTATCATGAAGATCTTACATTGATACACATTAAGGCAGTTGTACAACAATGTTACAATTACCATGACCAGTAAGGGTTTGATCCTCATGACCAGTAAAGTTGGAGCCCTTGCCTTTGGAGATAGAGGTTAAGGGTTTGATCCTCATGACCAGTAAAGTTGGAGGTCCTTTTTTACTTTTGGTAGAACCTAGAAGCAACATCTCTATCTTTGGTAGGGGTCAGACTGTATACATCTCAACCTCCCCCATACATGGTCGAAGACGGTATTGGGACGCTATCTACATCTCAACCTCCCCCATACAACGTCGAAGATGGTATTGGGACCCAAAACCCGTGAAAAACGGCATTGGGAGTTACTTTTTTTTTTTTTCTGTACTACAATGTTACAATTACACACCTGACTATTATGTGCGCCAATGATTTCCTCCTGGAGAGTTGGCCTATACAAAAAGAAAACAGGTTATTTGGATTTTGGAGTACATTCACAACGTGGTTTCATGAGAAAGGAAATGACCACGGTTGTCCAGAATATATATCTGTTTGTTCTGCAACTGATGGTTGAGTTGTTTGAGCTTACCAGTTTCTGCTTCAAACTACAATGTATACGCCTGTTGAACCATAAAGATGTCAAGTACATTACAAGTTTCCATGATATCGACATGTAAGAAGCTAAATACCATGAGCAATAGTCATCATTGGTGTTTTCTAAACCCCTTTACTCATAAGAAAGATCCAACATACATGAATGCATACACATACCGTCTGAGTATCAAATAGAAAGATACTATAGTTGTTTAAGATGACCTGTTTTCGAGCCCTTGACCTTGCAGCAGATTCTCTATTTTTTATCCTTCTTTTCCACCTTCTTTCCCCCACTTTCTCCAAAGTACCACTCCGATTTCTTTTATGAATACCACCTTCCCCCTTTTCATAAAATGGTGGTGATGGTGTCATGGCGATCTTGGACTAAGGGTAGTGTGTATTGAATAATCATTCTTTCCATATATAGAAACTCCATCTGCACGACTAACTATAGAAGAAGTGATATGAGCAGCGGGTTTTGGGTTAATTTTCTGCAAGTCAACATCACTTTTACTCTTTGTAACAACTGCTTGCTGATGAAATCCATGGTTCTGACTCTGGTTTTTGAACCCAATAGCGTAACTTCTTTCCTTCCCATTAGGCCTTCCATTTGATTGAGTTTCATTATTTTCCGTAGCTACCCCTGCTTTCTGCAAGAAGTCCTCTAGTGTCATTTCACCCAAAGCTGCTTGCTTTTGTTGTCGCTGCAAGTTTGGTTCATCGATCAAATATTCAAATCCACATCATTTTCTTTCACCAACTCTCTCCAAACTCCATCAACCGTTTTTTGGCTTATCTTATGTGCAAGAGGAAAGTGTGTAGGAGAAGGGTGTGTCATGTATGGAGTAGGTGGACCCAAAGTCTATTTCAAACATATATGATATATCAATCTCTCCCATATACCGTCGAAGACAGTATTGGGACTCATAATCCGTGGAAGACGGCATTGGGTGTTACTTACAATGATGTTACATAAGATGGAATGTTGGGCCATAAAAAAGTCATTATAGTTCATTACACGATATGTATGCAGCATATAAATATGAAAGTTTGTGGATTTATTGCTAAATGAAGATGGATAGGATTAGAAATGATGGATTGTCACTCAATTGTGGCTCTATTTTATGCTTTTTTGAACACTGTTTAATTATGTATAAGCAACAGACTTGCTGATTCTGGCCGGTTTTTCAGGTTCACAGGTTTGTTTCAGTTCTATTTTAGCAACCCACCTTGGCGCCTTCCAGATTAACGGATAAAGTATTGTAGTAATGTAGTATTAAAACTGAACCTATGTGATTTAATAAGCAGTAACTTCTTCGGTACATAGATTATACATTACCTTATAACAAGATCCTTAACATGAGTAGAGAAACAGACTATATCACATGTATAGAGCAGTAAAAATGACCATGTAGAAATGACCAAATCTGAAGCATAATTCTCGTGTCGTGTGCATTGGGAGTTGGTGCTTTACTTCAGATTTGGTCATTTCTGCAGACGTAATTATGCATTTTATGTGTTACATAAGACACGAATCAATGATCACCGAAAACAAAAGAATATAGCCAAAACACGCTAAAACTTTTATTGAAGAAAACTAACTCAAAACTCCGATATTCAGTGTGTATATAATCCCTACCCATAGCACGGAATATATAGACTAACCAAACCATGTTAGACTATAACTAGGATTTCACTAATTATCTAGACACATAATAAGATAAACACAAATAAGGAAACTATTAACTAACCCTATTTGAGTTAAACTTGGATTACACTCCAATTCTTATTGTTGTAGAACTCGATCCACACATCAAGCCATAACCGAGCTCAGTAAATTCGCCAACATTACATTCATCTACCAAGGTCCACTTAATGTTCTTCGCAAAGATGATCCACTACTTCCCAATTTTATTTTCTCCGGTACCTACAAAAACGGATAAAACTTGTTTAATAACCAAGGAAGTTGATCCATTTTTCAAGGTATCATCAATTACTGGGACTCTCGGAGCAATTTTAATCAATGAGTGAGGTAGTCAGAATACAAGGCTATAACTGCATACCTGAATGTTCTTCTGTGACTCCATGATTTCTTCCTGTAGTAACGACAAATAAAACAAGAAAACAGGTTTTACCATAAAGATTTACATTGTTGTTTCATGGACGCAAACATGATGACAATTTTTTAGGATACAGACCTGCTTTATCTGCAACTCATGGTTAAGCTCTTTGAGTTTTGCAGCTTCTGCTTCCAAATTTGATGTATACTCCTGTTGAAGCAATAAAAATCTTGTAAGCATTATATCTTTCGCTTCGGTTTCTATACTATATAGGACGAGGTCATTAGTCGATAGTTACTAAGGATATGTAGGTGCAATTTAAAACCACAAAATATAAGAAAACTCCGGACTATATGACTGCTAGCAAGCCAGGATGGGTGATGAAGAATTTGACCTGTTTCCGAGCCCTTGACCTTGCAGCAGATTCTCTGTTTTTAATCATGCGTTTGCTCCTCCTCTGTATCACTCTTTCCAAAATGGCACTCCTTTTCTTTTCATTAAAACCACCTTCACCGTATGCATAGGATGGTGGTGGTTGTGGTGGTGGTGATGAATCGAAATAACTACTTGGAGACAAATATGACAGATTATCGGTCTTTTCCCTCTTAGGAACTTCATTTACTGGACTACCCGAAGAGGTGAGGTTAATGGCAGCTTGTTTTGGAAGAAATTTCTGCCTTTTAACGTCTATTTTAGTCTCTGTATGATCTGCTTCTTGATAAAACCCTTGATTCCGGTTCCTGTTTATGAACCCAAAAACAGAATTACTATAATCACCAAAAAGCCTTCCATTTGGTAGAACTTGGCTATTTTGTTGAGTTGCTGTTTTTCGCAAGAATGCCTCCAGTGTCATCTCACCTGCAGTTAATTGTTCCTCTTGCGACTGCAAGTTTGGTTCTTTGATCAGATCCACATCTTTGCATCCACCATTTTCTTTATGCAAATCTTCTGTTTTCTTGTCAAGTATGCCTGGTAAAATTAAAGAACCTTGCTTTTGCATATTCCCAATATTCTTTACACTGTCTGAGTTTTGTGTCATTGCGCTAGTCTCTTCAGAACTCCAAATGTTCTTAAAAAATTCATCCATATCCATTGATCCTGAGTCTTTACCACTTTCAGCAAACGTTGTTTGTAATTCATCGAAAGTCATCATGTCCATTGATGACTTTTGGGTCGATGGCCAATTCGTCAGCATTGCCTTGTAAATGCAGTTATAGAAGTTTATCAATGAACTCAGTGCCCCTTTATCCAATACCCGTCAAAATTTACCAAGATGAAGCTATTCTCTTGATATTCATCAAATTAGCCGAATTAAAATGTGGGAATGCTTACAGTTTAATCTAAAACAGCAACTAACTTTTCATATTGTAGATTCACGAAGAGTTAATTCATTTAGCTAAAGATATATTTAAAGTTTCATTATGTCTTAGACACGGAGCCATAGTATTTTTTTGCGTGGGGTCAAATTTAGAAGTCGTATGTTATACTCAGGTCGAACCTGGCCTGGGATTTTTAACGCCTAAAACGGGTAGCTTGAAGATGCCTCTACTAAATTTTTGTAAAGAGATACCAAATTTTTCTTTATATGTCTGGGACATACTCAACCTAGAAGCTCATTTTTATGTCCATTTTTGTTTAATTAGAAAAACTATTTAAAAGAAATTTTTGTAAAAAAAAAACCTAAATAGTTTATAAACTAACCTTCAATTTCAACTAACAATTTTAAAAATATGGTTATTTTAAAAAAGAAAGAAAGGTTAAAGTGTTGAATTATTGTTATTACTTTAAAACAAAAAACCTACATAAAAAAGAAAGTCACATAAATTCCATTATGACTTTAACAATAAGTTTTTAACTATATAAAATATGCTTCCATTATTATCTATTTAGTTTCTTCTCATTTTTAGTGACAAAATTCTAAGTATATTCTTAAAATAAATTTAAATTTTTTACATAGTATCAAAATTGAAGACACTGTCCTCAAGCTAAATCCGCCCTAATGTCTACAACTTAACATTTTATGTCTCATCTAACCATCAAAATACTAGAACTTGTCTCTTTTCAACCATTTGGTAACCCGAAATCTGTGACAAGGTTGCAAAATCTTTTCTACCAGGATATTTCGTAACATGAATTAGCTTACTAGGGCGATGTAAAACAATTTGGGTTCTCTAATCTCTAATGACTAATTAAATACTATGCAAACAAGGTTATAGGGAATCTTCACAATACTGTCACGGGTTCTCAACTAAACTATTTCACGTATATATTGGACAAAATGTTTCCTTTTTGAGGGTATGTTATATTTTTATAAGGAAAATGCAAAATGGAGACGTAAGGCTTCACTTAACGTGCATAAAAAATTATATTTTTCCGTATCAAAAGCCCATCCCGTGAATTTTATGATAAATGTACAACTATTTAATGAAACTTAATGAAAACCCTTAGAGCTTCGTTTAGCAAAACCCATATTATAAATACTATAATATGAACCTTCCATTAGGGTTAAATCCAGTTCTTATTCAAGTAATATATATAGGTCATGAAGCAATGAAATGCTACCATACTCAATCCATCATCAAGAAAGTGAAACAAACAACAGCAAAAGATTTGATACTATCTTAATGTTTCTTCTATGCTAGTCAAGTTTCATGAAAAATGTTAAAATCAAATCAAGCTATCTATACGATTATAGGGTAGAGATCACCTCGATCCCTTCAAATTAACTTATGGGGTAAAATTGAACATATCATGACTTTGGATTAAAATCAAATGTCAAAATTAAAAGATAATTATTAAATCTGGACCCTTGATTTTAATTCAATGGTCAAAATTCTCTCAACTTTACCGCTCAAGTTATGATATCTAGAGAAAGCCCGCTCACCATTATATATAACCACCATGTTGTCTCCATACCAAGATTTCCCAATATACCCTTTAAAAAGCACATTCGTACATACATAGTCGGTTGGACCATTCACACCACTAGTTTCCCCTAGTCCTATTCAGCAGTGCCTGGGGACGCATCGAGATAATGTATGCATCTTCTCTCTTTCCAACTTTGTGAAGAAGATGATGTAAAATTATGTTTTACAATATTGATCCCTTGATAGTATTTTAAAACACATTTTAACCCTTAGTATATAGCCTATTCATAGCCCCTTAAACTTATAAATGATTAAATATTTTGCCATAGGTTTATTTAAAAAAGAAAGTTTATTTCGGTTAATACTACTTAGCTATCAGTGTAGATTTTAGATGTGAAATTTTGGGGTTTACATATTTTATTTCTTCTTGTAATTACATCTTGGATTTTATATATTTGTTTTCTTAAATTATAACTAGTAAAAATATTCTAATTAAATATAATATTAGAAAATCTTTTAATCAATCAATAGAAAGCTTCAACTTTAACTAAAACATCTCATAACTTAACTAAACAAGTTATTTGTAACTAACTATAAATTACTCTTTTCAATAGATCGATGACTATAACATAAGAAAATAATTGAAGTGTTTGCTTCAATATATACATGAATTTTGGCACGTTATTTATCGTTATTAATTTTGGCGACCCCTCTTATAGATATTTGGCTCCGTCACTCAACGAGTCATGACGAGTCTTGTGGCTTCCATTACGGAGTGGTCTTCTAAAAATTATCATGCATTATATTATATATATCCTAAAACCCGTGCAACGGTTTCGTGCCTTTCACTTTTTCATTTTTTCAATAATTATATATAGATAATGACAAAAATAATTTACAAAGAAAGACATAGATGGGGTAGTACAAGACTTTTACCTAAAGCTTTTAAACGTCGTGAGTTCCATTCTAGCAACCCCCCACCTTCATTTTTATCTTCTCAAACAACGTCATTTTCTTTATTATTTTTCTAACTTTACTTTTTAATGTTGGGTTGCGTTATTGGGCTTGGATTTCATGTGACCGGATTATAAAAGAAATTTTAATATATTAAAATGATTTTCATTTGTTGAAATTATTTGTAGGAATCTTTGTTTGTATCTATATTTTTTAGATACATATGTTTATGTTTTTGAAATTTATTCTTGTGTCCAGGTATTTTTTTTTCCATTTGTGTTTTTACTTTATTTAGTAAATGCTTTTATTATTCACATTTGTAAAAAATAGGTAAATAAGTAACCCCTAATGTCGATTTTTACGATTTTTGAGTCTCGATCAATACCTTTATTTTTATTAAATGTTATAAAAATACCATCATTAATATTAATAAAATATCACTTTCATTTTTTTCCCATTATACATTATGTTCATAACATATTTTCTTAAAAAAGTATCAGCATTAATATTAATGTAATAATTATTATACATGTTTCTTTAAATTTGTTAATATAATTATTACTTAGCTTTTAACTTTGACATCATTAACGTAAAATTAGTATTGTTATAAATTTTAATAATAATAGTTTTTTTAAATCGTTAAAAAGTTACTCCCGCGGCAACGGGTAACTTCCTCGTTAAGATCCAAAATTAAAATTGCACTAGTTTTTATTTTCCCTTTCCCTTTTTTTTTCAATTCTCAATTAAGGAATTGAAACGCCTAATACCCCTTTCATTTTATAGATAATTACCCCTTTACCAGCACCACCACTACAATGACCACCGACCACCGTCAACCACCGCCATCTACAACAACCTCCAGCCACCGCTGCCTAGAACCACCATCAGCCACCGCCGCCTAGAACCACCACCTATCAACTCCAGCCACCGCCGCGCCACCACCACCACCTTCGTACGATCACCACCACCACCATATCCTCCACCCCCGCCGCCGCCGCCACGGATACTTCAACAAGTCGGTCAATTTAAGGAATTGAAGTAAAATTACCCCTGTCTTTTTCGTTCTAATCTTCCATTCGCTCCTGAACTACCGAAACTGCCCTCAAATATTAGACAACACGCTCCATCTTCTTCCTCATCAATCACCACATAAGAAGGACGATGTTATGATGAATAAGAAGAACGACGGTGATGATGAAGAACAGTGGATCTGATGGCGGCGGCTGGTGGCAGGTAGATCCGAACGATGGCGGCGATGATGAAGAAGAAGACCGGAAATGTGATCGGAAATTTTGTTGTACGTAGGTGGGTGTAAGTGTGTGTTTTTGGTTTAACCAAGGTTGTAAAAATCGGCGGTCAACAGTGGTCAACGACGGTCAACGGCCCAAAAAGGTCAGATAATTCTGATATGGGTTATCGATGTAAAGAAAAAGGGGGTTAAAGTCGATTGTTTTGGGGAAATTTTGTAAGATAAGGCCTCTCCCTAAGCCTTCGTCGACACCTCTTCGACAAGCTCTTCGACCACGAAGACTTAGGGAGCAAATCGTCGAAGCCCTCATCCTTCAAGCCGTTTCCATGCACCGAAGAGGGTAGACGAGAAGGAGGGAGAGGGAGTGGGGCCGAGCTGTAGTTTATTTCGTTTCTTTTTTCTTTTTTTTTTATTTGTTTGCCTTTTTTTTTTCTTTCTATATTTGTTACATGGGTGTTGAGGTTTTTTTGAAAGAAAATGAAAGCAGCTCTGGTGATGGACTGATGGGTAGAAGAAGGCTTATTTGCAATTTCATAATTGTTTTTTAAGACATTGTATTTGTTTGAAATTCCATTATGCCCCCTCTAGTTTACATACCTTGCATATTTAGATAAATATACTTATATTATTGACATTAATGTTATACTAAATATTAATGATATACTAGTATTTATTATTTTAGTTAATGTAATGGTAATGTAATGTTTGATTTAAGAATAATTTATATTTTTTTGTGTAAATATAAAATTAAATAAATAAAAGTTGTGGAAGAGGTGTGGAAGAGGGGTTATAGGGAGTGAGTGTGGAAGAGGGTGGATGAAGAGAGAGAAAAACTGATGTGGCAGTGTGGAAGAGGTGTGGAAGAGGTGTTGGGTGTTCTAGCTTAGGGAGAGGCCTAAGAAGAACGGAGGAAAATGAGTTTGGAGATATTTTTGTTGTGGTTGGTCGGCAAGTGGGGTGGTGGTGGGGTTTATAATTAATTAATACACCATGGATTTCATTTGTAATGAAGATAAATCTACATTTACAAATTACAATATAGGTCCTTTGGCAGTGTTTTCATATACCGCAAAACCCTTATATATATATAATCTGTGTATTAGTTTAGCCCTTTAAAACAATAATAGATTATATAGTCTGTCATCTCTATAAAAACGCATTCATTAATTTCACAAGTAACATTATGGTTGTTTTAATTTTAGTTTTGTAATAACATTTTATGTTATATATGTGTAACGGACAACAAAAGTTCTAGCTAAAGGAAAATAAGTACCACTTTATAAATTTTCGTCAACATGACATATCGCACGTTGTAAATTCTCGCCGCTGCATCACGCTTTGTTTTAGCTAAATAGTTTACAAAGCTAAGCATTATGAATACAATTTATATACGCGAGACTCAAAATCTTGTGCTAAAGAACGTGGAGGTATGAGTCCTCAAAACAAGTTAAGTTTTTATTTCAGGCAAATTTAAAAGGGTCTACTCAACATGAATTAGGTGTTAATGAACTTTTTTACAGGAACCTTTCACAAAATTCCCCAACTAATAGTTATCTATTTTCCAATTTTTACTAAAAAACGACGAGTAAATTATTATCAATAATTACAAAAAAAACATCGAAGAAGTCTAAAGATCCACCTCCAAAAGAAGAAGGCAATAAGGTTAAATGATAGTATATAAATAAGATTATAAATAATATGAACAATGCATGCCTTATCTTCTTACTTTTACGACTATCTGTCCTTCTACATACATAAATGTCAATACTCATTTCTCACGTCTGATGTCATCTTTTCACATTACCATGCGTCAAAATAATATTTTTTTTAACAACAAATTCTAAATTACTACTACTATCTTATTTAAATACACCAAAAAAATACCATTGTCAAGGTTTGAACCTTGGTCTTCTATCCAAAAGGTCAAAGCCTCTACCACCCCACCTAAGTAGTGATGGCTCATGCGTCAAAATAAATGATTAAGAAGATTTATAGTCACAAAATGTAGTAGTTTCTCTACAATTATACAAGATATAGATGGTAATTTTTTTATTAGCACAACCAAGATGGGACAAGCATATTGCATATTGTTCATGAAAAGTATACTAGGGGAAATTAACTTGAGAAGATTTTACCTTATAGAGGTAAAGTTTCTATATCTCTCTTGTTGAACTGTAGCAGTTTAGTTCCAACAATAAAACAAAAACAAAAAATTGAAAAAAGACAAGTCACAAGTGTACTGAGATCTTTCATGAGTCCCTCTCTCCATTTATATTATAGGCTCTCAAAAGATGGTAACATTATTCATGAGAAGTTAATTTGTTTAGCTTAAAATATATTTACATAAAAACCCTTTTAACAAGAGGATTTTTTTATAAGCCCTCAATATTATTTACATGTCATGTCCCTTTGTAAAAAAAAAATACTCCCTCCGTCCCATTAGAAGTGTCTTACTTTGAATATTCAAAGTCTTAATATTTTAACTTTGACCTTTGATAAAAAATTTTGTGTTATTTAAATTTTGATAAAATATATATCATTAAAAAACACGTCTAAAACACAATCAATTCATATAAATTTCATCAAGTATTATGTAACACAAATAAAGTAATTTAAGGTCAAAGTTACAAATTATAGACTTTAAAAATTAAAAACATGACACAATTGTAAGGGTGGCGTGACCATCATATAGGAGCATTGTGATATATCACCGTGGTCATTTTGTAGAGGTATGTGTAATAATATTATGTAGTGTAGGATATATTGAAGGTCATCCAGTTTTAACGTAATGTTCGGATGAAAAAGTACGTTCATCGTGAGAATGAGAATGATATGACAACTTTTTTCAGTGTGATGGATGAATGTTTGCGACTCTTCCCTACTCTTAATGTAGTCAGGTGTTACTCGGCCGACAGGTATGGTTACCAAACTCTTTACACACTCTCCTGTTATTTCCTCGTTTGGCCAGAGGCCCTTATGAAAGCAGTCTCTCTACCTCTGGGTAGATGCAAAACTGTCTACATTCCACCTCCCCATTCCCCGTACGTAGGGATTAACAGTTATTGTTGTTGTTATTGGATGTAATCATTGAGGATGCTCGGTGCTCTTGTGGAAAGAAAGAAAGATGCGGTTCGGGTCGGGTCGGGGCTTACTTGCCTTAATTTCTCTGTTTTCCTTTTTTATGTAAGTTTTAGGTGTTGCAAGTTTAGAATAATGGCTGAGCCATAAGTTTGGCTAAAAAGGAAGGGATTAGTACCTCATAATGTAAACTATTTTACCCGAATTGTGATAGTGTGTATCGAACTTCAATCTTGTGCATTGTATGTAATGAACTTTAAAATCCTGTCCATTGTATGTATTCAACCAATCAAAAACTTACAAGTGACAGATTATATGGTTGCCACATATACTCGAATACATACAATGAACAAGATTTGAAAGTTCATTACATACAATGCACAAGATTAAAGTTCGATACACATAATGACAATTTGTGTAAAGTTGTTTACATTCTAATATACTAATCCAAAAAAGTAAATAACCAAGTACTAACAGATTATGTTAAACTTTATCTAAGATTAGTATGTATATTTGTATAAGTTAAAAGATGAAGGGAGTATATGTAACTTACCTTACTTGGAAAATACACCTAATTTGAGGAGAAGGAAGAAGTTGGAGTCCTAATGAAGTAATGATTGCTCGGTCATTATCATGTATTTAGATGCGATCTCAACGAAGTTAAAGTAGTTGGGAGAGATCCTTACCGTCCATTTTTGCTTACACAAATACCCTGATATTTTCGTTATCCAAGAATTATTTGTTTTTAAAAAATAGAATATAATTTTGTCTTTATCCATTTATCGACATAGAAATTTTTCCAAAAACAGGGTCGATCTTCGGGAAGGTAGGGCACAATGAATGATATCGTCGTCGACAAGGCTGGCCATTGGCTGTTATTATATATCGACATAATTTCAGTTGACAAAAATTTAATATAAAAATTTTAAGTCATAATGTCCAAAAGGTTTCTGACATTTTTCTCATTTAATTTCTTGTTATCCATGAAACTAATATTTCCTGAAAGTATAAATTTTACAAACGTTTAAAACAAGAAAGTCGGTTCGTATAGTTGTATATAAAAACCAGATGTATGCTCGCGTGATGCGATGACGATGGAAGTAACGGCGGTGGTGTGACGACGACGGTGGCGAGGGTGGCGATGGCGGTGTGCCGCTGAATAAATATAAAATTATTTGATGTAAAAATTAAGGGTTAATAGTTATTTAAGGGTAAGAAAATCTATCTTATACTCCATATTATTTCATTAAAGGTATAATAGATATATTAAGAGTAAAGATATCCTCAAGTAACACATGAAATGTCTAAATGTGTTTATATGTGATTATTTTTCTTTAAAGCTATAAACTTATTTACACGAAGACTCAAATTTCTAAATAATAATTATATTTTACAAACTCATTTTCAACCAAGTATATTTCATTATAATAATAGAACTTAACTCACAATTCGCATTACAACAAATTTGCCGTTTGTACGCACTTTTTCTGCGCACTTTTTAAAAATGCGTAAATTTTTGTT
This sequence comes from Erigeron breviscapus, assembly GCA_034093135.1. Lineage (NCBI taxonomy): Eukaryota > Viridiplantae > Streptophyta > Magnoliopsida > Asterales > Asteraceae > Erigeron > Erigeron breviscapus. The sequence goes on along the minus strand of CM067174.1, from coordinate 12,058,005 downwards.
AAGTTGTTCGCACTTAAAAATGTGTACAAATAGTCTACATTAAAAAGTGCGAAAAAAGTTACAAGTTTCACAATTAAAAGTGTGAAGAAAAATGTTTACACACTAATAAGTGTGTACAATATTAGATTTGTACACACTTTTAAATGTATAAATCATTTTCTTCGCGGGTGATTTCTACGCACTGAAAAATCATTTCTTCACGGGTTATCTTTTCTCAAGTGCGTAGAATTCAGTCGCGAAGCAATGATCTTTACACTTATAAGTGCATAAAGTATAAAATTTGTACACACTTATTAGTGTGAACATTTTTTCTTCACACTTTTAAATGTGAAGCTTGTAGTTTTTTTCGCACTTTTTAATGTAAACTATTTGTACACATTTTTAAGTGCGAACGATTCAACAAAAATTTACGCACTTTTTGAAATTGTGT
>CM067174.1:12040075-12052575 GCA_034093135.1 Erigeron breviscapus | reverse complement strand
AAATTTACTTTCATGCAAAGTGTATGCTTAAAAGTATTTTTCTCAAGGAAATGACTTTGTATTTATAGGCAACAAAATTCACCAGTGAATTTTGTGCCGTACAAATATGGTTGCATACATTTAATGATCCGACAAGAACATTAAATGTATTGGATAATGAATAAGGATAAAGTCACATCAAATGACTTTGTGTCCTTTTATCCAACCACCTTTACACACACAAACTTTGGTAAAGAACAAGTGGATTGTTCTTAGGAAAGTGTGTAAAGGGAAAAGTCAATCCTCGATATCAGTGTTCAGACTTGTAGGGTCTAGAACACTGACAATCCTCCAGTGTACAGATCTGGTAAGACTTTCCAGTGGACTCCGCCATTTGTCAGTCTTCTTTCTTCAGACTTCAGTCTTTGACTTCAGTCAGAATGTCTTCAGTAGAGTTGATCTGGACTGGGGTGAAGTCCAGTGAGCTCATCTGGAGAATACTCCAGATTTCCTATACAAGTATTTTGCTCACTGGTCTTCCATTATTTCTGGACAAATCTTCAGAGGGACTCCAGATTCCAAGTCTGGAGTAGGTCCAGTAGAACACGTTTCTGGTCAGATCTTCAGTGAGGCTCCAGTAGTCGAGTCTGGAGCGAATCCAGTAAATCTGGACTAAATCTGGACCTAACAAATTCCCCCTATTTGTTTAGAAATAATGCAAGTGTTTTCAAGCTTGAATCTATAAAATTTTGTATGCTTGAAAAACACAAGGTTGTGCGGAATCAAGATAATACAAATAAGTATGTATCCTAACAACCTATGAGTTACAAATGATCTATATTTGTCAAATAACTCTTTTGGATCGAGATACTTAAAGTTGTGAAGTATCCCAGTTTAAGATCGAGAGTATTTGGACAAATTTACTTTCATGCAAAGTGTATGCTTAAAAGTATTTTTCTCAAGGAAATGACTTTGTATTTATAGGCAACAAAATTCACCAGTGAATTTTGTGCCGTACAAATATGGTTGCATACATTTAATGATCCGACAAGAACATTAAATGTATTGGATAATGAATAAGGATAAAGTCACATCAAATGACTTTGTGTCCTTTTATCCAACCACCTTTACACACACAAACTTTGGTAAAGAACAAGTGGATTGTTCTTAGGAAAGTGTGTAAAGGGAAAAGTCAATCCTCGATATCAGTGTTCAGACTTGTAGGGTCTAGAACACTGACAATCCTCCAGTGTACAGATCTGGTAAGACTTTCCAGTGGACTCCGCCATTTGTCAGTCTTCTTTCTTCAGACTTCAGTCTTTGACTTCAGTCAGAATGTCTTCAGTAGAGTTGATCTGGACTGGGGTGAAGTCCAGTGAGCTCATCTGGAGAATACTCCAGATTTCCTATACAAGTATTTTGCTCACTGGTCTTCCATTATTTCTGGACAAATCTTCAGAGGGACTCCAGATTCCAAGTCTGGAGTAGGTCCAGTAGAACACGTTTCTGGTCAGATCTTCAGTGAGGCTCCAGTAGTCGAGTCTGGAGCGATCCAGTAAATCTGGACTAAATCTGGACCTAACAAATTCCCCCTATTTGTTTAGAAATAATGCAAGTGTTTTCAAGCTTGAATCTATAAAATTTTGTATGCTTGAAAAACACAAGTTTCGATTTGTCTAAAAAATCTAAGTTATTGGAAAACACTTTATAGATCATGAGTGTTTTCAGTTTCATCTTTTAAGTTCTAACTTAGACTAAATCTGATCATTTACTTATAGGAATAAAAAATTGCAACTATTATTACATACATCAACTGATAAATAGTTTACAATTTTCATAAAACAATAATTTACAACAAGTAAATGATAAGAGTCAGGCCCTTCTTTTTGATGTCTGTCCTGGAGCATCTTCAGTAGCCTTTCTCTCTTTGGTGATGGAGAAGATGGTATTGATTCTGGCGTTCTTATGCCCATTGCAACTTCCATCTGTTGCTTTCTTCTCCATACCTTTTCAATTCTTTTCAGAAATGCTTTAACATCAGTCGACACATTTGTCTTCCCCCTGAACGTTAAAGCGATTTCTTTCAGTTCACTCCATCCAAAAGCTTGGACTGAAGTACTTTTCCTCTCATCAGTAAAGTTACCCTCCCTGGTCAACTTTACTTCAAACTTAGACATGCCTTCATGATCTTCAGCCAATTTGATTTCAGCACCAGTGATCCTTCTGGCATCAGCCCTGAAATTTAACATCTCATTGTATTTTTCTTTCAGCTTGGCTTGCTGGATCAATGATTCCGTTTCCTTGGACACTCTCCTTTGCTCTACAGCAGATTGGAGTTCTTGACGATTGATTTTTCGAGAAGTGTCCAGGGGAATGAAATTGCTTACATCAGCATCTTTGATTGCTTTGATCTGTCTGGCAGTCAATTTTGGTAAACCAGTAAGTCTCTTCCTGTACTCTATCTCCAGAGCACCAACATTCTTTCTTATCTTTTTCTGGAGACTTACCAGTTCATCCTTCCTTTGTCTGATGAGTTCTGGTACACTCACGCCATAAATTATCGAATCATAGACTTGTTCTTCTTTAGCGTAGAATGAGCGTACATGAACATCATCTAATGCATTTAGGCATTGATGAACTCTGGGGTCATCCTTCATCTTTTTATATACTTCAATATTAATGCCTAACCTGCCAGCATTGTAAGAATCCAGAGTACCCATTGTTGCCATCTCCCTTTGATGGGCCAGCAGTTCATCTTTTTGATTTATTTTGAAAATCTCAATCATGATGCATTCTTGTTCTAACTTCTTGGAAGTTTCATCATCAGCATCTTCAGTTTGCTCTTCCTCTTCACCAGATACCACTTTTTCTTTTCCTTTAACAGCCTTCAGTGTAGTTGGAATATCTGGGAAGGTCTCAAACTGGGGCTCACCGGCTTTAGTACCAGTAGCTTCTTCAGTTAGCCCGGCTTCAGTGCCATATGCTCTTTGTGTATTGGCTTCAGTACCAGTAGCTCTTTGTGTTAGCCCGGCTTCAGTGCCATATGCTCTTTGTGACAATTGCTTCAGTGTTTGGTCACCAGACGACTTTTCCCCCTTGGAACGATCTCCAGTTCTGGACTTGAGATCATTCCATAACTGTTCAAGCATAAGTCTGTCCAGTGGACCAAAAGTTATACCTTCTACTGGAGTTGTTTCAGACACAACTTTCTTAAGTGCCTGCACTTCCTTCTGAACATTTGCAACAGCTTTCGGCAAGTGTTTTGGCAACTTCTCATCCAGTAACTTTTCTACTTGGGGTAACACCCCATCATGAATGCTACGAAGAACAGTCCCAGAAACTTCTTCACATAATTCTTTCAACATATTGTTTCTGAACTTCCTTGTAATTCATCACTTATAGTACTAACAACTGCACCCTGGTCTAGTGTGGGTCTACTCTCCAGAGAACTGACCCTGAAAACCAAATTCTGAACATCTTCTTTCAGACCTGCCAGTTCACCAGTGACTGCAGTCTGAACAGAACTAACCAACCTAGTCTCTAATCCCTGGACTGCCATTTTGATCTTTTCAGTGTTGTTGTTTGTGGCCAGTACCAGTTCATCAAGCTTCTCATAAACCAGCTTCTCATTCCCAGCAAAGACATTCATCTTAGATGCCAGGTTATTTGATAATAATGATTTGAAGTCTGAAATAACCTGAGATGAAGTCTGGAGTGATCTCTCCAGGTCCGCCACCTTACTTAAAAGGCCTTGGACCTCAGCAGAAGATGAAGTGGAGAGACCAGTGGGAGGTTCAAGAGTTGAAGGTAATCTGGTCATTAGAGGAACTTGTGCCCAGTCCTCTTCAGTTGCAGCTTCAGATGTTGCAACTGGTGACTCCGGCGCACGAGGTGGAGGTTGAGATTGTGAAGGTTGAGTGGTTGCTGGAGTGAAGTATTGAGTGTGTTCTGGAATTGAAGGTGGTGGTGGTGGTGGCATGTTTGATTGAGGTGGTGGCATTTCTGGTGGAGGTGTTGGCATTTCTGGTAGATTTTCTTCTTCTTGTACATCTTCACCCAGAAAATTCATGTTAACATCAAAACCTTCAGACATTGGGGAATCAACATCATCCCATTCTGGAGTCATCCCAACTGTCTGTTCACCAGACTGTTCACCAGTCTCTACATTAAGCTGTTCACCAGCCTCTACATTCAAGTCAATTGGAGCCTCTTACTCACCAAAAACATGTTCATCAATCTGAACTTCTTCTTCAACTTCCTTAACTACCTGCTCAACAACCTCTGGTTCATAAATCGGTGATCCATCCAGATTCATAACATCACCAGGATGTCTTTCTGGATTCACCTGGAGTCCAGCTCTCATCAGACGCCTATTAGTTCTAGGTCGTCTGGAAGGTTCAACAACTTATGTACCTTGACCTTCTGGAGCAACTTGTCTAATGGGCTGTACAGCTTCAATGATCTGTACATCATCACCAGATGGTCCTTCAACAGCTTGACCTCTATCTGGACCCATTTCAGCTTCTTCCCTTTGGAAGGAAAGCATGGACTGAGGAATATCTACCTTATCCAGTGGAGACCTGAGGTTGACCAGGTCCCTCATATACTCACTCACAGAAAAGTGAGTAGTATCCATATCATACTGGTCGCCAAGAGCATTCTTAAACATAAAAGAAAGGAAACGAATATAAGGAACAAATGGTTTTCTTCCTTTCACTCTTAGGCGCTCAACCAGGTCATCAAAAAGAATTTGGGCAAAGTCCACTCTAAGCCCAAACCATAAGCAGTAGGCAATCTGGAGGTGGGTTTGATTTATCTGGTCTAACCCTCCAGAACTGCCTCCCAGACACTCAACAATATGGGTGAAGAAATATCTCCATGAGTCTGACAGCTTGCTCATGTAGATAGTCCCTTTTCTGGATAGCTGGCCATGCTCATCCAAGATATCCGTGTGCCCCATGAGTCTGCATACTTCCCTTGTATTTATACCAGTGGGAAGCTCAATAGGCAACTCATTCTGTTCATGATAGTTTAACTGGAGAACAGACCTGAGAAGACTAGCTGTGAAACCAAGGGATCTGGTACCTCCCTTGAGAGTATAATTGATCGATGAAGTTTCATCGTCATATTGAGCAGTGTACCAGAATTCACATAGGTACTTGTGGTACATCCTTCCTGGATTCAATGTTAACGCACCATATAATGGGCAAGAGAGAAAAAATGAGTTTAATCTCCTAATAATCGATTGGGCATCATGAACACTGGACAGAGAGAGTCTGGCCATCCAGTTATTCATATTGATTCTTATGGCACTTGCCTCAAGAGAGATATGAGGTGCCCTGTCAACATTTTCCGAAGGAGCATATTCAGCGGCAAGGAGATTTTTGAGCGATTTTGACTGTCTAGGTGCCATTTATAAAAGAATAGATGAAAATGAAATTGAATGTATATAGGTTATGATGAAGATTTGATGAAAGAATTGAATGTAAATGGAGTAAATAAGAGAGATAAATATGATTGGAAAATGAATGAAGAAGTAAATGAAGGAATTTGAGAGATTTGGGAGTAAATATGTTTGAAGTAAATGCAATTGAAATTGAAAGTGGGTATTTATAGGAGAGACAATGTGGAACTCAAACGGTTTATTTGAAATTATCAAATAAAGTTTTTGATCGGGTTCTGAGATCCGCATTAATTACATCACATCATACATAAATGCATGACGGTTTACAGCCCACAAACAGTAACAAGTTGTACTTTTTGTTTTCCCAAAGTAAAAAGACCATCATTACGTTGAAAAAATTTATATGCCACGTAGGATAAAAATATCTTCAAAACGATTTGCTTACGTGGCATACACAATGACCAAGTATTTAGAAAATATTATGACATATTTCAGTGCATCTGGAGGTTGACTGGACACTCCAGTATCACTGGTGGATTAGTCCAGTGAACATGTACTGATGGTACACTGGAGGGACACTCCAGTAAAGTACCAGTGAAAACCATTTTTTTTTGAAAGACTGGTAACCTCAAACTTGCACGTCAACTAATTCAGACAAATGAGAGGGACACATTTACAAGGAGACATTAGTCACCTCAAACACGCACTTCAATCTGTCCAGTTACCAGTGAGAGGGACACATTTACAAAGCACCAGTAATATTTTCTGAAGAGTTTATCCAGTGAGAAAATAAATTAATAAATTCCCCTTGAACTTAAAACATTTTTAAGAACAAAAATATCTTTCAAGTCTTTCCCTGGAATGTTGTTCCAGAAATCTAATAATGCAAAGATAGTACACAAAGGCGTTCAATATCTGAGCAGTCACCAGATATAAGGATTTAACATTCCCAACTCACCAACAAGATATTAAAAAGTTTTGACATCCAGAGGTTTGGTAAAAATGTCAGCGAGTTGTTTGTCAGTGGGAATAAAATGGAGTTCAATGTTGTTTTTTATAATATGATCACGAATGAAGTGATACCTGAGATCAATGTGCTTCGTTCTGGAGTGCATGACTGGATTGTTTGAGATAGCAATGGCACTGGTATTATCACAAAAGATTGGGGTCTTTGAATATTTAATACCATAATCAAGCAACTGGTTCTTCATCCAGAGTATCTGAGCACAACAACTGGCTGCAGACACGTATTCAGCTTCAGCAGTGGACAATGAAACTGAAGTTTGCTTCTTACTAGTCCAGCTGACCAGTTTGCCACCTAGGAAATGACATCCACCAGTTGTGGATTTCCTATCTATCTTACAACCTGCATGATCTGAATTTGAATAACCCATTAGATCCATGCCTGAGCCTTTGGGATACCAAAGACCTAGACTGGGGACACCTTTAAGGTACTTCAGTATGCGCTTTACAACAAGCATATGAGATTCCTTTGGATTAGACTGATATCTGGCACATAAACATGTTGAAAACATAATATCTGGTCTACTGGCAGTTAAATACATCAGTGAACCAACCATGCCTCTATAGACAGTGGTGTTCACTGGTTTTCCATCTGGATCGGAATCCAGTGTCAGTGGTGCAGAAATTGGAGTTGGTTTAGATGGTGAAGAGTTCATATCAAATTTATTTAAAAGATCTCTAACATATTTTTCCTGATTAATAAAGATGCCATCTTTGTTTTGTTTAATCTGGAGTCCAAGAAAATATGTTAGTTCACCCATCAAACTCATCTCATATTCAGTTGACATTATTTTCGAAAATTTCTTGCACATGTTTTCATCAGTAGACCCAAAAATAATATTGTGAGTCCCAAATATATAGATGAATAACAAACCCGACTGGCAAGTACAACTGATCTTGATGGACAAGTTCAGTTTACGATCCAGATATGGATAACAAGAAACAATTGACTAGATATAAAATGCAAGAACAAATGGCAGAAACTATATAAGGATATATATATAAATATAATCAAGTATGTAGCATTGAGACACGTTGTTTTCTTTTCAATATATTTGATTTATTGATGTATAAACAAATACAAGGATTGTTGCGGAACAAAGATAAACACCCAAGTGTAAGTATCTAAACAATCCTGAAATACAAGTGATCTAATTAACTTGGAAATACTCGTAAGTTTACTTAGAGTATATCTCACAAGTTGCAATGCTAAAGTTTCAAGCAGTTTGCAAGTTGTGAGAAGACTTTGTATTTATAGACCAAGTCCATGATGATGTGGACAAGATCGTACAAATGTGGTTGTGAGCATTTAAGGAATTAAACCATAATTCCTTACATGCTGCATTTGGAAGAGTATATAAGTCACTTGATGTGACTTATAGTACTAGGTTCCAAGCCTATACTTTGTACCTTTTGTTAATAGATAAATCTATTAACCGGATAAAGGTGTAAAGTAAAAGTCTTCCTCGTAATCAGTGTAAAGTGTTGTAATACTTTACACTGAGATGCTTCAGTCTTGATCTGGTAGAATCACTCTTTTGCTCGCTTCTGAGATGATTCTCTTCTTCATGCTTCAGTCTTTGACTTCAGAATGAATGCTTCAGATTTATCTCGATCTGAGCTGAAGTGAAGCTTCAGTGAAGGAATTCTGAGACACCTCAGAATTCTGTACAAATGTCTTCACTAAACTTCAAGCTATTTCTGAACAAATTATACTTGGTCGATTTTCGACCTAACAAATTCCCCCTATTTGTTCTGAAATAGTGCATGTATCTCAGACTTCTATCTATACATGTTTGTAAGTCTGAAATGCAAGTTTTTGTTTAAGTTGTAAAAATTTTCTTAAGTACATCTTATAGATCATTGATGTCTCAGAATTTTACATTGTGGTTTTCTAACTTAAACCTATCATCTACTTATTGATTACAAAATGCAACATATATATACAAACTGAAATGATAGTTACAAAATGTAAATATTTTACAAGTACATGATAATCTGAAAAGAAAACTACTTCTTGGCAGGCCTTGAACCAGAAGGTGCCTCAGTAGGTTTTCTCTTCAGTGGAGAATGATCCTTTTTGCCAAACAATCTGCTTTCAATTTCCACCTTGGCTTGCATCTTTTTTGTATTCTTGCTAACCATGCACCAGTCAAGGCAGATTTTGGTTTCCCCTTCAGAACCTGGATCATCTCCCTGTGCTCAGAAATCCCAAACTCGTGCACTGAAACCTGATGGTATTCTTCAGCTGCCCTTCCTTCTCTTTTAACAACCAAGTCAAAAAGCTTCAATCCATCAGCTTTTGCTACTTCCATATCAACTATCTTGGCTGGATGAGATCGATGCTTCATGTAATGCTCATATTGATCCCTTTCATGTTTTCTTTGAATTTCAACAGCATCATCAGACATTGGTTTGAAGGTAGAAAGATCAGCATCACGAACACTCTTTCTTGATGATCTAGGTCCAGTCACTTTGGGTTTAGAGGTTGGTCTGAGCAACTCTTTCTCAACATTCTGAACTTCGGCCAGAATTTCCTTCCTTTTTATCGCCATTTCTTTTTCCCTATTTTTCTTTAAGTCTTCAATGGACAACTTAAAGGTCAAACTTTCCAACTTTTGTTCCAGAGGAGAGTAGTTCATCCCACACTCATATTCCAGCATATCAACTATAGCCTTTTGCACTCTTGGGTCATTTTTGATTTTCTGATATCTTTCCAATGATAACCCAAGAGCTGCAGCATCTATGTAATCAAGGGTCCCCATCTTTAGATGTTGTTCCCTTTCTCTTATGCTTCAGTCTTGATCTGGTAGAATCACTCTTTTGCTCGCTCCTGAGATGATTCTCTTCTTCATACTTCAGTCTTGATCTGGTAGAATCACTCTTTTGCTCGCTCCTGAGATGATTCTCTTCTTCATACTTCAGTCTTGATCTGGTAGAATCACTCTTTTGCTCGCTCCTGAGATGATTCTCTTCTTCATACTTCAGTCTTGATCTGGTAGAATCACTCTTTTGCTCGCTCCTGAGATGATTCTCTTCTTCATACTTCAGTCTTTGATCTGGTAGAATCACTCTTTTGCTCGCTCCTGAGATGATTCTCTTCTTCATACTTCAGTCTTGATCTGGTAGAATCACTCTTTTGCTCGCTCCTGAGATGATTCTCTTCTTCATACTTCAGTCTTGATCTGGTAGAATCACTCTTTTGCTCGCTCCTGAGATGATTCTCTTCTTCATACTTCAGTCTTGATCTGGTAGAATCACTCTTTTGCTCGCTCCTGAGATGATTCTCTTCTTCATACTTCAGTCTTGACTTAGAATCACTCTTTTGCTCGCTTCTGAATGATGGTATTCTTCAGCTGCCCTTCCTTCTCTTTTAACAACCAAGTCAAAAAGCTTCAATCCATCAGCTTTTGCTACTTCCATATCAACTATAGCCTTTTGCACTCTTGGGTCATTTTTGATTTTCTGATATCTTTCCAATGATAACCCAAGAGCTGCAGCATCTATGTAATCAAGGGTCCCCATCTTTAGATGTTGTTCCCTTTCTCTTTCTTTGTTCTCCCTCCACATAATGAATTGGTTAGAAACCTGCTTTTGCAATGTTTCCAACTTCTTACTATCAGCTTCAAGATTATGTAAGGGATAACCTTGCTCGTCTATATTTTCACCAACAACCATTCCAGAACCCTTATCACTTTTCTTTGGTTCTTCTTCTTGAACCTTGCCTTTTCCCTTATCCTTTTTCTGAAGTTGTTCCCCCTGAACTGAGGCACTACCAGAAGGTACCTCAGTTTGCTTCTTGGTTGCTTCAATTATCTCTTGAGTACTAGCAAGCAAACCAATAGGCACACCACTTCCCCCTTTGGGAATCTCTGAAGGCAATCTAGCATAAAGGTCAATTGTAGATTTAAGTGCCTTCAGTGGTTCCCAACTTTGTTGTTCTAGGCACTCACAAATACCTTTTGCCATAGTAGCAAACTGAGCCTTTAGTCTGAATGAAGACCTAAGGTTCAGTGCTTCTTGATCTTTCAAGTCCTTTAACATCTTTCTATCTTCTTCAGTAAAAGAAGTAGGGGGAGGAGGAGTAGTAACAGCTTCTTTCTTTAGAAGAGTTAGAATTTCTTCTAACTGTTTTGACTAATTCTGAACTGAACCTTCAAGCTTGGAAACTGTATCTTTTACTTCATTTACAGCCTTTTCCACCTTGGCATTTGTGTCTTTGGTCAGTTCAGCAATCATCATTCTAACCTCTTCACCAACTTTCTGACAGACAGAATCTGAAATCTGAGCAGCTAGATTCTGAGATAGCTCAGACTTCAGATCTTCCACAATACCAGCACTAATAGAAGTCCCAAGTTCTTTCTCATTAACACTTGGCTTCTGAACCAACTCACGAACTTCATTTCCAACTACCATAAACTCTTGCTTCAACAACTCAACACTAGATGTCAAGTTCGCAACCACTGAAGCTTGCACATCTCTCTTTGTCAACCTGAAGGCTTCTCTGATTGCAGAGCTCACCTTGTTGCAAGTCATCACCAGCTCATTTAGCTTCCCAACCACTAGTCCTTCATTACCAGCAACTTTGGTCAACCCAGTTCCAAGGAACATCTGAGCACCTTTCATATCAGCCAAGGAACTAGTGTTGGCAGTTAGAGATTTGGTTAAGTCCTCCACCCTTAGAATAAGGCCTTGGACTTCGGTTTGTGTTTTCTCTAACTGTGCTTCTATATTCAAAGGAGGTGGGGGTTGTGTAGAAGCAGGAGCCACAAATGGTAAACTTCCAAGCCCTTTAAGTACCTTGTTCATTTGAATGTCCGTTGGACTCTCAGATTCTGTCTCAGAATCCAAGTCCTTCTCTGAAGGGGCATCATAGTTGATTGGTGGTGGTATGTTGTGAATTTGGGGGTGTAGAAATTGAAGTGATGGAGTGAAAGATGGATCGGTTACATATGCGGGAGTGGTACCTGGTGGAAAGATTGGATTTTGGTGAGATGGTGGTGGTGGAACATAAGGCTCATTTTGTTGTTCTGGTTGGATTTCTGGGGAGGAGGAGGGGCGTTTGCGAGGATGGGGGCTGGCTCAGAATCAGATAGATTCGCCTCCAATAGTTCCTCGTCAAACTCAAAGTCAGCAAGAGAATCAAGATTCTCCTGAGGTAGCTCATCGTCATCCCAGAAAGCATTCACTTTTACGATCTGGTCGGATATGCCCTGGTTTGGGTCACTAGTACCCTCACCAGATTCTGGTTCAACATCTGCAGAAGCAGGTGCATCGTCACCAGATTCAACGATTTGTACAATCGTAGGTACACTAATGGGTCCCACATTCTTTTGTGGCCCACTTAGTGACCTTTCTGGACCAGCTAGTGTGGCTGAAACAGTTTTAGTAAATACCTGAAGCATAGCAGAGGAGAGTTCAGGCTCATCTTTAGTAATGGTTGCCTTTGAGAAATCTCTGCCATATTCAGGTACAGAAGCTTCAGGTCCAGCTTGATTATAAGCTTCTCCAAGGATATCCATAAAACACAAGCTTAAAAATCTTGGGAAAGCAATATGCAGACTTCTCTTTCCTTTTAACTTTGTAATCAACTGAGCAAAGAGAATCTCAGCGAAATCTGCTTGCATCCCATTCCAAATGTAATACCCCATCTCAACTTGGGGTAATGAAAGTTGGTCCAACCCTCCATGGTTGCCACCAAGACTCTCCACAATCTGGGTCCAGAAGAACCTCCAGCAAATGCCAAAACCAGACATGAAAATGTGTCCAGAGGTCTTCAAATTACCATCAGCATCCTCCATATCACCATGACCAGTGGCGACTAGAACCTCCCTGAAATTGACTCCTTTGAGTCTTCTAGCAAACACCTGGGAGGTTCGAGGTAGTTCAGATGAAGGGAATTTCTGAACCCCTCAAGAGTAATGACACACTTCTTGGTGCCCTCATTTAGAGTGAAGGAGATGGATTGTTCATCCTTATGCACCACAGCAGTGTACCAGAATTCAAGTAAGTATCGATGATACAGTGCTTGAGGATTTGCAGTCATCGCATAATGGAAAGGGGACTGCTCCCAAAAATTGTTGATTTTTCCCAT
>CM067174.1:11975634-12039075 GCA_034093135.1 Erigeron breviscapus | reverse complement strand
ACTCCCTTAATTGCCTAACAGGTCTTTTGTAGAGAATTTCAGCTTGCTTGATGAAATGAATAATGCTGTCAGTAGCTTCACTCTTGTGTCTTAGAAAGAAAACCCAGGTGTATCTTGAATACTCATCAACAATTACCAAAAAATACCTCATTCCAGTGAATGATGGAGTACTAATTGGTCCAAATAAGTCCATATGAAGCAGATCCAAACAATTATCAATGGTTGAGCATGTTTTAGACTTAAAAGTAGCTTTATGTTGCTTGCCTTTCTCACAAGCACCACACAGCTTGTCCTTCTCATAATTGATCACTGGAAGACCAAACACCAACTCTTTCTTACACAGCTTGTTGATGTCTTTGAAATTCATATGAGACAGCCTTTTATGCCACAACCAATTCAGCTCATCTTGAGACTTTGACATGAAACAGACTTCTCTGTGACAGTTGGATTTCTCATGTCAAAAGAATACAAAGACTCATCCCTCTTTGCAATAAGAACCACATTGCCTTCTAAATCAAGAACAATTCCCTTATCAGACTGAATCTCACTTCATAACCAGCATCACACAACTGACTCACACTGATCAGATTGTGCTTCAAACCATTAACATATGAGACTCTTCTGAAAGTAAGAGGACCATTTGAAAGAACACCAAAACCTTCAGTCTATCCTTGAGAATCATCTCCAAAAGTAACATTAGGACCAGCGCGAATCCTAAAGCTACATAGCAGGGACTTACATCCGGTCATATGCTTGGAACATCCACTGTCCAAGTGCCAGGTATTATCGTCATGACTGCCCTGCAATTATGATAAGAGATTAGTTCTTTTTGGGAACCCATCCAAAGATGGGTTCACCAGAGCTGACCTTCTGGTCTGACTCAGATTGGGTGACTAAACACAGACTCTTATCACATTTTGAAAACCATTGTTGCTTGGTCTGTCCTTTACCAGATTCAAAGTTCTTTCTAGCAACATTCAAGGTTTCCTTCTTAACAAAACCTTTGCCTATTCCAGCTTTCTTACATTCAGCTCTCAATTTTCTTTGATCAACAATTTTTGGATTAAACACATCTTTAAGAAAATTTGCCTTTATTGACACCTTGTCAGTTTTGGACTCAACATATTTTAAAATCAACTTGTCAGAGTCAGACTTGGTGTTACTTGAAACAGACTCAGATTTTGCTTGTGACTCATTTCCTAGAGAACCAAACTTCTTACTCTTTAAAAGCTTTATTTTCTCTTTAGGAACACTGTGATCTCTATTCTTTCTTTTATTTCTCTTTAAACTACTCTTGTTAGTCTTAGTCTTTGAATCTGACACAGATTGGGTGATGGTCAGTTTGGACAAGTTAAGACTTTCTTCAGGTTTTAACTCAACAACCTGATCAGCTTCAGACACAGCTTCAGCAATGGTCTGACCATGGTTTCAGGATCTTTAAACCCAATACCAGATTTCTGAACCAACTTAATTGGTTTAGAAATTTTCTTTGGTTTGGACTTTGGGTGGTGAAGGAGGCTGATAACAAGGCTCCATAGCACATACTTCAGCAATGGCTATGGCCCTATCATAATCACCATCAAAAATGGCTTGGATCTGATGAGGTATTTGTTCATTAACACACTTAGCAACTCTTTTTGAACTTATACACCATGTTTCAGTAATTTGTTTAACCTTTAAAAACTTTTCTTCTGCAGTTTTAGCTTCTTTAATCAAAATGGAGTTTAATTGCTTTTGAGCTTTAACTTCATGATTCTTATTTTTGTGCAAAGGTGAGTTTGTTGATGCATGTTGATGTGACAACAGCAACTGAGATTTGATTATGTCTTATTCATTTATATGTAATTAATAGATTATGAACTTCGTGTTTTAGTAATGATTGATTACATGTTTTGGTGTTTTATATATGTTTATATATGATGTTTGTTATGTATGATATACAAGAACAAACGTAATATATGTTAGGTTCCTTATATGTTAAGTAATAGGAAAATAACAAACGGATTACAGCTAACGAAGATAAACTTCGTTATGCTCGAACGAAGATTATCTTCGTTCTAAGGCTGGGCTGCTAAGTTCGTAAGAACAAAGCCCAGCAAGCCCAATATCAATTGGAACATATATAAACGATTGGAAAACCTAAATTGAGTTGAACCAGTCGATTAACACACACACCAATCATCTAAGTTCGTTGGCAATCATTAGCAAACGAAAATAGCATAATTAAGGCTGATTACAATCTTGTTAATTAGCAATAATATTGATAACTAATCAAACAGTTATCTCGTGAGGATTCCGCACTCACGACATAACCTTAGACGATCTCGAGAGCGATCCAGAGCTATCGAGGGACTCACAAGTGGTATCAGAGCCTTTCGATATCCAATCGAAGGTTTCAGATCGTCTGTTTGATTTTTATTCTTCTGTGACATTCGAAAACCCAAAACTGCTGTTAAGTTCGTTTTCCTCAACGAACTTAGCCAAACGAATTTAATCTTAAATTCGTTCCTTGGCTTTTGAACTTCCTACGAAGTTATTCATCAAACGAAGTTATCTTCTTTTTCGTTTTGAATCTTTTTCAAACGAATTTAACTTATCTTCGTTCAAATTTTGTCTACGAATTTAGGCCATCTTCGTTTGAACTCTCTTTACGAAGTTAATCTTATCTTCGTTTGGTTTCACCTTACGAACTTAGATTTCCTTACGAACTTAGTTTATCTTCGTTTGAATTTCTATCTTCGTTCCATCTTATCTTCGTTCATTCTTTTATCTTCGTTCCTTAAGATTTTTGCTATATTAGCTCATGGCTTCCACATCGTCTGTCAACAGTGCTGTTGCACAATATCTGAATTCTCTGGTTTATCATGATCATCTAGTCGGAAGGACTAATTCTCCACCAAAGTTAGTCTCATTAGCTGATTTCTGGGCGTGGAGAGGTCGTTTCGAGGATTTTATTCAAAGAGAAGACTTGAATATGTGGATTATGATTACGGAAGGATATGAGTGGCCTACTCTTACAGTCAATGGCGTTACTTCGACATACAAGATGGCAGAATTAAAAGGAGAAGAAAAGACTGCATATGCAATCGAAGTAAAGGCTCTTTCGACTCTTCGGATGTGCATTCCACAAGAGTTAGTGCATTTGTTTCCCAAACAAGAATACAAAACTTCAAAGCAGCTGTTTGATGCTATTGAAGCACATTGTGAAGGAGATCCACTACTGAAGAAAAACAGAATCAAAATGCTTAAGAAACAATTTGATTGTTTCAACGCTACCAAGAATGAACAGGTTGAAGATCTTATTCTGAGATATCAACATCTGCTTGCAGAGTTAGCGTATTTTGATCTTAAGTATTCTCCAAGTGAAATTGTGGATAAATTCTTGGATGGTTTACCGAAGGCCTATAAAGAGTTTTGTCATGGACTACAAGAAAGAGATGATTATGCATCCTTGCGTATAGATGGAGTCATATCTACTCTTAGGAACAGAGTGATGAAAGAAAAGGCAAAGGACCTCCAAGATAATTACACTCAAGATCCTTCTCTGTATCATGCCACCATGAAGAACCCAACGGCTGATGTAAATGCATTCTTTTCGGGAGTTGGTAGTTCTGGTACAACAGAGAATACTGATGGAGAGGATTTTGTTGGTTTCATGGCTTCGGATGCTGGGAACAAAGGTAAGAAGACTGCTGAAGGTGTAAAGGCTGGAAGTTTAAAGTTCGGCAACATTACATCTTCTGCTGCTGGTTACAAGTCCATGCCAATGGATATGAAATCAGCTGAGGGTCGGATGAATGTCTTTGCTGCAATGTGTGCTGCTCATGAAGCGTTTGTTGGAGGAAGAATCACAGATCCTGCACTCATAGATGAAGATTATGACCAAATTGATCCAGATGATGTTGAAGAGATGGACTTAAAATGGCAATTGGCTATGATCACAAGAAGAGTGCAGAAGTTCATGAAAAGGACGGGACGACCTCTTACTGGAGGCACTCAGGGCTTTGACAAGTCAAAGGTTAAGTGTTACAACTGTGATGGATTTGGACACTTCGCTAGAGAGTGTCAACGACCAAAGAGGGATGTCAATACTACTCCTACGCGACAAGACAGAAGTGGTAATCGTCCATATAATCAGAATGCAAATAGAGCACTTGTGTTGACTGAAGATACTGCTGCTAATGACAAGGCAATCGTAGCTGTTCAATCTGATGGTTCTTATGTCTGGAATCTTCCACAGGACGAGACCAATAATGCTTATTTGGCTGAAATTATTGATGATATGGCTCATATCGTGGACTCTCCTGATGACTTTCTTGACACCACAGTTTACCATAATGATGAGCATTTGTATGAAAATGCTCAAAGTTCGAAAGTGGAAAGTTATGCTGAGGGTGTTTATGATACTGATTCCGAATCTGAAGATGAGTTCGAAGATGATAAGAACCAAGAGGAAGTAAAAGCTACTGCAGAGGTAAAAGCTACTGAAGTCAATGAAGATTCTGCTGCTGAAAAGGTCGAGAAGACAATTGAAGAGCAGATGAAAGATTTTGAGATTCCTGAAGGGATGACTGTCGATGACTTTGTTGCCTACATGGCCGATTGTAAAGAAGCTGACCAACAGGTATCTTATTCCTTACATACTATTGTTCATGTTTGTAAAATTGTGAATAAAATGTATGATGAAATTGAATCGAAAAATGATCAAATTAGGAATTTAGAATCTGTTATTAATGCTGCACAATCAGAGAGAGATAGGCTAATTAAAAAGGATTTAACTGTAAATGATAAAGAAAGATTTTTCAAGGAAAAGATTAAGTCCTTAGAGTCTGATCTAAGTGCAATGAAGGACAAAGTCAAACAGTCAGTAGCTGTAGAAAGAGTAGGTGGTGAAGCTTACTCGTTGTTAGCAAAGAAGTGTGCCTCTATTGAAAAAGAACTAGCTGATGCTAAGATAGAGATTTTGGACTTAAATGCTAAATTAGATTCTGCTAGGCATTCTGAACTGTTAATGCATATGAACAAATTTGAGGTTTCTTCTACTAAGAGTCTAGACCCAGTTAAGATCTCTTATAAAGATGTTCCTCCACCTTTCAACAACAATTATACCTCCGTTGAACCCAACATTCCTGAAGTTTTACTTCAATCTAGTACTGAAGCTAGTAAACCAAAAGACTCAATTCCAGAAGTCAAGCTGTCTAAGGAAACAAAAGAGTCTGTAGGAGGTTTCTCTCAACCTAAAAAGGAACAGAAACTGAAAGGTATTGTTCAGAATAAGTCTAATTCTTTTGGTCAGAAAGATAGTGTTACACACTTTACTCTTCACAAGAGTCATAGGGTATACACTGAATTAGAATTCCCTTTAGAATCAATTGACCCTAAAAGAATTGATAAAGTCTGGGATGTGACTGTTGAGGACATGAAGAAATTAAGTCAGTCACGTCTCACTCCTTTGGCTAGGCAGACTAAACCTAGAAAATCTGAGGATAGATCAGCTGTTGATGAAATAGCTACTAGGACTTTGAAGCAAATCCTTATGCCTGTACTTAAGAAGTCTTCAATAGGTAAGGATGAGATGGATGATGCTAGAAAGTCTAGGAATTCACCAATTAAACGTGACTCTGATGATACTAGAAAAACAAGTAAGACAATGGACACTAGGACTAAAATTGATTCTGTAGGTACCGATAAAAAGGTAGATACAAAGAAAAAGGTCAAGGTCCTTTCTTGTTTTGCGTGTCATGAAAAAGGTCATGTTTACAGTGTTTGTCCTAATAGACCTCGGAGATCAGGTTCTCCTTCAAAGGCTTCAACCTCGGAAGGAAAAGAGGGTTGGGTAATGATAAAATGGTTAATGAGACTAAAGTTCAATCTTCTCCAAAACCTTTTACTATACCTCAACGAAGAGAATCTTCACCAAAAGGTTTTACAGGAAATGTTCATAGGAATTCAACTCAGAAAAGGAAAGTATCTCCTGAATCTAGGAGTATATCACCTAGAGAAGATAGATTCACAACCCCCTCTGGGAGTTCGAGTCAGTCTCAAAGTTGTAATTCATTTTATGACCGGGTTCATTCAAGTGTTCGACCTTCTTTTGGCCCCCATTCTCCTAGAACTTCTCCAACGAGAGGTCCGAAGACTTCTCCAGTGAGAAGACAAGATGAGAAACCTGTTCCATCCAAGGCTTCTAGCAATGGATATTGGACTGAACTTCTTCTCAAGGATGAGAAGGGACGACCCAAACCAATGAAGGTTTGGGTCCCACTCGAAAACTAACTTATCTCATTTTATGTGCAGGGAGTTCCTAGGAAACCAATTCATTTGTGGTACCTTGACAGTGGATGCTCCAGGCACATGACAGGGGACAAAAAGCTTTTGTCCAATTATGTTGATATACATGGGTCATATGTTAGTTTTGCTGGATCCAAGGGCGGTAACATCACCGGACAAGGAGATGTCGTCAATGGACAACTTACTCTAGAACGAGTAAACTATGTGGAACAACTTACTCATAATCTTATGAGTGTCTCACAGATCTGTGACAAGGGCAACAATGTTCATTTCACAGAAAAGGAGGCATTCATCTTGAAGCCGGGTTTCGTTATTCCTGAAGAATGGATTATGCTCAGAGCTCCTAGGAAGAGAGACATCTATGGTTTAGTTTTAGGTGTTGATAATCCAAAGGAGTCCCTTTGTTTGTTGAGCAAGGCCAATGAGTCGGAATCTCTCCTATGGCATCGAAGAATGGGACATATCAACTTTCGGAAGATGAATGAACTTGTCAGTCTTGAATTAGTTGAAGGTGTTCCGGTAAAGAAATTTGGGATGGAAGATAAATGTGTACCTTGTTTGAAAGGGAAACAACATAAGAATCCCCATAAATCAAAGGTGCAAAATTCTATATCCAAACCATTTGAGTTACTTCATATGGATCTCTTTGGTCCTGTGAACATCAGAAGCATTGGAGGGATGTATTATTGTTTGGTGATCACTGATGATTACTCAAGATTCTCATGGGTATTCTTTTTGAAGACCAAGGATGAGACTGCTGCTCGATTTATGGATTTCATTAAACAAGTCGAGAATGTCCATGAGATTAAAGTTAAGAGAATCAGGAGTGACAATGGCACTGAGTTCAAGAATCATACGATTACTGCATTTTGCTTGACAAAAGGAATTCAACATCAATTCAGTGCACCTTATGAGCCACAACAGAATGGAGTAGCTGAAAGGAAGAACAGGACATTGATAGAAACAGCCAGGACGATGCTTGCTGATTCAGGGCTTCCTATTACTTTCTGGGGAGAGGCGGTGAATACAGCTTGCCACATTTTGAATAGGGTTTTAACAGTTAAACGGTTTAAGAAGACTTGTTATGAGCTGTTGCACAACAAAAAGCCCAATTTGCAGAATGTTGAGCCGTTTGGTGTTCCGTGTACTTTTCTGAAAGTTCTTCCTCAAGGGAAATTTGATGCTAAATCTGAGGAGGGATTCTTTTTAGGTTATGTGCCAAGTACACCGATTCGGCGTGTGTACAATCAGAAAACTGGCAAAGTCGATTTTGGTACAAATGTCGTAATTGTCAGTCATAAACCTGCTGTGCACATTGGTCCTGCTAATAACTTTGATTATGATGGTGTTTTCACTTCTTTTCGTGGTCCTGTTTCTTTTACAGGTGTTCCGATTGTGGAAGATGTAGTTACTCTACATGATCCAATTGATGGTGGGCCGGTTCCAGTTTCCACTCCTGCTTCCTCTCCATTCGTTGAGCCTGCTTCCAAATCTGGTGAATCTAGTGGGACAAAAGAAGCAGACTCTACTTTAGATACTGCTCCTAAAAATCTTACTGATCCTTTACATATACCGCTACCTGATGATCCGTTCTATGATACTGATGACACGGAAGGTGAAAATCAGGAAGAGCCTAAAACTCCAGAACATCATGTGCAGACAAACTTGGGAAGTGATCTTACGGTCGATAAGGTTCCTCAGACAAGAGTCAACAAGGATCATCCAGTAGAGCAAATTATTGGTGATGCCTCTGCCTCTACTCTCACGAGGAATCAGCATAAGAAAATGTCAAGTATGTTTGCTGAGGTTAAGGATACTGGGGCGATTACTTGGTACTTGTACTATTGCTTCATCTCTCAGGTTGAGCCTAAGAATGTTGGTATGGCTCTTAAAGATCCGTCATGGGTTGAGGCGATGCAAGAAGAATTGGCTCAGTTTCGGAAGCTTGATGTATGGAAGCTAGTTGACTTACCTCATGGTGAATCTCCTTTATCTACGCGATGGGTTTTCCGTTGTAAAAAGGATGACAAAGGTGTTGTCACTCGCAATAAGGCTCGGTTGGTAGTTAGAGGATTTGAGCAACAAGAAGGTTTTGATTACGATGAGACGTTTGCACCTGTAGCTAGACTAGAAGCTATTCGTTTATTTCTGGCATTTGCTAGTTATCAAGGTATAAAGGTGTATCAACTTGACGTAAAGAGTGCCTTTTTGTATGGCGAAATTAGAGAAGAAGTGTACGTAGATCAACCTCAGGGGTTTGAGGATCCAGATTTTCCCAATAGAGTATATCGTCTTGATAAGGCTCTATATGGTTTACATCAGGCTCCTCGATCATGGTATGAAAAACTGTCTACTCATTTGCATGAAAATGGTTTTACTCGAGGTTCTATTGACAGCACGCTGTTCATCAAATGGAAAGGGAAGGACTACTTGCTTGTACAGGTTTACGTTGATGATATCATTTTTGGTTCATCTGATAAGGCCATGTGCAAGGAGTTTGAGCAGAGCATGAAGGCTAAGTTCGAAATGAGTGCTATGGGGGAATTAACTTTCTTCCTTGGATTACAGGTGGATCAACTGAAGGATGGGTTCTTTATTCATCAGAGCAAATATGTTCAGGATCTTCTCACAAGGTTTCGAATGACCGATGCTAAAGATGCAATTACTCCCATTCAGACTAATCATGGGCTGTGTCCTGATAAGGTTAATGATCCAGAAGTCGATGCAACTCAATATCGGGCTATTATTGGTTCCTTGATGTATCTGACGGCTTCACGTCCAGACATTACCTTTGCTGTTTGCATGTGTGCTAGATATCAGGCTAATCCGAAAGAGTCACATATGAAAGCTGCGAAAAGGATTCTTCGTTATGTGAAGGCCAAGCCTCGTCTAGGGCTTTGGTATCCCATGCATGGTTCCTTTGAATTCAAAGCTTATACTGATTCGGATTATGGTGGCTGCAGTTCGGATAGGAAATCAACGTCAGGTGGATGTCAACTTTTAGGGGGGAGAATTATATCGTGGCAGTGCAAAAAGCAGACATCTGTTGCACAGTCTACCTGTGAAGCAGAGTACATAGCTGCTGGTCAATGCTGTTCTCAGGTACTTTGGATACAGCAACAATTGCGCGACTATGGTATGGATATCTCTGACTCTCCTATTTGTATTGATAATAAGTCTGCCATAGATATTACCAAGAATCCGAAAAACTTTAAAGTCACCAAGCACATTGATATAAAGCATCACTTTTTGCGTGACTGTTTTGAGAAAAAGCTTATTCATTTAGAAAAGGTTGTTACTGATGATAACCTTGCTGATCTTTATACTAAAGCTTTTGATAGACCTCGTCATGAGTTGTTATATCAACTCAATGGTATGAAGAATGCCGAGTAGTTTCTCTCAAAGAACTTAAAATTTTTTCGAGTCTTTGTAGTTTAAGTCGTACATAGATAGAGTCATTAAAATACAAAAAGAGCTGTTTTAGTATAAGTTTGTATATATCTAGTGTCTGAAAATCCAAAAATATAATAAATGAAGTAAGGTCACTGCACTAAATGATTAGACGTGACGATACTTTAGCTTTTAAGCCTGTTTAATCGTAATATAAATGCTTAGTTCAGTGATACCATTATATGATGTATCGATAGGCACAAAGTACCAAAGTTTCCTTATAATCTGAACTTAAATATATACAATGTTCTTATGGGAAACGTATTCAGATATATGGCTGAGAATGCTTGTTCTTAAATTAGACAAGTCCTTTAAATCTTATGAAAGATCTTGCATTGTAATTATGTATATTTGGTCTTTATAAAGAAGGTCTCGGGTACATATATGTGTATGTATTGCTTTTTCGGATGTATATTTGTGACAAGATATGCAAATATCAAAATAAATCAGTTGAAAGTATGAAGCTAATGTGGCCTTTGAGATTCGAACAAGTAAGTCCTTGGGGTGTCTTTGTATACCTAGCCTACCTAAAGTTTCCAACTTGGGATAGGTTGTCAGAAAGTTCGCTACACGGGTCTCATAGAAAGTCACGGGTTTTCATAAGTGCTTTAAAGTTAAATTAATGTCACAAATATGCAAGTACTTGGCATTATGCAATGTTAAGTATATTTCCGTACGTGAGTCAAGTTATGTCGCTTTCCGCGTGAGGAATCACCGACCTGTCACCGCTGACTTGATTCTTAAAGACTTTCTCACTTTAATCACCAAATGTCTTAATTTTAGTGCTTGTTTCGATTGTGAGAGTGTATCTGAATATGGGGCACATAAGTTCGCAAACTAAAATTGTGGCATGAGTAACTTACTAGGTTACATGGTGACTGTCCTTGGCTCAAGTAATACGAAAGTGCCACAAACCAAAAAGGAGACTGGAAGTACCGAGTGTTTAAGAGGACAAACATATTGGTAATCGTTTTTGGATCACTGTTCATAACTAATAATAAGAGAATTGTTTCTCGCAGTCAGGCTTATGTAATTGCTAAACTGATCTAGTCAGCAGTAACCAAGCATCATGTAAATAATGAATAAATGATGAATAAATTCAAGTTAATTAGTGTATAGCTTAGTTTATTATTCTGTTATTTTTATTCTGAGTTATTTTTCTTTTTATTGAGTCAAAATAGTATTTTCATAAGTTCTTATTGCACGAGAGATTCTATTTGAAATTCTGAGTATATGTTTTACCGAATTCATTAATGAGAATTCTTTATGAGGTTGTGTGGTTTGTTTAAAAAGAAGATTTTCTAATATGGACATTAATTTGTTTAAGTTTAGAAAATGATCTTTCAAGTGTTATGTGAAAAGTCACAGTGTTTGAAATTTCACAATTTTAAGTTGTTACAAGTTACGAATTTAATTAATAACTTGGTGACATTTTAGGGTTTGACAATGAAATGACCTCCCTTGATCTTTTGTTAGATTCATTGTTATTTCGTATTTGTTAATCTTGATTTTGTATGTTTTTAGCTTGAATTTTCTGCATCACTATGTTTTGTTCTCAATACGTTAATGAGTTTTTGCCAAGTGTGCAGTATTCAGGTTAAGAAGATAAAGTTGGAGTGCTGTTTTCTGCAAATACATTGTTATTCATACGGATGATATCATGGAGATACGATCCTTGGTGTGTAGTGACAATAGATGTGTTGCAGATATGAGCACGTGACGGAATAATACATGAACGTGTTTTTGGAGTAGTTATTTACTTTAACAATTCATGTATTTAGTGAAAATAATCAATGTGATACTTGTTATTTTGAATTTTCTATCTTGACTTATGACATGACTCCGGAAATTTTATAAAGTTCTTCATTGAATTTTGGACTACTCATTGTTTGTTAGTTTTGTAGACGGCATCTGATACGGGACTTAAGTGTTTCAAGATGGTTTGCCGTCAAGCAACTCAGTGATTAGTGAACTGTTCTCCGTCTCATGGTCATGGTTGGTAACTCCGTATGTATGATGATTGATTATTTTCAGGTTCGCAGATGGTTGTTTTTAAAATTTTGGATATTTACTCACGATTGTAATGTTCGTTGTATACTTACATTATGATGATGATTTTATATGATGGAAATTCATGGTACAAGGCATGAGCAGGTTGATTTTAACGAGTTTTTGCTTTGTACAGGATTAGATAAAGGGTCGTATTGTGGGAAATTAGTGATGGACAATCTGAAATTTTCTAAGTTTAAACTGATTTCTCATGGACTTGGCTGAATCTGGAATCTTATTCTAACTTCGTTCTGATTGTTCTAACGAAGATATCATTTATCTTCGTTCAAATTCACTAACGAACTTAATGATCGTTTAATCAAAACGAATTTAGTATTATCTTCGTTCAAGTTCAACTAACGAACTTAATGATCGTTTAATCAAAACGAACTTAAGATTCAGTCTAACGAACTTAATGATCGTTTAATCAAAACGAACTTAGTACTATCTTCGTTCAAGTTCAACTAACGAACTTAAGACCAACTTCGTACAGATTCTTCAAACGAATTTATTCTTCGTTTCTTTATCTTCGTTTGAACAAATTCGTGACCGGATACCTAACCCGACCCATGTTGATCCACTTCACTGTATATATATATAAGAGTTCTTTTTCGTTTTAGGTTTTTATACTTTCAAAAATTTCAAACGAATATAACTCTTTCCAGCACCTATATCTAATCATTCCAAATCACTTTCAATCACTCGATCCTTTGATTTTTGTTACAATCAGTATTGTTACTAGTGATTTTGGTATGTTTTTGTTCCATTTTCTTCACAAATTTCAATTTAGATTGGTTGATTTTGCTCTACTTTCACATGAACTCAATCGGTTTTTTCTATATTTTTGGGATTAATTTCGTTCATGATTTTAATCCTTTAGATCGTTGATTCTTTTGTAAAAACGAATGGGTTATGTGTAATTTACTCAATTCTAAAAAGTTGTGTACTTCATTGTGTGCAAAATCGAATGATAGACAATTTTATCTTTGAATTCGTGATGATCTGTATCACAGAGTGCTCAAACGAAGTTAATTACTTGAAAACGAAGTTAATTACTTGAAAACGAAGTTAATTACTTGAAAACGAAGTTAATTACTTGAAAACGAAGTTAATTAATTGAACACGAACTTAGGAATTAATTGAAAAACGAACTTAAGATTCAGTCTAACGAACTTAATGATCGTTTAATCAAAACGAACTTAGTACTATCTTCGTTCAAGTTCAACTAACGAACTTAATGATCGTTTAATCAAAACGAATTTAGTATTATCTTCGTTCAAGTTCAACTAACGAACTTAATGATCGTTTAATCAAAACGAATTTAGTACTATCTTCGTTCAAGTTCTTCTAACGAACTTAATGATCGTTTCATCAAAACGAACTTAGTACTATCTTCGTTCAAGTTCTACTAACGAACTTATACTTCGTTCCTTTTGTACTTACGAATTTAAAGTTCGTTCTGATTGTGATAACGAAAATCATACTTCGTAAGTTCAGTCTAACGAACTTAATGATCGTTTAATCAAAACGAACTTAGTACTATCTTCGTTCAAGTTCAACTAACGAACTTAAGACCAACTTCGTACAGATTCTTCAAACGAATTTATTCTTCGTTTCTTTATCTTCGTTTGAACAAATTCGTGACCGGATACCTAACCCGACCCATGTTGATCCACTTCACTGTATATATATATAAGAGTTCTTTTTCGTTTTAGGTTTTTATACTTTCAAAAATTTCAAACGAATATAACTCTTTCCAGCACCTATATCTAATCATTCCAAATCACTTTCAATCACTCGATCCTTTGATTTTTGTTACAATCAGTATTGTTACTAGTGATTTTGGTATGTTTTTGTTCCATTTTCTTCACAAATTTCAATTTAGATTGGTTGATTTTGCTCTACTTTCACATGAACTCAATCGGTTTTTTCTATATTTTTGGGATTAATTTCGTTCATGATTTTAATCCTTTAGATCGTTGATTCTTTTGTAAAAACGAATGGGTTATGTGTAATTTACTCAATTCTAAAAAGTTGTGTACTTCATTGTGTGCAAAATCGAATGATAGACAATTTTATCTTTGAATTCGTGATGATCTGTATCACAGAGTGCTCAAACGAAGTTAATTACTTGAAAACGAAGTTAATTACTTGAAAACGAAGTTAATTACTTGAAAACGAAGTTAATTACTTGAAAACGAAGTTAATTAATTGAACACGAACTTAGGAATTAATTGAAAAACGAACTTAAGATTCAGTCTAACGAACTTAAGATTCAGTCTAACGAACTTAATGATCGTTTAATCAAAACGAACTTAGTACTATCTTCGTTCAAGTTCAACTAACGAACTTAAGATCCACGAACTTAAGATTCAGTCTAACGAACTTAATGATCGTTTAATCAAAACGAACTTAGTACTATCTTCGTTCAAGTTCAACTAACGAACTTAATGATCGTTTAATCAAAACGAATTTAGTATTATCTTCGTTCAAGTTCAACTAACGAACTTAATGATCGTTTAATCAAAACGAATTTAGTATTATCTTCGTTCAAGTTCAACTAACGAACTTAATGATCGTTTAATCAAAACGAATTTAGTATTATCTTCGTTCAAGTTCAACTAACGAACTTAATGATCGTTTAATCAAAACGAATTTAGTATTATCTTCGTTCAAGTTCAACTAACGAACTTAATGATCGTTTAATCAAAACGAATTTAGTACTATCTTCGTTCAAGTTCAACTAACGAACTTAAGATTCAGTCTAACGAACTTAATGATCGTTTAATCAAAACGAACTTAGTACTATCTTCGTTCAAGTTCAACTAACGAACTTAATACCAACTTCGTACTATTTTCGTACAGATGTACTAACGAACTTATACTTCGTTTCTTTTGTCCTTACGAATTTAAAGTTCGTTCTGATTGTGATAACGAATTTAACGAGTAAAGTCGTACAGTTTTTAACTTACGATATTACTGATTAAGTTTATCCAAGTTTGCACTTCATTCACTTTGTCTATTTCTTATTTGTTTAGATTTTGTGATCTTATCCTGCAGAAATGGCTTTAGCTCTTCGTCAATTTGTTGAGAAGCATAATCTTGCTCTAAATCTTGATCAAGATCAACGTAATTCCGATCACTATCATGAGATGTTTGCATACATCGCACGTTCAAGGCTGTCATTTGTGTTCACTTATTCACCAAGACTAGTAAGGCAGTATATCGATGATTTTTGGATGTCTGCTCATGAAGTTGTGGTCAATGGTCATGTTTTCGTACGTGCTACCGTCAGAGGAATCACATTCGATTTCAATGCTGCAATTCTTCGTGATATTTTGCATTTAGGTGCAGAACCAGAGGAAGCAGTAGAAATGACTTATGAGTTTGATCTTATCTGTCGATGCTTTCAGCGGATGGGTTATGTTGGTGCAATTAAACTTCCTTTTGATAAAAGTGGGTTTCAAGGAAGATGGAGATACCTAGCATACGCATTGTTGGTTTGTTTAAGCAATCGTAAGGCTGGCTTTGATCAATTATCTGCACAGATTTCGTCGCAGATGGTAGCTTTGGTCTACAATCGACCGTATCCGTTTTCAACTTACTTTTTTCAAGAGTTTATTGATCAGATTAATGCCAGAGGACGAAAAAGATTTTTGTTGTATCCTCGGTTTGTTATGGCGATTGTTCGACACTTCTGTCCAAATTTGGCATTTGATCAAGGACCACGCTATGTACTACATGCATGGCCTGCTCGTTTGTTTGCTGATCTTGTGGCCAATACTAGCAACGTGGCTGGTCTTAATGATCCACCACTTTTTGGTCATTTGATCAATCCAAACTATCGTTCTCGTCTTGAGAATGATTTGTTTGTGGATGCTGCTGAAGATGATGTTACAGAAAGTTCTGACAGTGGTTCTGATGATGATTCCGATGATGATTCTGATCATGGGAATGATGCAGTTGACACAGATGATTATGATAGTGTCGCGGCTGATTCTTCGAATGAAAATCGAACGAAAGCGGTTCATGATGTTTCGGTTGAGTCTGAAAATGATGAAGCTTCTGCGAGTGATCATTCTTATCACTTATCTCAAGAAGGTGTATCTGCTGAGCTACGTAGAGAACGTCGAAGCAAGGCATGTCATGCTTCTCCGATAGTCTCTGATATGGCTCATGATAAGGTAAATTTTGTTCATGATAAGGTAAATTTTGAACATTAAAGTTCATGATAAGGTAAATTTTGTTCATGATAAGGTAAATTTTGAACATTAAACCTTGCAGGATTATTATGTTTTACTTAACCAATCTTTGGATGTTTTGCATGATGTTTCTTTACAGTATGATGCAAATGTTTTACTGCCTCCTGAGGTTGCGGCTCAATTTAATCCTGAACTAGCCAGCCTTTTTGCGGATATTGATGATCCAGTCAATGCACCCAGTGCAAGTGATACTTCTCCTTTTGAGAGAGGTGTGAAACGAGTTCGCACTGAAGAGGAGAGTGATCCATCTAATGAACCAGAGGAAGCAGTAGAAATGACTTATGAGTTTGATCTTATCTGTCGATGCTTTCAGCGGATGGGTTATGTTGGTGCAATTAAACTTCCTTTTGATAAAAGTGGGTTTCAAGGAAGATGGAGATACCTAGCATACGCATTGTTGGTTTGTTTAAGCAATCGTAAGGCTGGCTTTGATCAATTATCTGCACAGATTTCGTCGCAGATGGTAGCTTTGGTCTACAATCGACCGTATCCGTTTTCAACTTACTTTTTTCAAGAGTTTATTGATCAGATTAATGCCAGAGGACGAAAAAGATTTTTGTTGTATCCTCGGTTTGTTATGGCGATTGTTCGACACTTCTGTCCAAATTTGGCATTTGATCAAGGACCACGCTATGTACTACATGCATGGCCTGCTCGTTTGTTTGCTGATCTTGTGGCCAATACTAGCAACGTGGCTGGTCTTAATGATCCACCACTTTTTGGTCATTTGATCAATCCAAACTATCGTTCTCGTCTTGAGAATGATTTGTTTGTGGATGCTGCTGAAGATGATGTTACAGAAAGTTCTGACAGTGGTTCTGATGATGATTCCGATGATGATTCTGATCATGGGAATGATGCAGTTGACACAGATGATTATGATAGTGTCGCGGCTGATTCTTCGAATGAAAATCGAACGAAAGCGGTTCATGATGTTTCGGTTGAGTCTGAAAATGATGAAGCTTCTGCGAGTGATCATTCTTATCACTTATCTCAAGAAGGTGTATCTGCTGAGCTACGTAGAGAACGTCGAAGCAAGGCATGTCATGCTTCTCCGATAGTCTCTGATATGGCTCATGATAAGGTAAATTTTGTTCATGATAAGGTAAATTTTGAACATTAAACTTTGCAGGATTATTATGTTTTACTTAACCAATCTGTTCATGATAAGGTAATTTTGTTCATGATAAGGTAAATTTTGTTCATGATAAGGTAAATTTTGTTCATGATAAGGTAAATTTTGTTCATGATAAGGTAAATTTTGTTCATGATAAGGTAAATTTTGTTCATGATAAGGTAAATTTTGTTCATGATAAGGTAAATTTTGTTCATGATAAGGTAAATTTTGTTCATGATAAGGTAAATTTTGAACATTAAACCTTGCAGGATTATTATGTTTTACTTAACCAATCTTTGGATGTTTTGCATGATGTTTCTTTACAGTATGATGCAAATGTTTTACTGCCTCCTGAGGTTGCGGCTCAATTTAATCCTGAACTAGCCAGCCTTTTTGCGGATATTGATGATCCAGTCAATGCACCCAGTGCAAGTGATACTTCTCCTTTTGAGAGAGGTGTGAAACGAGTTCGCACTGAAGAGGAGAGTGATCCATCTAATGAACCAGAGGAAGAGGAGATTCCTTTGATAAGACGCAAGAAAGCGCCTAGGACATCAGAGGTACCTGCTCTTGCTACAGTGACTCCTCAACATACACAAAGTGCTTCGATTAGGCCTGTTGTTCCTATAAGCACTGTGTTTACAACTCTTCTACGTCCACTACAACCGCCTTTGATCGGACGAGCTCCAGGTTCTACACAATCTCCTACTAGACCTTTTGGAGTCAGACCAACAGTTGAACCTGCGCATATCATGTCAACTCAATTCAAGGTAAATCAATTGGAGACAAGAGTTCTGACATTGGAAGCTCAAATGAAGTCAATGCAAGGGTTAGTTGGGAAGTTGGTTGCTGATTTGGAAGATGAGAAGGGTCAAAGTGCTGCACTGAGAGAACAGCTTCGGCAGTTATTGGCTCAAGGGGGAGATGGTTGTAGGGAAACTGAGCTGAAGAGGAAAGAGGATGAAGATCATGACGATGATGCGAATGCTGATGGTGAGCCAAGAACTGAAGCTCATACAGAAGCAAGAACTGAGGGGGAGTTAGAGAAGGATGTTGCAAGTACATCTGGAGCTGCTGGAGAATCAAGTGCGCCTCGAGATGCTGAGATCATTGAAGCACTTGACAGCTCAGGTAATTCTTCTTCGAAATCAATAGATTATTTAAGTGATGATCAAGTTGAAGCTGAAACTGATCTGGACATGATTCTGATTCTGATTCTGATTCTGATTCTGATTCTGATTCTGATTCTGATTCTGATTCTGATTCTGATTCTGATTCTGATTCTGATTCTGATTCTGATTCTGATTCTGATTCTGATTCTGATTCTGATTCTGATTCTGATTCTGATTCTGATTCTGATTCTGATTCTGATTCTGATTCTGATTCTGATTCTGATTCTGATTCTGATTCTGATTCTGATTCTGATTCTGATTCTGATTCTGATTCTGATTCTGATTCTGATTCTGATTCTGATTCTGATTCTGATTCTGATTCTGATTCTGATTCTGATTCTGATTCTGATTCTGATTCTGATTCTGATTCTGATTCTGATTCTGATTCTGATTCTGATTCTGATTCTGATTCTGATTCTGATTCTGATTCTGATTCTGATTCTGATTCTGATTCTGATTCTGATTCTGATTCTGATTCTGATTCTGATTCTGATTCTGATTCTGATTCTGATTCTGATTCTGATTCTGATTCTGATTCTGATTCTGATTCTGATTCTGATTCTGATTCTGATTCTGATTCTGATTCTGATTCTGATTCTGATTCTGATTCTGATTCTGATTCTGATTCTGATTCTGATTCTGATTCTGATTCTGATTCTGATTCTGATTCTGATTCTGATTCTGATTCTGATTCTGATTCTGATTCTGATTCTGATTCTGATTCTGATTCTGATTCTGATTCTGATTCTGATTCTGATTCTGATTCTGATTCTGATTCTGATTCTGATTCTGATTCTGATTCTGATTCTGATTCTGATTCTGATTCTGATTCTGATTCTGATTCTGATTCTGATTCTGATTCTGATTCTGATTCTGATTCTGATTCTGATTCTGATTCTGATTACAGATTCAAAAGCAAACTGCTTTGGAATCTGATTCTGATTCTGATTCAACTTATGATGTTAATAATGATTAGATGAATTGTATTTTAGGTTGCATGTAATAAGTTATGACATGTAAATGTAATTTATCTTATTTCAATGCAATTATATTTCATCTTTATTATCATGATTAATCATTATATTCTGGTGTTATTTTGTGTAATCTTATCAGATGATACAGATGATACGGAATTACTCTTTAATGGAGATGAGCTTGAGGAAGGTGAGATTATTCCTGAACCGGATCTAAACATGTTCAAGAAACCTTATGGTTTTGATGATGTTTGGGACTCAATTCCTGAAGAGCCATCTGTGGTAGAAAGAGATGTGTTAGAATTGAAGAGAAAAGAAGTAAAGGAAAGAATGCTACAAGCTCCATTTAGTAGCAATACTAAAGTTTTAAACTTTTTAGTATATGCTAAGGTTCAAGATGCATTGGTTCCTTTTCATTATGAGATTAATCTGACAAGACCATTTGATCCAAATGAGTTTCCAGTGCCTCTCAGAGATGATGATCCATCACAGGTGATTGATAGAATTGTACCTGGTCAGAGAGTTGGTGAATTTATAGTCACTAGGGATACTCTGAGACCCTCTGTGTATTGGACTCATATCTCGGACAAAGATGCTGCAAAATACAAAACAATTATCTGGAGTTGGTTTTATGATGAAGAACTGAAGCTCATACAGAAGCAAGAACTGAGGGGGAGTTAGAGAAGGATGTTGCAAGTACATCTGGAGCTGCTGGAGAATCAAGTGCGCCTCGAGATGCTGAGATCATTGAAGCACTTGACAGCTCAGGTAATTCTTCTTCGAAATCAATAGATTATTTAAGTGATGATCAAGTTGAAGCTGAAACTGAACGATTAAAGCGTGAAGTTGAAGCAAAATTTGGACATGACTATTATTCTGAAGAGAACGCATTTCATGATGTATTTGATGTCTTGTTAGATAAACAACAAGAAGCAGTTACTGAAAGAGAAAAGAAGTAAAGGAAAGAATGCTACAAGCTCCATTTAGTAGCAATACTAAAGTTTTAAACTTTTTAGTATATGCTAAGGTTCAAGATGCATTGGTTCCTTTTCATTATGAGATTAATCTGACAAGACCATTTGATCCAAATGAGTTTCCAGTGCCTCTCAGAGATGATGATCCATCACAGGTGATTGATAGAATTGTACCTGGTCAGAGAGTTGGTGAATTTATAGTCACTAGGGATACTCTGAGACCCTCTGTGTATTGGACTCATATCTCGGACAAAGATGCTGCAAAATACAAAACAATTATCTGGAGTTGGTTTTATGATGAAGAACTGAAGCTCATACAGAAGCAAGAACTGAGGGGGAGTTAGAGAAGGATGTTGCAAGTACATCTGGAGCTGCTGGAGAATCAAGTGCGCCTCGAGATGCTGAGATCATTGAAGCACTTGACAGCTCAGGTAATTCTTCTTCGAAATCAATAGATTATTTAAGTGATGATCAAGTTGAAGCTGAAACTGAACGATTAAAGCGTGAAGTTGAAGCAAAATTTGGACATGACTATTATTCTGAAGAGAACGCATTTCATGATGTATTTGATGTCTTGTTAGATAAACAACAAGAAGCAGTTACTGAAAGAGAAAAGAAGTAAAGGAAAGAATGCTACAAGCTCCATTTAGTAGCAATACTAAAGTTTTAAACTTTTTAGTATATGCTAAGGTTCAAGATGCATTGGTTCCTTTTCATTATGAGATTAATCTGACAAGACCATTTGATCCAAATGAGTTTCCAGTGCCTCTCAGAGATGATGATCCATCACAGGTGATTGATAGAATTGTACCTGGTCAGAGAGTTGGTGAATTTATAGTCACTAGAGATACTCTGAGACCCTCTGTGTATTGGACTCATATCTCGGACAAAGATGCTGCAAAATACAAAACAATTATCTGGAGTTGGTTTTATGATGAAGAACTGAAGCTGTTCGTTCTCAAAAGACCAGATGGTTGTCAGTATTTGGCATGGAGTGAGAGACATTTCAGAAGTTTGTGTGAAGAAGACTTACATGAACTAGGAAATAACAGGATTATCAATCCAAGTGATTATGGTCTTGCAGATGTGGTTAGTAAGAATCTTCATGAAGATTTCAAGTTGAGGTCGAATATGAAAAACTCTGAAAAACCAAATTTTCATATTGAACCAAGACGAAAGAAGAAGGTGGTGAAGCCAGATAAAAGTGTTGAGTATATTCAACGTGATATCAAATGTATGATCAAGGTCCCTGCCAAGAAATGGACACAAGATGTCTTGGATAAACTGGATAATTGGGAGATTGATCGCATTTCTGGTGAAGCCAAAATGTATGCAGATTCAGAGAAGAAGATTTTGTTGAGAAGAGTTTATGATCCAATGCAGTTGGTGAACTTCTCAAGGAATGATCAGAGAAAGTTATACGATACGGAATGTTCGTTCTTGCCGTTTTGGAAGGATGAAGAAAGTCGATATCGTAAAATTCTGAAGGTCTGCTTACATGAGAACATTCACGCAAATAGCAAGCGATTGTTATTTGATGGATGACAAGATTTTTGAAGACTAAAGAAATCGAAGATGCTGCTGTCAAGGGGGAGTTTGTTGATGCATGTTGATGTGACAACAGCAACTGAGATTTGATTATGTCTTATTCATTTATATGTAATTAATAGATTATGGACTTCGTGTTTTAGTAATGATTGATTACATGTTTTGGTGTTTTATATATGTTTATATATGATGTTTGTTATGTATGATATACAAGAACAAACGTAATATATGTTAGGTTCCTTATATGTTAAGTAATAGGAAAATAACAAACGGATTACAGCTAACGAAGATAAACTTCGTTATGCTCGAACGAAGATTATCTTCGTTCTAAGGGCTGGGCTGCTAAGTTCGTAAGAACAAAGCCCAGCAAGCCCAATATCAATTGGAACATATATAAACGATTGGAAAACCTAAATTGAGTTGAACCAGTCGATTAACACACACACCAATCATCTAAGTTCGTTGGCAATCATTAGCAAACGAAAATAGCATAATTAAGGCTGATTACAATCTTGTTAATTAGCAATAATCTAGATAACTAATCAAACAGTTATCTCGTGAGGATTCCGCACTCACGACAT
The DNA here is from genome assembly GCA_034093135.1 of Erigeron breviscapus. Classification (NCBI taxonomy): domain Eukaryota; kingdom Viridiplantae; phylum Streptophyta; class Magnoliopsida; order Asterales; family Asteraceae; genus Erigeron; species Erigeron breviscapus. The sequence continues at coordinate 12,016,657 of CM067174.1, read as the reverse complement.
AACCTTAGACGATCTCGAGAGCGATCCAGAGCTATCGAGGGACTCATTATCAAGTTTCAAAATATGTATTTCCTTTTTGAGTTCTTGATTAAAGTGCTTTTGTAGCAAAACCTCATCACCAAGTTTATTCAGTCTGGACAGCTTCCCATTATCAGACAGATTGAAAAAAGAAGTTACCTCAGGTAGAGCAGTCTGACTGGTGGATGCCTGGTGAGCTGACTCAGATTGCTGTTGTATTTTCACCAGATCTTCAACAAATCTTTGAGTAGCTTCTTTAGCCATGAAACATTTGGCATCTTTGTACAGCTCATCATCAGATGATGTGGCACTTTCAGCCCAGTCTTTGGCTACCAGACTCTTCTCATTTTTGTTCACCTTCTCAGTCAGCTTAGCTACTTGTGCTTTCAAGGCTTTGTACTTAGTCTTGAGCTTAGAGTATTTTTCACCTCTTCCACCTTTGGTTGGCATAGCTTGAGCAGTTTCTTTGGATCTGCAATCTCCAGCCATATGTCCAGTCTTGCCACACTTGTAACAAGTGACCTTGGACATATCAAATGGCTTCTTGGTTTTGTCAGCTTGGCCACCTCTTCCTTTTCCTTTAAACTTATTAAAGGATCTCCTTCTGATCCTTTCAGCCAACATAGCAACTTCATTTGCTAGTTCATCACCATCAGATTCATCACACTCAGATTCAGCACAAACAGAGTTAGGATTAGACATCACAGGAATATCATCATTAACACAAGGAATGATCTCATTACTAATTGAACTAGGGTGTTCAGTCATAGAAGCAACAAGTGCATCAGCAGGCTGACTATAAGAATCACCCAAAGCAATTAACTTTTCAGCCTCTGAACATTCTTGGTTATGAAGCAAACCAAAAAGTCCAGGGAGATCAAGATCATGATAAACAGAACTTAATTTAACAGAAGAAATATAGTTGTTCCATTTGGGTGGTAATGAATCAAGAAATTTGCTCTTTAAAACCTCATTTTTCTTATTAATTCCAACAGCAGCTAAATCATTTACCAAAGCATTAAAGCGGGTATGAGTGTCAGTCAAGGATTCATTTCTCAAGGAGAAAAATCTCTCATACCTCCTGGTCAATGTAGTAATTGTGGATTCCATGGAGGTAGAACAACCCTCAAACATGACAGTCAATGTACCCCACATTTTCTTTGCTGTTGAACACATTTTAATTGAATGGTAAAGGTCTTTGGGCACAGCTTGGATAATGAAATTTCTAGCTTTCACATCCAAGTTTGCCAACCTCCTATCCTCATCCCCCCAATCTGCCTTGTCCTTAACAATAGATTTGACTGTGGCAGGAATGGTTGGTTGACCTTCCCTAACCACAGCTTCTACCACAATGGTTTGTGTAGGAACATAAGGACCATCCGCAAGGATGTCAGGCATATTGTTATCGATGGATTCAAGGAACAAAGACAATCTACCTTTCCACCCACTGAAATCATCTTTGTCAAACATGGGTGGTCTGGTTGAAGAACCATTATCAATAAAAGATGACATAAAGCTTTACTATAATGAAAATATGCAAGGATCAAGTCAAGTTAATTCTCAACCACCGCTCTGATACCAATTGATACGTCCCACGGTGTATCAATATACCAAAGTATATTGAACACAGAACAGTTGTAGAGGGGGGTGAATACAACTTTCCACAATCTTTACAAACTTTTAACACAAAATGTTTTAAGATTCAGTTAATGAATATTAAGCAAGTAATTAAAGAGCAAGAATCATTAAAATAGTAAAGCAGTAAAGAAATAAAAACATTCTTGAACACAGATTGTTATTTTCAAATGTAATTCTTTATTAAGAAATTATCTATACAAAGAATTACAGGGTTGTTGCGGAATAAAGATAGCCTATAGATATCTAAACAACCCTATGAAATGACAAACAACAATCAATAAGTTTCAGCTCAAGAGAATCAGCCCAAGCTGATCTCGAACAGACTAAGCTGTGTATAAGAGCAGAGAATCTTGTGTGAAGAATGATTCTCAGGAAATGCCACACATATGCAATCCATGAATGAGGCTTTTATAGGCGAAAGCGCTCCTTCATTAGGTGTCCGTTGCAGCTACGTGTTCTTCATTCAGTGGTTGATGAAGGAATAATCAATCATGCCTTTCATGGTACTTGTGGTCCCCCACGTACTGACGCACATTCTTCATCTACCAATAGGAGTATGGATACGCATATGTAAAACAACCACCAACCTGGATCCTAGGAATCTTCCTAGTCACGTCATTTGTCCTTATCTTCAATCCAGGTTGTTATCTTCACTTGATTGTTAAACACAGATTGGGCCGTTTATCAAGGCACCAATCTGCCTAAGTATTTCCAAGCTGACTGCTAATCCCAAGCTGTCTTCCACTAACATCTTGGTCTTCTATCTTCAATCCTCCTCTTCGACTTGGACTGAATGCTAATACATTGTTGATGCAGCTTGAATAACACTTGCTTCCATAAGATATTACAATTACAAGTATGAAGCATGATCTGGGTCAGAGACAGATCGTAAGCTGTGTCAGCTTAGTCTGACCCAGATCAGATTACAAGAACCAAAGATTACTAAGTGTTTATAGGTCAGATTTGTCATCATTAAATTCACAATTAACATTGGGACTCAACAGGATCCCCTCAAGTTGTTTCTAACTTGAGGGCTCAAGCTAGAAACATCTTGGCCATTGGATTAAAATCAACGGTTAAGATTCAAAGATGATCTTGAAATCTTAGCATTTGATTTTAATCAAAAGGTCAATATTTTCTTAACATAACTAATCGTGTTAGTGAACTTAATGGAATCCCTTCCACTTTGAAAATGAGGAATGAACCCCCTTGAGTTAGTCCGGGGAAAAAATATAAGAGACTTTGTTATGCATTTCAATGGAAATGACTGCAAGTTTTGCAAGTAGGTTAAAAGATGAAGATTTTGCAAGTTTTCCAAGTAGGTCAAGTAAAATAACTATAGTTTTAATCAAAATCTAGTTGACAGTTCATGATTTGCACACTTATATTAAATTATCTAGACAAGAAAGTAAATAGAAAGTAAAGAACAAGAACAAGAGTAAAGTTCAAATATTAAGAAACTATGCAAGTCTAATCATATGTATCATTGATTTAAACAGTGAATACATGGTCGATATTACAACTTGTCTTACAAAAAAAAAACAAGAACATACAAATGTTAAGTTTTAGACTAACTAGAAAACTTAAACAATTACAAGAAAGAATAAGTGACACACACTTAGAATGGTGACAAACACAAGTGTTCTGATGCGGCTATGTTGCTTTATATAGGGGAGGAATTAGGGCAACACAGCCTTTTCTTGATAGTGATTGATGGTGGTTGTCAAGATCTCATTGGCTCGATGTACTTGAATTCTGGAGCCTTTGTCTTCTTTACCAAAACGGGTATGAAAGAGAAAACCCTTCTTTTGGTCCCAACTGTACCTTTGCCATACAAGGTAAAATACAGTTGGAAGAACCACCATGTGACTTCTTGTCTTCTTTTGGTTTGAATTCTTCCCGCCTTGACTTACAAATTGGAAAGGAAACCACCCGCTGACAAGAGTCACTGACTTGCTGATGACTTGCTGACGACACACGTCAGCGACCAAGTCTAATCAGCGAATCCTTGACTCAACAATCTCCCCCTATTCGCTGAGGAGACTTGCTGATTGAAATGTTACTCAAACTATTTTACACAAGATGAGAAAAAATGTCTTTTATATCTAACATAGAGTGTTACATGTTGATAAACATAACCTACTCTATTATACTTGTCTTCTTCCTAATTCGTTCCAGACATCTTCATTCTTGATGATCCTCAGCGATGGATCAGCTTGTCTGTGCGGCTGCAACAACTCATGATCGATGATGTCAATGAAGGCTTTGTTGTTGGTTGTGTCAGCGCACCTTCTTCTTATTCCAATCAAGAAACCCACTGAGGCCTCCTTAATATCACTCACTCTGAAGAAGAGTTGATGATTCTGATAATTTGTATAGAACATGCCAAATGGGGTTCTCAATAACAAGTCCTTCTTGAAACACAACTCTTGCTGGCAATCTTGTATCCAGTGCAGCATATCCAGAGATTGGAGGAAGATCTAAATGCACCATCTGATCATCTCTTTTTCTTTTAAGCCCAACTCTCTTCTTAGATGCTGATGAGGATGGTGTTACTGAAGATTGTCTTGCTGGAAAGTCTTTAAAGTACTCCTTTATAACTGGAATATCAGTCTTCAATCTCTTTTCCATTTCTCTGGCTTTGGTGAAGAAGACATGAATGGAGTCCTTCAGTGGAGAGTAACTGTGAGCAGTTTTCTCTTTTATCAGCTCATGAACCTCCAGCCATTCAGAGGCCCCCAGATTTGGTCTCTGCACATCTTTGAGATGAGAGATATGTCCATCTTCTCGTTCCATTCTTAGATTTGTTGCAATACCACCTTTTGCCAAATTTACCCCCACAGCAACAATCTTTTGGGGCAGTGCCCTTCTATACATATTTCTTTCAAATTTTGCTTTTTCTTCTTCTAGCTTCTCCTTTTGTTCTTTCAACCTTGCTTCCACATCAGCCTGCTTTTCTGATACACGGCTAGATGGCCAGAGGATTCAAGAAGCAAGAGTTCTTCAGCATCGAAATTTTTCTTATCTTGAATGGCCATCAACTTGATGTACTCAAGGTTCTTTCTTTCATTTTCTTTCTTTCTTTGAGCATCAGCAAGAGCTTCTTCTTGTGATTTCTTATTAGCTTCCTGAGCATAATCAGCAGGAGTGGAAATGATGGCTGATGAAGAACCGTCTTGACTAGCAGGGTGAGAAGTGAGGGGTTTCCTAAGAAACTTAGAAAGCTGTACTCGTTGAGCATCAGTGAGTGGAGTTATTTCAGCGTTTGCGAGATATCTTCTATCGAAGATTGACAGCATTTCCTTTGACCTATCAGTTGCCATTTCAGCGGCCATACCAGCTTTCCATGCTGCTTCGATTGCCTTGGGGTCATTAAGATCAACAGTTTGTGCATCTTGCTCCCCCTGAGCTATTGCAAGTATCCCTTGAGCTTGTTGCTCCCCCTCAACATTAGCTTCTTCTTCAACTGAGTGCCCTTCCCATGTACCAGCATTTATAACATCCTTTGCTTGGTCAGTGACCTCCTTTTCACCAGCGGGAGTCGCTTCACTTTCTCTTTCAGTGAACTCTTTTTCATCATCATTGGTATTGGTAGTGACAGCATCAGCAGTTCCAATAACTTCTTCAGCAGCTTCTTCAATTATCTGATCAATAGCTTTTTCAATAGCTTCATTAACTATTTGAATAACAGCTTTATCAATTTTCTCCCCCTTAGAAGTTGCATCATCCTTGGCAACTTCCATCACATGCTTCTCCTTATCAGCAGCACTACCTACCAGCTGCTGAAGTAAGGTTTTAATGTCACCCATTTCTTTTTCAATTCGAACTTGCCTCTGCCTATCTTGTTCAGTGAAGGATGTATAGGGTCTGGGAAGTTCAACAACCTTCTTTTCAAGAGATGAGATAGCAGAGGCTTGTTTCTCGATTTGTGCCTTCAGTGGAGCAATCAGCTCATGGACTTGTTCAATTTTCGAAGCTGCGGCAAGACCCGAAGAGGCCGCCTTTCTTGCGGCATAAGTGGACAAACTGACAGCCTTCTGTATGGTTGTCACCTTGGCTTTAAGTATCTGCTGATCACGATTTAGAACATTGTGAGCAAACAGATATGCTAGAGTTTGGTTTTTAGCCAAGGTTACAGCGTTATCTTTTATGCTTTCAATATCCTGACAATTCGCCTCTTGCTTATCATACCAGCTGGTCAAAGTTTTTATGAGTTGATCATCTTCATTTTCTTTGATTTTGACCAACTGCTCAGCAGCTTTTGTGAGGTCAGCCAGTCCCTTTTCCACCTTTTCAATTCTTTTACTGGCGGACAAAGGGATTTGAACAGGAATGAGTCGTTCTTCACCACTTGTTGCTTCGGTAGTTTCATTTTCTGTGTCCATGTCACTGGCTTGACCTTCATCAGCAACAATTACATCAAACTCATCAACATTCAATTCTCCCAGATTATACTTATCATCATCAGTGGGTTCATCATCATCTTCCACATCCTCCAAATCTACATCATCTTCAAGAGTCTCAACATTGCTACTTGAGATAATAACAATATTCCCACTAGCTACATTTGCATCAGCTTCATCTGAACCAATATTTTGTTCAGCGAGACTCCCTTCAGTGGCATCTCTTTCACCTTCAACTTCAACTTGCTCAGTATGATCACCAGTGTCTATGTTTGCATCAGCAGCAACGATGGTTTCATTTGTATTAGCCAAAACATCATTGTCAGCTTCTTCAGTGAGATTATCATGACCAGCAACCTGCCTTACAACAGTAGTGGCATTCGCTCCAGCATCACCTACAACATTTTCAACACCATTCTGTACAGTTTGATTTTCAGTACCCATAACTGCACCAGTAACTTCGATAGCAAATCTACCCTCATAATCAATATCAGCAATGTCATCATTTTCACCCTCATTTCCATCTTCATAATTACATAGGACTTCCAATGCTCCACAATCATTAGTAATCATTGTGGTTGTCCCTTCTTGAGCAGCAGCTGGGAGTGTCTCAGTTGCTGCCGAGATATTTTCAGAGATAGAGAAATTTAAAGGACTTAGGGAGAGAGGAGCATCAGTTTCAGCATGTGATTGTCGTACTGTGTTTTCATCAGCAGTGGAAGTTGCTTCTTCAGTAATAGTAGATAGTTGTGTGGATTCTAAGCCCTTGATGGTTAGACACTTTGTTTCATTTTGCTTCCTTTTTGGAGCAGCAGCAGCAGGAGACGAAGGAGCAGAAGTCTTTATAGACTTTGTCCTTGTCTTTTTGATTGGTTTTGCAGCTTTGGGTGGTACTTGCTCAGCGAGTGTCTCAGAAGCCACCCTTGAGGGTGCCCTTTTGTAGATGTCAGGATAAGATGAGAAGAGTACCTCTTTCATCTGAGGAGAGAGGATAGCGAACTTGCTGTCAAAGAGTTCCAAATCACAAGCAGGCTGCTTGTACAATGAGTGACCAATTATTGGTGGCTTACAGACAGTAGCACCAAATTGGTTGTACTTTTCTTTAAGTTCCTGCTTGAAGATCAAAGAGAAAAATCTTGTATAAAGAATTGTATATGAGCGATTGCTGACTTGAACTTTAGACTTCATATCTTCAAAGATCACTAAAGCAAAGTCAATGAATCTCCCCGTTGTTAGTGCATGAATAATTTGCATATTTGAAGCTGTGGCCTGATCAAACGACCCAGAATTTCCTCCCAAACATTGAATGACATAAGAAAATAGTAATCTCCACACACCAGGGAGATGCTTCTTGGTGGGATTGCTGGGTACAACTTCAGGTGGTTCCACATCTGTTCCATACCCGATTGTGGGCAACCACTCTTTCCATTTTTCAACAGTGGCTGGATCAACAAACGGTCTTTCAGTAGATTGATCAGGGAGACTAAGCGTTATTCGAATAATCTTTGGTGTGATTGTGATGGTCAGTTGCTTCTTCTTTACAGTACCAGTGATGGCATCAATGTTGGCTTTGTAATCACACGTCCACCAGAACTCCCGAAGGAGATACACATACATATCTTCTGGATCAGCATAAATAGCGTTACTTGCAGGGCATGCTTTTGTAAAATCTAGCATCTATTGGTACCCTGTAACACCAGAAGGAACTTCAAGGGATCCCAAATAATTATTTGACTTAATGGCAATTTTTGGGCTTGAAAGTTAACTTTCGAAGAAGGAGCGATGGTTTCTGGATCATATGTTGCGGAGTGCATATAAAGAGGAACATGTTTTAGTGCTTTTTGAGTACCCAGATCATCAGCGGGTAGCTCAACATGACTGGGTGAGTTTTGTGGATTTTCAGATGAAGGATTTTGTATTTGATGTTCAAGAATGGAGTTTTCAAGAGTTTCTGGGTTGGTGTTTTGAATTTCAGAAGACAAAGCCATTTTAAGAGATATGGAGAAGAAGATGAACAGAAGAATTGAATATAAGCGATTTGGGAATTTTTTAGATATTTTTAAGAGAGAAAACGATTTTAAAGAAATGAGACTAAATAAGAATGAAAGAGTTTTGGAAGCTTAAAAGGTGGAAACAGAAAAGATATGGGTATATATAGGATGTTATCATGGGCCCCCACTTCTGTGAAAATGAACCGTCAATGCATTTTCTCTTTCTTACGTGGCGTTCAAAATACGGTTTAAAAATAAGATGAATGATTTAAAAAAAACATTTTATTGCATAAAATTTTAAATTTTACATATAAAAGTGTATGTAAATATGCATGTGAGTAACGTATAAAAAGGGCTTGATTTGACAATCGTACCACTATTTTCAACGTACTCGAGTGTTTACGGCGTATACACAGTACAAGTTGCCCATTCGGGAGAAAATCGAGGTAACCTTTTTGAAATTCTAATAAAATATTCTAATTAATTGCTTGGTGAATATGCTTCCACATAAGAAAGAGTAAAAATGGAAGTATATCCACTGACAAAGTTAGAAAATCTGGTTACCATTTTTAGAAAAGAAGTTTTAGTCAGCGACTTCACAACAGATATTAGTCGCTGATGAATAAAGACTACAGTTTTTAGCAAACTGTCAGCTATCAACGGATTTAGTTAGTCTTTACCAGAGCCGTTTGCTGCTGGACTAGATGGAAACTTTCATCTCTCCATTGCTTTTATTTGCTTATTCCCAAAACAACAGGGACTAACGGATTTGGTAAGTCTTTACCAGAGCCGTTTGCTGCTGGACTAGATGGAGACTTTCAGCTCTCCATTGCTTTTATTTGCTTTTTCCCAAAGCAACAGGGACTAACGGATTTGGTAAGTCTTTACCAGAGCCGTTTGCTGCTGGACTAGATGGAGACTTTCAGCTCTCCATTGCTTTTATTTGCTTTTTCCCAAAGCAACAGGGACTAACGGATTTGGTAAGTCTTTACCAGAGCCGTTTGCTGCTGGACTAGATGAAGACTTTAAGCTCTTCATTGCTTTTAAGTTCAGCGAGTAAGACAAACTTAAACTCACTGATGAGGGTTTTGACTACAAGAGTCAATTTCAACTTATAAAGAGAGAGATAAGTTGAATTTTATCAAACATGAAATGTCATGTCGCTGATTCACCGTTCAGCATTCCCAATTTGCTGACCAGATATTTAAATCTGGTTTCATCTAAGGGTTTAGTGAATATGTCAGCAAGCTGGTCATCAGTGGGAATGAAGTAAATTTCAACATCCCCTTTCATGACATGGTCACGAATAAAGTGATACCTAATATCTATGTGTTTGGTCTTAGAATGCTGAACATGATTGTGTGTGATAGCAATTGCACTTGTATTGTCACACATTATGGGAATCTTAGAAAATTCTAAGTTATAGTCAGCGAGTTGGTTTTTCATCCAGAGGACTTGTGGACAACAACTCGCTGCTGATACATATTCTGCTTCAGAGGCTACCCAATGCCAAGGACTCATCCCTCAAGGACTAGTCCCTGTCAGCGCCACATCAGCAAAAAACACTCCAAGGACTAATCCCCCAAAACACACCCAATGCACTCATCCCTCAAGGACTAGTCTTGGACCCACCAATTATTTAATTCTACCATTTTATCCAAACTTTACACTTTTAACCCTTCAAAATTATAACAAACTAAAACATACACAAATTAAAAACACTTCATTAAAAATAAAAACATTACACAGTTTATTTAAAAAAAACACAAAAAAAAAACATTACAATACTTGAAATAAAGAAAACACACATTAAAAAAAAGCATTACAATAGTTTATTCTAAAAAAACACACATTAAGCTGGGAGGCGCCATATATGCTCCGTAAGATCATGACGAAAAGCATGATGCACATGTCGATCTCGAAGCTCCTTGCCGGTTCGTTGGTGAAGTGTCATCCTTTCCTCGAACGTACGCTCAGGTAAGACGATTGGATCGTTGTCGTCTCCATCATCAAGTGAGCTTATGGCGTACCCCGCGTCTTCAACCTTCATGTTATGCAATATAACACACGCGTACATTGTTCGAGTTATCCGATTGACGCTTTTTGATCTTGCTGGTTGGGTTAGAATGTGCCATGAATTTTGAAGCCCTCCAAAGGCACGCTCGACATCTTTCCGAGCACTTTCCTGAAACTTTTTAAATTTCTTCCGCTTCTCATCTTGAGGGCATGAATACGACTTTACAAAAGTCGACCATTCGGGATAAATGCCGTCGGCGAGATAGTAACCTTTTTTGTAGTGGGTGCCATTAACAGTGAACGAGCTATCAGGCGCACGATCTTCTATGATTTCCCTAAATAAAGGCGACTGGTTGAGAACATTTATATCGTTGTTCGAACCAGCTGTGCCGAAAAAAGCATGCCAAATCCACCTATCGTACGAAGCTACCGCTTCAAGCATGATGGTTGGATGACCGTGATCACCACGCGTAAATTGACCTTGCCATGCCTTGGGACAGTTCTTCCAAGGCCAGTGCATGCAATCAATGCTTCCAAGCATGCCTAGGAAACCATGAAGCTCCTCATATCGAGCATACAAGCGTTGTATGTCCTCCGGTGTTGGTCTGCGCAAGTATTCATCCCTGTAAAGTTCAAACACATACTTACAATAATAGTCTAGATAACATCTTGATGTTTCTTCACCCATCTATAGATACTCGTCAAGCAAGTCGGGATTGTAGCCATACGCCAACTGACGTATGGCGCATACACACTTTTGGATTGTACTGAAACTAACCTTTCCTCGACCATTAACCTGCTTGTCTTGCATTCTTTTAAAATGCAAAGGAACAGAACCTGGATGTCGAGATGGGTATGATATTATGTCGTTCACAATGTGCATGAACATAGGTCTTGACATACGGAATCGTCGCTTACAGCTCTTCAACGAATACTTTGGGTTTTCGTTAAAATAAGCTGCCATTAGGCGCTCTTCAGCACCATATCGATCTCTCTCGACGGGCATACGGGGTATGAATGGTCTTGATGATTCACCTTGTTCAAGCAAATCAACACATTCGGCCATGATACCCATAAGCTCATCATCATCGTCTTCAGTAGGAAACAAATCGGGTCTCATGTATGCTGATAAACTCGAAGGAAACTGGTTGTTCATGATGATTTATGTATACAAAAGTGTGTTTTGGTATAATATAGCTGAATATATGGAAGAGTGGTGTGATATGGTGGTTCAATTGAAGTGTATATATAGCCATTTTGAAAAACTAGCCGTTAAGGACTAAAATTGACACATTTTAGAACCTGTTTTGAACTAAATAGCCGTTTAGGGGCCTGTTTTGCCAAATGGTGAAAGTTAGTTTTTGTCTCCTTCCTTTTGAATTTATAGCCGTTACCTTTTAAAAAAAATAAATAAAAAAAAATAAAAAAATAAGCAAACCAAACTCGTCCCTGCAGGAACGACACCCACGGACGAACGAGGCGGATGAGCGTGGGACGAGTCCCACCCAACGGTGTGGACTCGTCCCTAGATGTCGAACGAGTACAATAACGAGGGCGCTGGGTAGCCTCTCAGCAGTGGAGATGGACATTGTATGCTGTTTCTTACTAGACCAACTAGTCAGCTTCCCCCCCCCTAACAGTTGACATCCCCCACTGGTGCTCTTCCTGTCTAACATGCATCCAGCATAGTCAGAGTCAGAATATGCAACTAAGTCAAAAGAGGAGTCTTTGGGATACCAAAGACCCAGCGAGGAAGTACCCTTCAGATACTTAAAGATTCGCTTGACAGCGAGAAGGTGAGACTCCTTGGGAGATGCTTGATATCTTGCACATAAGCAAGTGGCAAACATAATGTCAGGACGACTCGCTGTGAGATACATCAGCGAGCCTATCATTCCCCGATAGTGAGTGGGGTTCACATGTTTACCTTCAGGATCAGCATGGAGATTGTTTGGAGGAGACATAGGAGTGGCCTTAGTAGTGACATTGGACATGTCAAATTTGGCCATCATGTCTCGAATGTACTTCTTCCTGATTGATAAAAATGCCATTTGGGAGTTGGCGAATTTGAAGACCAAGAAAGAAGGTCAGCTCACCCATCATGCTCATCTCAAAGTGAGAGGACATCAGTGAGCTGAACTTGGTACAAAGTTTCTTGCTGGAGGATCCAAAGATGATGTCATCCACATATATTTGGACATAAAGGACATCAGCGCCCTTTCTATAGATGAAGAGGGTGCTGTCAATGAACCCTCGCTGAAACTTGTTAGAGAGAAGAAATTCAGAAAGAGTGTCATACCAGGCTCTAGGAGCCTGTTTAAGGCCATAAAGTGCCTTATAAAGACGATAGACATGGTGTGGCTTGGCTGGATCTTCAAAACTAGGTGGTTGCTTAACATAAACTTCCTCGTCGAGTTTTCCATTTAGGAAGGCACTCTTGACATCCATCTGATATACTGTGAAGTTTCTGTAAGCAGCATGTGCCAAGAATAAGCGAATAGCTTCCAAACGGGCCACTGGTGCAAATGTTTCATCATAATCAACACCTTCTTCCTGAAGGTATCCTTGTGCAACCAGCCTAGCCTTGTTACGAGTAACTACACCATCTTTGTCCATTTTGTTCCTATAAACCCATTTTGTCCCAATGGGTTCTTTGTCAGCAGGTAGAGGAACAAGAAACCAGACATGCTGTCTCTGGAACTGAGTAAGTTCCTCTTGCATAGCCTCTACCCACGAAGGATCAGCCATTGCTTCTCCTATATTCTTAGGAGTGATCATTGACAAGAAGTTTACATAAAGACATGTATTTCTAGTCGCTGATCGAGTAATGATCCCTTGAGAAGGATCACCAATGACTTGGTGAGCTGGATGACTAGATGTCCATCGAAGTGCTGGAACACTTGAGGAACCTAGTTGAGTGTCAGCGGAAGACTAAGAGATGGGTACAACAGAGAGATCATTATAAGAGGAGAAGTCAATGGTAAGAATGGGATTAGAAGGAGTATGATCAGTTGAGCTATTCGACTGAGTTAACTTATCATTGATGTTGGAGTCATCATCGGACTCCATATCATCAGCATTTGTTGATGCATCATGAAACTCCTCCTCAGCAGAGTCATCAGAACGCTCATCATCAGCCAGTGATCTTGGTTTGGCTGATGCAGCATGGATTGACCTTAAAATAGGCTCAACTGGCTCAATCGAGTAGATATGAGCAGCAACTTGCTCTAGTTCAGCATCAGCTGAATTATCCTGTGTGGCATGCTGATTATTATCAGGTAGCGAGCAAGATGCATCAACAAATGAGTCAGCTTTCTCAGTAAGAGGATCAGCGAACTCATTAAAAATGACTTCTGATGAAGTAGTTTGGATGTCCTTAAGAGCAGATGAACTTTCATCAAATGTAACATGAATAGATTCATCCACCTTCTGAAGGCGAGTATTAAATACTCTAAAGGCCTTGCTGATGGAAGAATAGCCAAGAAAATAGCCATCATCAGCTTTAGGATCAAATTTTCCTAAGTGATCCTTATTGTTTAGGATGAAAACAGGACATATAAAGACATGGAAGTATTTTATTTGAGGTTTCTTACCTTTCAAAACCTCATAAGCTGTCTTGTCATGTCTTTTAACAATGAGACATCTATTTTGAGTATGACAAGCAGTGCTGACAGCTTCTGCCCAGAATTTACTAGGCAAAGAAGACTCACTGAGCATGGTGCGTGTTGCCTCTATTAGAGTTCTGTTTCTTCTTTCAGCAACACCATTTTGCTCAGGAGTTCTAGTAGAAGAGAAGTTTTGTGAGATCCCTTGATCAGCACAAAAGGATTCAAGAGTGTGGTTTCTGAACTCAGTGCCATGATCGCTCCTGAGTTCTTTAACCCTTATGCTGTTGAGATTTTTTATTTTCTTGATGAAATTTATAATCTCTTCAGCAGCATCACTCTTGGAACGAAGAAAGATGGTCCAAGTATATCGTGAATATTCATCCACAATAACTAAAGTGTACCTGCTACCCTTTAGACTTTGGACATTCACTGGACCAAAGAGGTCCATGTGAAGAAGATGAAAGCAACCCTTTATAGAATTGGCTTGCTTTGTTTTGAAAGTAGATCTATGGCTTTTACCCTTTTCACAAGCACCACAGAGTCTATCTTTTTCGAAGGAGAGATGAGGAAGGCCACGAACAAGGTTCTTTTTGGCCAGAGAGTTGATTGTTTTGAAATTTACATGCGACATATGCTTCTGCCACAACCAATTGAGTTAAGCTGCTGACTTAGCAAAGAAACAAGTCTCACTATCAGTTTTGATAGGAGTGAAGTCAACAAGATAGACATCTCATTTTCTTGGAGCAACCAAGACAACTTCCTTGTTTACGTTTATTATAGTGCCTTGATGCTTATCAAGAATCACTTTGTAGTCAGCATCACAAAGTTGACTTATGCTGATGAGATTATGTTTCAAACCATTTACATAAGCAACCTTGGTGAACTTAATGAGACCATTAGAGAGATGACCATATCCTTCAGTTTGTCCAGTGGAGTTATCACCAAACACTACAGTAGGGCCAACAGCCTCTACATAGTTATCCAGCAGGGTCTTAGAGCCAGTCATATGTTTTGAACAGCCACTGTCCAAGTACCACACACATTTTCCTAGCGAGCCCTGCATGGATATAATAGAAGGATTTAGATGGGTTCACTATTAAACTCGCTGATAGCAAGATCAGCAGGGTTAATAGCAGCAGCTTCAGAGGTTTCCTCTTCAGCTTGAGTAGAAGGATAAGGAGGAAGAGAATCTACAGGAAAGGTTTCCTCACCATGAAGCTGGTTCACCAAATTCATTGGTTATTACCCTTTGTGAATGAGGAATAGATACATGTTGTGCTGCCATGAAGTCAGCAATGTTTTCCTCAGTGAGAATTGTTGCATCTCCTACACTAATTTCTGGTTCAGCAGAGATAGAATTCTCGCTGACCATAGTGGAGGAGGAAGCAGCAGTTGAGGAAGGAGGATTGGGTTGAATGACAACTTCAGGAGCATCCCTGGAATTGTCTTCATCACATTCAGAAGCAACATGGCCTCTGCTGCCACATATGTAGCATTTTTCACCAGAGGTGCTGCCCTTTTGGTTTTGAAGGAAGAATTCCTTCAGCTGAGAAGAGAGATCATTAACTCGCTGAGTGAGCTCGTTAATTTGAGGATCTGAGGAAGAAGATGCCTTGTTCTTTTGCTTGGACTTATGCTTACGCTTAAGTGTCAGCTGAGGCATCTTGGGAGCAGGACCCAAAATGGACTTTCCATTAGGATCCTGAGATTGAGAAGTAGAGGGATTTTGTGATCCCTTAACTACACTCCAAGCTTGTTTGACAACAGGATGAGAGGAAGTGGAGGGACCCTGCTGCTGAGACTGATACATCCTTTTAGGAGTGATCGGTCTTGATTGCTGATTAGGAGTAGCTGACCTCATTTTCCTATGAGGTAGATACTCTCTCTTGGGAGTAGTGGATCTCACTTGCTGATGTTGCAAGTGTCCTCTCTGAGGAGTGATAGGTCTTACTTTCTGATGTGGCAAGTATCATCTTTGAGGAGTTGTGGACCTGTTTTGAGAGTGAGGCATTCTTCCTCTTTGAGGAGTACTGTGCCTCATCTTAGGAGGAACATGCATAGATTGTGGTGCCTGCTGATGAACCTGTCTATCAGTAGGTTTGACTTGAGAAGGTCCTACTTGCTGATATCTGGCATCACCAAACCTGACGCGTCTTTTCATAAGACGTTCATGCTAATCGGTTTTACTGTCAGCATGGATAGGAGCTTGCTGAGAAGATGAAGAAGAAGAGGGTTGAGAAACAACTTGTTGAGGTTGCTGACTGACTGGATTAGCTAGCTGAGGCGTGCTATAGTCATAAGGAACAACAACCTTACTTCTTTTAAAGGGTTCAGTAGCTTTGATAGTAAGCTGCTGAGGAGCGACGGGTTTAAAACCATCACTACCAATATCTCCTTCAAAAGATTCCCCGGAAGAGTATTGAATTCTTCCTTCATTTGGCATCATGCTAATAATGGGAAGATGAGGATAGGGGTTGCTGGTGCTTGCTGAAGAGCTAGCACCATTTGCCTCAGCGGAGGTAGATGGGTCGCTGGTGGTATAAGAGGTAGAACCAGCTTCCATTTCAGTGTGGTAATCATTATGACCTCTAATGAAGTACCATTTCTTCATCTCTTCAGGAGAGATAACAGCAGAAGGAGGAATGGAGATTTCAGGTTTCACATCATTAGTGAACAAGTCAGAGAGAGTGGCAGCAACTTCATAGTCACTGCCAATCACTGCCTGAACTTAAGCAGGGACTTGTTCTTTTAAACAACTGTGGTGAAACCTGGAAGCTTTTGACCAGGAGGTCACAATCTTCTTAAGGTTGACAACTTCACGCTTTTTCATTTTCAAGCAGAACTTTTTGTGTCAGCAACTCATGAGATTGAAGTTCAACATGAACATTTCTCAACTCATTGAGTTTTTCAGATTTTTCACTCAACTGTAAATAGACAGAGTTAAGTTTGGATTGAATCTCAGCTCGTATAGATTCAACGAACTGGATATCACAAAGCAAAGATTCGAAGATTTTTGATTTATCTTCATCAGAGGCAGCAAAATAGGCACATACCTTTTTGATGGTGACGTTCACCCACTGACTGAAGGAGACTTGGTCTTTTGTCAGTGCATCGCCATCAGCAAGTGCCATAAGGCACATGGCATCCACATATTCTTCACTGTCTGAATCATCTGATTCAGCCCAGTCATGCTCTTCAGCAACCAGCCCTTTTGCTGGTGTTTTGGCCTCTTCCATTTCAGCCACCTTTGCTTTGAGCTGATAGTATTTGTTCCTGTACTCATCAGCAGGTTTGGAAGAGTTAGTCTTGGGAGCAGCAGAAGTTGGAATAGAAACTCTGCACTCCTTCTGGTAGTGACCCTTCCTACCACATCTCCAGCACTCTTCTTGAGATTTATCAACAAGAGGCTTATATGGAGCAACCGACTTACAGTTGTTCCATTTTATGGAGTACCTTTTTCCAGCGACCAGGGAAAATTCCATGAAGTCGCTGAACATCTCTTGTTTCTCTTCAGCATCGAGATCATTAACAAGAGATTGAATAGGAGATGGAAGATTAGAAGAGCTGGCACCAACATTAAAGTTGTTGGGCTCAGCCGAGACAAGGGCCAGGGGATCAGTGACAGAATAAGCAAAAGAAATAGTAGAAGAGGAGGGACCAGCATTTCGTTGTACTTCAGCAGCAGCTCTTAGGTTTTGAGCGAGAGCTCTTTCTTCAAATTGAAGCATACCAAAGAGAGACTCAAGATCAAGACCTTGTAGCTGCTTTGTGGTTCTAAGGATTTGTCTTAATCCTTGCCACTTGATGGGTAGACTATCAATGAATTTGTGGCACACTTCAAAGTTATCATGAGTGATACCAACATTCGTCATATCATTCAGCAACCAGCCCTTTTGCTGGTGTTTTGGCCTCTTCCATTTCAGCCACCTTTGCTTTGAGCTGATAGTATTTGTTCCTGTACTCATCAGCAGGTTTGGAAGAGTTAGTCTTGGGAGCAGCAGAAGTTGGAATAGAAACTCTGCACTCCTTCTGGTAGTGACCCTTCCTACCACATCTCCAGCACTCTTCTTGAGATTTATCAACAAGAGGCTTATATGGAGCAACCGACTTACAGTTGTTCCATTTTATGGAGTACCTTTTTCCAGCGACCAGGGAAAATTCCATGAAGTCGCTGAACATCTCTTGTTTCTCTTCAGCATCGAGATCATTAACAAGAGATTGAATAGGAGATGGAAGATTAGAAGAGCTGGCACCAACATTAAAGTTGTTGGGCTCAGCCGAGACAAGGGCCAGGGGATCAGTGACAGAATAAGCAAAAGAAATAGTAGAAGAGGAGGGACCAGCATTTCGTTGTACTTCAGCAGCAGCTCTTAGGTTTTGAGCGAGAGCTCTTTCTTCAAATTGAAGCATACCAAAGAGAGACTCAAGATCAAGACCTTGTAGCTGCTTTGTGGTTCTAAGGATTTGTCTTAATCCTTGCCACTTGATGGGTAGACTATCAATGAATTTGTGGCACACTTCAAAGTTATCATGAGTGATACCAACATTCGTCATATCATTCAGCAACCCTTTAAATCGGGTATATGTGCTGTCAAGACGTTCATTTGGAAGAGAGAAGAATTTTTCATAGGCCCTTTTTAGGTCAATCTTTTTGGTAGCAATTGTGTCAACAGAACCTTCACACATGTTACACAATCTATCCCAGACTTCTTTCGAAGAGGGATATTTGATGACGAGCTTCATGATATCTGTAGGAAGAGTGGTGATAATCATGTTTTTGAGTCTAGCATCTAGATTTACTAGCCTCCTCTCGTCATCAGTCCATTGTACCTCTGGTTTGACTATGTCAATCACAATCTCAGGAGCATCTACAGTTGCTCCTGGTGTTCTTTGTACCAGAGTAGGTACATATGGACCTATGGTCAGAATGGACATAAGGTAAGGTTCCACACCTACAATGTGAAGTAACATTCTTTCCTTCCAAGATCCAAAGTTATCAGGCTCGAATCTTGGAGGAATAGATACATAACCAAAGTCACGTGTGTTAACAAAGATGGGAACAACAGTCATGTTCTTGTTTTAAGAAAAGAAAGTAAGAAGATCTAGATAAGAAAAGAAAGTACAAAATTTAGAAAGAAATAAGTATGCAAACAGATCTTGCATCAATAAATTAGAAACAGTGGCTCTGATACCACTTGACAGTCCACGATTTGCACACTTATACTAAATTATCTAGACAAGAAAGTAAATAGAAAGTAAAGAACAATAACAAGAGTAAAGTTCAAGTATTAAGAAACTGTGCAAGTCTAATCATATGTATCATTGATTTAAACAGTGAATACATGGCCGATATTACAACTTGTCTTACAAGAAAAATACAAGAACATACAAATGTTAAGTTTTAGACTAACTAGAAAACTTAAACAATTACAAGAGAGAATAAGTGACACACACTTAGAATGGTGACAAACACAAGTGTTCTGATGCGGCTGTGTTGCTTTATATAGGGGATGAATTAGGGCAACACAGCCTTTTCTTGATAGTGATTGATGGTGGTTGTCAAGATCTCATTGGCTCGATGTACTTGAATTCTGGAGCCTTTGTCTTCTTTACCAAAACGGGTATGAAAGAGAAAACCCTTCTTTTGGTCCCAACTGTACCTTTGCCATACAAGGTAAAATACAGTTGGAAGAACCACCATGTGACTTCTTGTCTTCTTTTGGTTTGAATTCTTCCCGCCTTGACTTACAAATTGGAAAGGAAACCACCCGCTGACAAGAGTCACTGACTTGCTAATGACTTGCTGACGACACGCGTCAGCAACCAAGTCTAATCAGCGAATCCTTGACTCAACACTAGTCATCTACAAAAATCTTAATAAAATCAAACATCACACTACATAAAAACAGAGGTTTATCCTTTTGATCTAACTTATTAATTACTAGCATGCATGTGAACAAATCATCAATTCTTACCCCGACCGAAATGTATATGTTACAAAAATAATTCCAAAAATATATCATTTGATGTAAGGATTGAAAGTCTCTAAAGTTAAAACCCAACTTTACTAGTAAAGTTGTCATCTTGACCACTGGGTTAAAATCAAAAGCCTAGATTCAAAAATCATATTTGAATTTTGACCCCTGATTTTAATCCAAGGGTCAAAATGTTCTCAACTCTACCTATAAAGTTGAAAATAACTTTAAAAGATCTCAATCCTTGATGTAATGTGTAATTATTTGGGTTAAAAATAATATTCAAAAATTCAAAAACGCTATATACAAGTAAAAGAAAATGTGATTTTGGTCGTGGCAAAGTTGAACTTATAAAAATAGTTGTGGCAAAATACATATTTGTTGACAACAAATATATTTGAAGCAGAAATAAACTAAGTGTCAGTTTATGTTTTTATATTTGTATTTGTGACCTGATTGGTTGATACGACCCATTTTTTTTATTAACTAAGTTATCAAGTCCAAATCTTTAGGACCCACTTGAGTTATAATCCTGGATCCGTTACTGTCTAAAAATTGCTCTTATGACAAATAATTTTTTTGTTATTTCATCAAATTATTGTTAGATTATGACAATAGAGGTTGATTATTGTAAAACAGGTATATTAAAGTAAAATAAATAAGACAAGATATTGACCCTTAGATCGTGATAAATTTGATGCACGAAGATTCACGAAACACAAGTATTATAATGATGCACGGTGATTTTCATGATGCACAATGATTTTCAGTGAAGAGAAACATATTATTTTATTTGTTTTACTTTAATACTTGTTTTATTTTACCTACATACTATGACAATAATCTAAATTAAAATCCAAATCCTATCTAGAATTTCAATTATAAATAAAGTCCTTTCCTATTGAATTTAAATATTGTAAGCTTCATTTAAAAGCAAAAACCCACACATCTTAAATATTCACAAACCTATGCAACTTTAACAAAGCCCATATATTACTACGTACCCACCCATTATTTCGAACTAACAAAGCCCATATACTACTATCAAGTATCCACCATTCCACTCCTTTAGCAAGACTTTAGTCATATGAACTACTAATAAAAATATCTTCTGTGAAGTATCCAAATACATATAAATTAGTATTCTGGTCGATGGACGGATGATTCTAATTGAATAAAAGCAAAAAAGAAAACTTAGGAACCAAATGATAAGCTTTAATAGTAAATAACAAATAATTCTAGCCTTAACACATAATCTTATTAACCAAACAGAAATTCTACATATATAGATCATCTGAAACAAAAGCCACATATAGACATAATATCCCATAACTTGTTTAACACCTCCAATTAACTAGGAATTTAAAATGATGATATGATGATATAGCATAAGAAACAACTAGATTATTTTCCCGCGTAATACGCGAGAAATATTGATAAATATACTAAAATGTTAATATGTGATAAACTAATATTTTGACAAATATAAATAAGAGATGTTAAAATAATAAGGGTATCAATTTTAAATAAGTTCTGTTGAAACGACTGAATTTGTTACCAAGCACAAGAATAAGAGATAATTACGTCAAATGACTTAGGCTAATTTGCTACACTGTTCAAGGAAAAAAATAGTTACAACATGTGCTAATCCAAAGAAACAAAATAGATACAATATAAAATAGGTCATCGCTTGCTGCATTGTTATCTCAAAAGTGAACATTGTTGCGATGTTTCTACATATATATATATATATATATATATATATATATATATATATATATATATATATATATATATATATATATATATATATATATATATATATATATATATATATATATATATATATATATATATATATATATATATATATATATATATATATATATATATATATATATATATATATATATATATATATATATATATATATATATATATATATATATATATATATATATATATATATATATATATATATATATATATATATATATATATATATATATATATATATATATATATATATATATATATATATATATATATATATATATATATATATATATATATATATATATATATATATATATATATATATATATATATATATATATATATATATATATATATATATATATATATATATATATATATATATATATATATATATATATATATATATATATATATATATATATATATATATATATATATATATATATATATATATATATATATATATATATATATATATATATATATATATATATATATATATATATATATATATATATATATATATATATATATATATATATATATATATATATATATATATATATATATATATATATATATATATATATATATATATATATATATATATATATATATATATATATATATATATATATATATATATATATATATATATATATATATATATATATATATATATATATATATATATATATATATATATATATATATATATATATATATATATATATATATATATATATATATATATATATATATATATATATATATATATATATATATATATATATATATATATATATATATATATATATATATATATATATATATATATATATATATATATATATATATATATATATATATATATATATATATATATATATATATATATATATATATATATATATATATATATATATATATATATATATATATATATATATATATATATATATATATATATATATATATATATATATATATATATATATATATATATATATATATATATATATATATATATATATATATATATATATATATATATATATATATATATATATATATATATATATATATATATATATATATATATATATATATATATATATATATATATATATATATATATATATATATATATATATATATATATATATATATATATATATATATATATATATATATATATATATATATATATATATATATATATATATATATATATATATATATATATATATATATATATATATATATATATATATATATATATATATATATATATATATATATATATATATATATATATATATATATATATATATATATATATATATATATATATATATATATATATATATATATATATATATATATATATATATATATATATATATATATATATATATATATATATATATATATATATATATATATATATATATATATATATATATATATATATATATATATATATATATATATATATATATATATATATATATATATATATATATATATATATATATATATATATATATATATATATATATATATATATATATATATATATATATATATATATATATATATATATATATATATATATATATATATATATATATATATATATATATATATATATATATATATATATATATATATATATATATATATATATATATATATATATATATATATATATATATATATATATATATATATATATATATATATATATATATATATATATATATATATATATATATATATATATATATATATATATATATATATATATATATATATATATATATATATATATATATATATATATATATATATATATATATATATATATATATATATATATATATATATATATATATATATATATATATATATATATATATATATATATATATATATATATATATATATATATATATATATATATATATATATATATATATATATATATATATATATATATATATATATATATATATATATATATATATATATATATATATATATATATATATATATATATATATATATATATATATATATATATATATATATATATATATATATATATATATATATATATATATATATATATATATATATATATATATATATATATATATATATATATATATATATATATATATATATATATATATATATATATATATATATATATATATATATATATATATATATATATATATATATATATATATATATATATATATATATATATATATATATATATATATATATATATATATATATATATATATATATATATATATATATATATATATATATATATATATATATATATATATATATATATATATATATATATATATATATATATATATATATATATATATATATATATATATATATATATATATATATATATATATATATATATATATATATATATATATATATATATATATATATATATATATATATATATATATATATATATATATATATATATATATATATATATATATATATATATATATATATATATATATATATATATATATATATATATATATATATATATATATATATATATATATATATATATATATATATATATATATATATATATATATATATATATATATATATATATATATATATATATATATATATATATATATATATATATATATATATATATATATATATATATATATATATATATATATATATATATATATATATATATATATATATATATATATATATATATATATATATATATATATATATATATATATATATATATATATATATATATATATATATATATATATATATATATATATATTATAATTAATATATTATTCTAGTTCTCGACATTTATATGGTTCTCATTTTAACTTTTGACTATATATATATATATATATATATATATATATATATTGGTAGATAAATTATAATTATATAATTAATTAAGAACTAAACAAATATTTAAAAAGTGTAAACAAAAATAGAATAAATAAAAAACCTCATTAAATTATTAAATCATTAATTAAAAAAAACAATAAATAAATAATTTTGACAATTTTACAATACCATACAATCTTAATTTAATACGTAAACAACATGTTAAAGGAGTTCGCACAATCAATATATATTATTATTATTTTTTATATATTATTTATGGTACATTATAATAATTAAGAAGAATATATTTTGACAAATCATAAAAGTATAAGTATTTGTTGAGTCATGGATTCGCTGAAGATTACTTGCTGAGTCAATTAGTCGCTGACAGCCTCAGCGAGAAGTTTCATCAGCGAGCCTTCAGCGATCATTATTATCTTCGAGTTAAAGGATAAGTTCAATGACTCACCGTCATATGTTGTAAGTCAAATATAGGCGGGAAAATGAAGATAAGAAGACTGGTCCCAAGGACACGTGTTGCAAGATCAAGATGGAGCCATGTGACCTTGTACCAAATGGTACTAAGGTGTTTCTCTTTCATGCCGTTTTGGGAAAGAAACAAGATGGCAAACAGAGATGTCTGAAGACCAGTCTTACACACCAATAGATAGTTGACAACCTTCATGTGTCAACATCTATTGGGTTGTCATGTGATGCCTTTTCTCCCCTATATAAAGCATCACTTGACCTAGCCGCAAAGTCGTTGCTTCATTCTACAATAGTCACTTAGTGTGTTTTTCTCTCATTGTAGAATTGTATTATTGTTAAGTTTTCGTGTGTGCAAAAACTTAACAATATTTCTTTCTTTCTTTCTTTGTAAACCAACCATGTATTCACCGTTTAATTAATACTACTTATGATTAAACGTGTTTACTTTCTTGTCTTGCTTTCTTAGTGTAATTTATATTAGTTGTTTAATTACATAATCGTTGCAAACTTGGGACTTTCAGTTGGTATCAGAGCGGTGGTTCGACACACCGAATCTGATCTGAGTAAAAGTTTGCAAGATTATCTTTCTTTCTTTCTGTACTTAATTTTCTGCATCTATAAACTTTTCTTTAAACTTCTGTCTACTTTTCTTTTCTTACTATTATGTCTTCTGTTCCTTCTCTGGTTAATACCAGAGATTTTGGGTATGTCTCCATCCCACCCAGATTCGATTCACATGATTTCGGATCTTGGAAGGAGAGAATGCTCCTACACATCGTAGGAGTTGAACCCTATCTTATGACCATTCTAACCAGAAGGCCATATGTACCGGTTCTGGTTACCAGGACACCAGGAGCCACTGCTGATGCTCCTGAAGTTGTCACTTTCTTTCTTTCTTTCTTTCTTTCTTTCTTTCTTTCTTTCTTTCTTTCTTTCTTTCTTTCTTTCTTTCTTTCTTTCTTTCTTTCTTTCTTTCTTTCTTTCTTTCTTTCTTTCTTTCTTTCTTTCTTTCTTTCTTTCTTTCTTTCTTTCTTTCTTTCTTTCTTTCTTTCTTTCTTTCTTTCTTTCTTTCTTTCTTTCTTTCTTTCTTTCTTTCTTTCTTTCTTTCTTTCTTTCTTTCTTTCTTTCTTTCTTTCTTTCTTTCTTTCTTTCTTTCTTTCTTTCTTTCTTTCTTTCTTTCTTTCTTTCTTTCTTTCTTTCTTTCTTTCTTTCTTTCTTTCTTTCTTTCTTTCTTTCTTTCTTTCTTTCTTTCTTTCTTTCTTTCTTTCTTTCTTTCTTTCTTTCTTTCTTTCTTTCTTTCTTTCTTTCTTTCTTTCTTTCTTTCTTTCTTTCTTTCTTTCTTTCTTTCTTTCTTTCTTTCTTTCTTTCTTTCTTTCTTTCTTTCTTTCTTTCTTTCTTTCTTTCTTTCTTTCTTTCTTTCTTT
Source organism: Erigeron breviscapus (assembly GCA_034093135.1). Classification (NCBI taxonomy): domain Eukaryota; kingdom Viridiplantae; phylum Streptophyta; class Magnoliopsida; order Asterales; family Asteraceae; genus Erigeron; species Erigeron breviscapus. The sequence goes on along the minus strand of CM067174.1, from coordinate 11,990,386 downwards.
CTTTCTTTCTTTCTTTCTTTCTTTCTTTCTTTCTTTCTTTCTTTCTTTCTTTCTTTCTTTCTTTCTTTCTTTCTTTCTTTCTTTCTTTCTTTCTTTCTTTCTTTCTTTCTTTCTTTCTTTCTTTCTTTCTTTCTTTCTTTCTTTCTTTCTTTCTTTCTTTCTTTCTTTCTTTCTTTCTTTCTTTCTTTCTTTCTTTCTTTCTTTCTTTCTTTCTTTCTTTCTTTCTTTCTTTCTTTCTATTGAGTTGTGTACTTGCGTCATTAACTTTCATTGATCACTTACCTCTTTCAGTTTTCAATAGAAGGCTTTCTTTCTTTCTTTCTTTCTTTCTTTCTTTCTTTCTTTCTTTCTTTCTTTTTCATGTTTCTTTCTGTTTGCAAGATTATCTTTCTTTCTTTCTGTACTTAATTTTCTGCATCTATAAACTTTTCTTTAAACTTCTGTCTACTTTTCTTTTCTTACTATTATGTCTTCTGTTCCTTCTCTGGTTAATACCAGAGATTTTGGGTATGTCTCCATCCCACCCAGATTCGATTCACATGATTTCGGATCTTGGAAGGAGAGAATGCTCCTACACATCGTAGGAGTTGAACCCTATCTTATGACCATTCTAACCAGAAGGCCATATGTACCGGTTCTGGTTACCAGGACACCAGGAGCCACTGCTGATGCTCCTGAAGTTGTCACTGAGCTCATAAAACCAGAAGTACAATGGACAGATGACGAGCGTAGGCTTGTCAATCTGGATGCTCGGTTGAGAAATCTCATTATTACTACCCTTCCTGATGATATAATGAAATCTGTCATCAAACTTTCTTCTTCTAAATTGGTGTGGGATAATCTGTGTACCAGATTCGATGGTACGACAGATGTTCTTGCTACCAAGAAAATAGATCTGAAACGTGCCTATGAAGGATTCTTCTTTCTCCCTAATGAGAGTCTGGATGGCACGTATAATCGCTTTAAGTTCCTTTTGAATGATATGACAAATGTGGATATAGAGCATAATACGCTTGAAATATGCTACAAGTTCATTGACGTCTTGCCCATCAAATGGCAAGGCTTAAGGCAAATTCTTAGAACAACTAAGCAACTGAAGGAGCATGACTTAGAGTCACTCTATGGTACTCTTCAATTTGAAGAGAGAGCCCTCGCTCAAACTTTGAGAGCTGAGGCTGAGTCTAAGAGGCATGCTGGTTCATATGCTTCAACTTCTTCCTCTTCTTTATCTAGTGTCTCTAATGTTCATGACCCTCTTGCCTTGGTCTCTGCTGAAGTTAGTCCTGTCCATCTTGACATGGACATCATCAATTCTACCCCCTCTAACGTCCAAGATCTTGTCAATGACCTCGATTTTGAGGAGAGACAAGAGATGTTCTCGGACTTCATGAACTTTGCTCTTATCGCTGGTAAACGATATTCTAAAAAATGGAATGGTCGTAGGTCGACTCATTTCCAAAAACCAGTGGTAGACAAGTCTCAAGAAGAATGTTGGAGGTGTGGTCGTAAAGGCCATTACCAAAAGGAATGCAAAGTTTCTATTCCTTCTTTGCAGGCAGCGAAGCCCTCTTCATCATCAGCGAGGCCCTCTTTAGTCAAGCCTGCTGATGAATACAAAAAGAAGTATTATGAGCTTCGTGCCAAAATGGCTGATGTTGAAGAAGCCAAAACTCCCGCCAAAGGTCTTGTTGCTGAAGAACATGACTGGGCTGATTCCGACGTTTCTAACAGCGAGGACTTTGTTGATGCCATCTGCTTTATGGCACTCGCTGATGACCAGGCGCTGACAAAAGATCAAGTGTGCTCCAGTCAGTGGGTCAATGTCACAATCAAGAAGGTATGCACTTTTTCCTCTGCCTCTGAAGAGGATAAACCTAAAATTCTTGAATCTCTTACTTGTGATATTCAGTACGTCGAATCTATTCGTGCTGATCTTCAGTCTAAACTTAACTCAGTAAGTGCTGAGCTAAGTGATAAGACTGACAAGCTCAAGGATTTGAGAAATGTCCATGTTGAGCTTGAATCCCAAAAGCTTCTCAACCAAACTCTTCAAATCTCAAATGAGAAGCTGAAAAATCAGGTCACTGACCTTGAAAAGATAGTCACCTCCTGGTCTAAAGCCTCTAGGCTTCACGACCAAATCTTCAGCTTGCAGGTTCCTGCTCAAATGAAAGCCATAATCGGTGGTGATTATGAGACTGCTGCTGTCATCACCAATATGTTCAGCGAGAGACCTGCTGCTGAAGAGAGGATTCCTTCCAGTGCTCTTACTTCTCGTGAGGAATTGCTTAAAAACTAATTTGTTAAAGGCATGAATGACTATCATTCTGAACTGAATGATGAGTCTCCCTCACCCAGCATTTCCACTTCCTCGTCACAAGCAGAAACTAGCTCATCAGCTAGCTTTGCTAAGACTGTCCTTCCAAACCATCCCATTATTGACATGATGCCAAATGAGGGTCGTGTTCAATATTCCTCTTCCCAAACATTTGAAGGGAATATTTCAAGTGATGGTTTCAAGCCTCTTGCTCCTAAGGTTTTCACTGTTAAGCCCAATGGTGGGTTCATTGTTGAACCCTTTAGAAGGAGCAAGGTCGCTGTCCCATATGACTACATCACCCCTCAGCGAGCTGTGCCTGTTAGTCAACCCGCTGAGAATTCCATTCCCTCAGCAGTCGCTGAACGCCCTGCGTCTCAGCCCTCATCTTTTTCTAATACTTCTCCTGCTGGCAGAAAGGCTGTTATGCATGAGCACTTAATGAATAGACGAGCTAAGTTTGCTGATGCTCGTTATCAGCAACCTAATTCTGTCTATGTCCCAAAGGGAACTTTTGTCCCTCGTCAAACAAAACCTGTTCAGCAGGTTAGACCTCCTCAGCCAGGAGGTCAGCAAGTTGCTCTAAGTCGTCATAGTTCTCAGCAACCCAGACCTCCTCAGCAAGGAGGTCAGCGAGTTGTTCTGAATAATCATGCCCCTTCTTCTTCAAATGCTCAATCTAAGGGCAAGTCCATTCTTGGCCCTGTTCCCAAAACTCTTCCTGTTCGGTTCAGGAAGAAAAAGGCCCCTTCAGTAGCATCAACTTCTTCCTCCAATCATGAGATTTGTGAGTTGAATAAGCGTGTCAACGACTTGTCCTCACAACTCAAGGAATTTCTGATTCAAAATCAGAAGGCTGGAAGAAAATGCTATTTATGTGGCGAAAAAGGACACATCGCTGCTGACTGCAATGACAAAGACTCCAGGAATCCTCCTGAAGTAGTCATTCAGCCAAATCTTCCCTCAGCTTCCGCCGCTCATCCCTCCTCTGAAATCGCTGAGCGAACTTCCCCAGCTGAATCTAATATCAGCTTGGGTGAAGATGTTGTTCTCACTGATGACAACATTGCTGAATACATTGCCGCTCAGTGAATCTCCTTTCCCAGTCTCATGAAATCATTACCAATGGTAGTGATAGTATACTGGCTGAATATGGAGAAAACAACCAAGTCACTAACATGGTTGTTCTAAACACTGGAAGCTCTGTCACTTTTACCTCTGAAGATCAATTCTTCCCACGAGAGATTACTCATGACATGCTTGCTGCTCATCAGCTGGTTGATTTCCCAGTTGATCCAAATGCTGATCCTAGAGCCCCTCTTCCTCTCGTTTCAAATGATGATGACTTTGCTCATCTTCCTCTCACATCCTCTGCTGACGATACTATCAGAGAGGATGCTCATGATTCTTCCTAAATCCTTCTTATGTTATCCTGCAGGTCTCGCTAGGAAAAGAAGTGTGGTATTTGGACAGTGGCTGTTCAAAACACATGACTGGATCCAAGGACCTGCTGGATAACTTCGTGGAGACCGATAGTCCCACAGTTGTGTTTGGTGACAATTCTACTGGCCAAACTAAAGGATATGGGTCTCTCTCCCATGGGCTGATCAAATTCACTAAGGTTGCTTATGTGAATGGATTGAAACACAATCTAATCAGCATCAGTCAATTGTGCGATGCAGACTACAAGGTTATCCTTGATAAGCATCAAGGCACAGTGATCAATGTCAATAAAGAAGTGGTCTTGATCTCTCCAAGAAAAAGGGATATCTACTTGGTAGATTTCACTCCTGTCAAAACTGACAGCGAGACCTGCTTCTTCTCAAAATTTGCTTCTCAAATCAACTGGTTATGGCACAAGCGTATGTCGCATGTGAACTTCAAAACCATAAACTCTTTGGCCAAGAAAAATCTAGTTCGAGGCCTTCCTCCTCTTACTTATGAGAAGGACAGGCTCTGTGGTGCTTGTGAAAAAGGTAAAAGCCACCGAGCCACCTTCAAAACCAAACAGGCCAACTCTATCAGTGGATGTTTCCATCTCCTTCACATGGACCTTTTTGGTCCAGTAAATGTCCAAAGTCTAAGGGGTAGCAGATACACCTTAGTTATTGTGGATGAATATTCACGATATACTTGGACAATCTTTCTTCATTCTAAGAGTGATGCTGCTGAGGAAATAATTAATTTCATTAAAAAGATGGAAAACCTCAACAGCATACGGGTTAAAGAACTCAGAAGCGATCATGGCACTGAGTTCAGAAACCACACTTGAGACTTTTTGTGCTGATCAAGGGATTAGACAAAATTTCTCTTCTGTTCGCACTCCTGAGCAAAATGGGGTAGCTGAAAGGAGAAATAGAACTCTCATTGAAGCTGCAAGAACCATGCTCAGTGAGTCCTCTCTTCCTAGTAAATTCTGGGCTGAAGCAGTCAGTACTGCTTGCCACACTCAAAATAGGTGTCTTATTGTCAAGCGACATGATAAGACTGCCTATGAAGTTCTCAAGGGCAAGAAACCTCAAATTGGATACTTCCATATTTTTGGTTGCCCAGTTTTCATCCTAAATGATAAGGATCATTTAGGAAAGTTTGATCCCAAAGCTGATGATGGCTACTTTCTGGGATATTCTTCTATAAGCAAAGCTTTCAGAGTTTTCAATACTCGCACTCAAAAAGTAGATGAATCAATTCATGTTACTTTTGATGAAAGCTGTTCAGCTTTAGGTGATCTCTCAAATGAGTCATCTGCTGAAGTAATTCTCAGCGATCTATCTGACTCGTCTGAGGTATCAGCGACACATCATGATGTTGCTGAACAACCTATCGCTGAGTCTCCAAGTCCTTCACCAAATAATGAGTACATTGCTGCTCACATTTATTCTATAGATCCAGTTGAGCCTCTTCTTCGAACAGTTAATGCCACTTCCATTAATGTTCCTCTCTCAACTGAACCTCAAGATGCTGACGATGTCGCTGAGGAAACATTTCATGATGCCTCAGCGAATCCTCTTTCAGGAAACACTGAGGATGACACTCCTCAGCAAGAGGTACCCACTGTTCTCAGTGACCCTCCTGTCAGCAACCCTGAACCCTTGCTAACCATTGATCTCTCTTCCTATACTCCCACTCCTAGTGAAACTACCACCACAGTATCCGCTATGAATCATTCTTCTATTCACACACCAGCACTCAAATGGACTGCTGATCACCCTCTTGACCATGTGATTGGTAATCCACACAATGGTGTCCAAACTCGCTCAGCGACAAGTAATACTTGTCTCTATGTCAATTTTCTATCTCAAATTGTGCCTGCCAATATTGGTGAAGCCATGGCTGATCCCTCATGGGTGGAAGCCATGCAAGAAGAACTAACACAATTTGAAAGACAACATGTTTGGTTCCTTGTTCCTCCTCCCTATAAAGAACCCATTGGCACTCGATGGGTTTATAGGAATAAGATGGATGAAACTGGTGTGGTCATCAGAAACAAGGCAAGATTGGTTGCTCAAGGTTATACTCAAGCTGAAGGCATTGATTATGACGAGACCTTTGCTCCAGTCGCTCGTCTTGAAGCCATTCGTCTCTTTCTCGCTCATGCTGCTTACAAAGGCTTCATTGTCTATCAAATGGACGTCAAGAGTGCCTTCTTAAATGGTGATCTTGATGAAGAAGTCTATGTTAAGCAGCCTCCTGGCTTTGAGGATCCAAAGCATCCTCACTATGTCTACAAGCTAAATAAAGCCTTATATGGTCTTAAACAAGCTCCTAGAGCTTGGTATGACACTTTGTCTACCTTCCTTCTTGACCATGGCTTTCGTAGGGGAACCATTGACAGCACCCTCTTCATCTAGTCCAATAGCAAACGGTTATTGGTAAAGACTTATAAAATCCGTTGATCCCTGTTGCTTTGGGAAAAAGCAAATAATAGCAATGAAGAGCTAAAAGTCTTCATCTAGTCCAATAGCAAACGGTTATTGGTAAAGACTTATAAAATCCGTTGATCCCTGTTGCTTTGGGAAAAAGCAAATAATAGCAATGAAGAGCTAAAAGTCTTCATCTAGTCCAATAGCAAACGGTTATTGGTAAAGACTTATAAAATCCGTTGATCCCTGTTGCTTTGGGAAAAAGCAAATAATAGCAATGAAGAGCTAAAAGTCTTCATCTAGTCCAATAGCAAACGGTTATTGGTAAAGACTTATAAAATCCGTTGATCCCTGTTGCTTTGGGAAAAAGCAAATAATAGCAATGAAGAGCTAAAAGTCTTCATCTAGTCCAATAGCAAACGGTTATTGGTAAAGACTTATAAAATCCGTTGATCCCTGTTGCTTTGGGAAAAAGCAAATAATAGCAATGAAGAGCTAAAAGTCTTCATCTAGTCCAATAGCAAACGGTTATTGGTAAAGACTTATAAAATCCGTTGATCCCTGTTGCTTTGGGAAAAAGCAAATAATAGCAATGAAGAGCTAAAAGTCTTCATCTAGTCCAATAGCAAACGGTTATTGGTAAAGACTTATAAAATCCGTTGATCCCTGTTGCTTTGGGAAAAAGCAAATAATAGCAATGAAGAGCTAAAAGTCTTCATCTAGTCCAATAGCAAACGGTTATTGGTAAAGACTTATAAAATCCGTTGATCCCTGTTGCTTTGGGAAAAAGCAAATAATAGCAATGAAGAGCTAAAAGTCTTCATCTAGTCCAATAGCAAACGGTTATTGGTAAAGACTTATAAAATCCGTTGATGGCTGACAGTTTGCCAAAAACTGTAGTCAGCGACCAACGTTAGTTGTGAAGTCGCTGACAAAAACTTTAAACATGCTGAGCACCCTTCAGCATGTAATCTTTCCAAATATCCTTCTTAAGAAATTAAAATTCTCATTTAATAAAACATAGGATATTTTCAAAACTAAGTGTTTTCAAAGTAACTATGTGGGTGACGTGGCAAAATCTTGAACCACATGTTTTATATATTCAAACTGAAAGGTCACCTCGATTTTTGCCCTGATCACGTCATTTGTCTGTATGTGACAGTCTGACTGACAGGTTACGACTGCTCAATACGGCGCACACTCAAGTATTTTTTATTGGACAAAATTTCTTTTCCTTTATTTAAACGTTACTCTCAAAATCTTTTTATATATTATACATATGTACGAAACAGTTGTTGGTTACAACTGTTCCACAGCTTGAAAAAGAGGAGAGAGAAATTATGTTGTAAAATCGTGGCCCACCACCATACCTTATATATACAACCTCATTCTCACAACCCTATTTTCATGCTTCCATAACTATTCATATTCTCTCAAATCAAATATCTCTCTCCATCTGTCCATCCTCTTTCATAAATCTCCTTCATCTTCTTCCCAACAAAAATCAATGGCATCCTCCTCTGATATTCCTCAAAATGTTGAGATCCCTCCTTCTTCCTCTACCGCCGCCGTACAAAACCCACCGGTTCCTGAACCACAAGTTCAGGAACAAGTTCATATCTCTTATCTTAATTCACCAGTTTTCACTCCTATAAATATCACAAAATCATCCAAAGTGAATTTCTCTGCTTCCCAAATTGTTGTGAAATCCAATAATCATATTGGCACATCTGAGTTGCCAAAAGATTCTAAGGGGTACAAGCCCATGTTGGACTTTATCCATGCTTCTCCTGCCAGTCATTGTATTATGGCAGATCCGGAGAAGATTTTTGTTCATCTTCTCCGAGAGTTCTGGTGGACTTGTGAATATAATGATGAAACGAAGTCCATCACTGGCACTGTTAGACAAGGGGCGAAATCAATAACTATTACTCCGGCGTCTCTTCGCCAAACCCTAAGATTTCCCCAAGAGACAAATGAAAACAAGTTTGTAGAGGCTGTTGGTGAAAATGAATGGAAGGAGTGGTTACCTTCCATTGGCTATAACTATAACTTGAAAACTCCTCCAGCAATTCCAAGCAACCCCTTGAAGCAGAATCTTCCCGGGATCTGGAGAGTTTTGTTCACTCATGTAATTCAGTGCATGGGTGGTAATTCTGGATCATATAATCAAGCATCATCTACCTCGATGCCGATTATTCATGCCCTCGCTGAAGGGAGATTTGTAGATTATGGGAAGCTGATTTTCAATGATATGAAGAACAAGGTCAGTATGAACAATAGGTCACATACAGTGCCTTTTGTAAGAATTTTCTCTCTTATCTTCAAAGAGGCACTGAGTGAAGAATATGTGTTACCAAACGCTGCCACAATTCCTATAGCGAGAGTGGGCAACAACATCTACAAGCATCCCGCTGAGCATCTTGTTGCTCGCCTTACCTCACACATGAAAGAGGTACTCTTCTCCCTAAATTCTTCTTTATACCCGAAAGACAGCGACTGGGAGGCAGCACTTCTTTCTGATGAAGTGGCTGATACAGTCGCTGTGGATGCTCAAATGCCTTTAGAGGCTGGCTCGCTGGTAAACCCCCCAGCGACCTCCAAAGCCTCCAAAAAGACCAAAGCAAAATCCAAGGCAGCATCCTCAACACAAACTTCACAATCTTCACCCTCCGCTGACGTCCCAAAACGTAAGCGGAGTGTACCAAAGGGCCAACCCAAGGTTAGGAAGTCCTCACTGCCCAAGGACGATAGTACCCAGGCCACCCCATCAGCAGCCTCCCAACAGGCTGCTGACGAGACAAATGGGAACAGCAGGCAGCCACCTCAAACTTCTGTAGGCGAGGTTGGTGAAGATATTGGGTCACCCCAGCCCACTAGAGGTCAAAGTCCAACTCCTCCCCCAAATAATTCCCCTTCTTCTCAATTACCCTCTGAGTCGTTGACAGCAGCCAGATCACAGGTGATGCTAGAGTCAACACATTCTACGGCCGATGATGTCTTGGTGGAACAACACACTGAGACTGAGGCACAAGGTTCCCTTACCCCTCCTTCTTCTATTGTCTTGGAAACTGTCTGTGCAGGGACTGAGACAAATATCTTATCAAGTGAAATGGAAACTGATGAAGATCTGGGCAGCGAGTTTGACCTCCAAGATAATGATGCTGAAATCACACTCGCTGCCGCAGAAGAAAGTGAAGAAGAGGCTTATGTAAGTGGTTTCTTAGATGAAGACTTGGGATATATGTTGATCTCCTCTCCTCCTACTGAATCTGAGGTTATCCCAGAGTTGTTGGCCGATATGCCTCCTCCACCATGCTACTCTCAAAGACCCACAACTTCTCATGAACAAGTTGGTTTTTATGGAGACTATGTGCCTGAAGTGAATGATGCTGAGCTTCAGCGAAGGGTGGAATTATGTCACCTTCAAAGAATAAGGCCAGCTGTTTATGTTGAGGTGGAAGAAGTTGATGATGAAATAATCATGGAAGTGCCACCATTGCACCACCCAGATTTTTTCAGGGTTCCTTGCTCTAAGTATCCTGTCTCTCTAAAGGATCTCAAGGTCCCTTCTGCTGATGAAGAACTCACCACTGCTTTTACTGCTGTCAATGTACCTGGCCTGGATTATGTTGAAACTCGTCAGCTACAAGAATTGTTGAGAAGGGTGCAAATCTGCCAAAGTCAAGGGAATAGACATGGATACTTGTATGCTTGGCTGGTAGACCAAGTAGCTCAGGTTCATATTGAGGCTCATGAAAACTTTCTAAAGTTGATAGCTGGAAATGTTGACTTGACTGATGAGCTAGCTGAGCTCAAAGGTATGGTGTTTGGGATCACCAAGAATCAAGTCATCCACACAAAGTCAAATGAGCAGTTGTTTAGAAGAAATCAAACCTTGCTGAATGAAAGCATGAAGAAGGTCAGCACCTCTAATTCTGCCATCTCTGCCTCATTGGACAAGCTGAAAAATGAAGTTTCTGAGTCAGCTCTTAAAGAAGTTGTGCCAGCACTTCTTGAACTCTCCCAAACAAACATTCTCTTCACCGCCCATCTTCGCCAACTCTACAATAAAATTTCTTTCTCTTCTACATCTCAAGATGATTTCCACACTTCCATCACTCAAGAACTCAATTCTCTCAAGAACAAACTTTTCTCTCAAACTCCTTTTCAAGTTGCTGTTGACAAGAAGCTACTTGATGAATCTGTCACCAGGACAAAGAAACTTGAAGAGGAGGTTGCTGGTCTTAAAGGAATGATGGGTGAAATGTTGGGCCTCCTCAAAAAGGGTAATGTGGAAGTAGCTCGTACCTCAGCTGCTTCCAAGGGGGAGAAAAATGCTGAGGACCCAACACAAAAATCCAAGCCAGCTGAGAAGGTTGTTGCTGAGAATGTGCCAGCAAAACCAATAAATGTTTCTATCTTCAAGCCAACTGCTGAGTTCCACGCTGCCCTTGAAAAGAGATATGCTGATAAGGGTAAAGCAGCAGTGGTTACTCCTCCTCCTCCTCCTCCTCCTCCTCCTCCTCCTCCTCCTCCTCCTCCTCCTCCTCCTCCTCCTCCTCCTCCTCCTCCTCCTCCTCCTCCTCCTCCTCCTCCTCCTCCTCCTCCTCCTCCTCCTCCTCCTCCTCCTCCTCCTCCTCCTCCTCCTCCTCCTCCTCCTCCTCCTCCTCCTCCTCCTCCTCCTCCTCCTCCTCCTCCTCCTCCTCCTCCTCCTCCTCCTCCTCCTCCTCCTCCTCCTCCTCCTCCTCCTCCTCCTCCTCCTCCTCCTCCTCCTCCTCCTCCTCCTCCTCCTCCTCCTCCTCCTCCTCCTCCTCCTCCTCCTCCTCCTCCTCCTCCTCCTCCTCCTCCTCCTCCTCCTCCTCCTCCTCCTCCTCCTCCTCCTCCTCCTCCTCCTCCTCCTCCTCCTCCTCCTCCTCCTCCTCCTCCTCCTCCTCCTCCTCCTCCTCCTCCTCCTCCTCCTCCTCCTCCTCCTCCTCCTCCTCCTCCTCCTCCTCCTCCTCCTCCTCCTCCTCCTCCTCCTCCTCCTCCTCCTCCTCCTCCTCCTCCTCCTCCTCCTCCTCCTCCTCCTCCTCCTCCTCCTCCTCCTCCTCCTCCTCCTCCTCCTCCTCCTCCTCCTCCTCCTCCTCCTCCTCCTCCTCCTCCTCCTCCTCCTCCTCCTCCTCCTCCTCCTCCTCCTCCTCCTCCTCCTCCTCCTCCTCCTCCTCCTCCTCCTCCTCCTCCTCCTCCTCCTCCTCCTCCTCCTCCTCCTCCTCCTCCTCCTCCTCCTCCTCCTCCTCCTCCTCCTCCTCCTCCTCCTCCTCCTCCTCCTCCTCCTCCTCCTCCTCCTCCTCCTCCTCCTCCTCCTCCTCCTCCTCCTCCTCCTCCTCCTCCTCCTCCTCCTCCTCCTCCTCCTCCTCCTCCTCCTCCTCCTCCTCCTCCTCCTCCTCCTCCTCCTCCTCCTCCTCCTCCTCCTCCTCCTCCTCCTCCTCCTCCTCCTCCTCCTCCTCCTCCTCCTCCTCCTCCTCCTCCTCCTCCTCCTCCTCCTCCTCCTCCTCCTCCTCCTCCTCCTCCTCCTCCTCCTCCTCCTCCTCCTCCTCCTCCTCCTCCTCCTCCTCCTCCTCCTCCTCCTCCTCCTCCTCCTCCTCCTCCTCCTCCTCCTCCTCCTCCTCCTCCTCCTCCTCCTCCTCCTCCTCCTCCTCCTCCTCCTCCTCCTCCTCCTCCTCCTCCTCCTCCTCCTCCTCCTCCTCCTCCTCCTCCTCCTCCTCCTCCTCCTCCTCCTCCTCCTCCTCCTCCTCCTCCTCCTCCTCCTCCTCCTCCTCCTCCTCCTCCTCCTCCTCCTCCTCCTCCTCCTCCTCCTCCTCCTCCTCCTCCTCCTCCTCCTCCTCCTCCTCCTCCTCCTCCTCCTCCTCCTCCTCCTCCTCCTCCTCCTCCTCCTCCTCCTCCTCCTCCTCCTCCTCCTCCTCCTCCTCCTCCTCCTCCTCCTCCTCCTCCTCCTCCTCCTCCTCCTCCTCCTCCTCCTCCTCCTCCTCCTCCTCCTCCTCCTCCTCCTCCTCCTCCTCCTCCTCCTCCTCCTCCTCCTCCTCCTCCTCCTCCTCCTCCTCCTCCTCCTCCTCCTCCTCCTCCTCCTCCTCCTCCTCGTCGTCCTCCTCCATCCTCATCATCCTCATCCTCCTCCTCTCAGCTCTGCAAGACATCCATATCCTCCTCCTCCTCCTCCTCCTCCTCAGCAACCAAGAAGTGGTGTGAAGAGAACAGCTTCTGGTCAAGTGATGTCTCAGCGTCCCTTCATTCTCAGAGCTGTTCCAAAGACTGATATAGATGAGGAGCCTCTGCTGAATCTAAAAATGCCTTCCAGGACCCTCTTTATGGATGGAGCTTATGATGACAAGCTGGGAGGTTTCTGCTTTTGCAATGTCCATGGTCATGAACTCTTCTTCAGGACCAATGAAATTGGAATTGCCCCCTCTACTTTTCTTTTGAAAATAAGAAAGTATTGTGCTCAGTCGTCCAACAATCCCGAATTTATAAAACTAATTGATCAAGAGCTGCTGAAGCCTGAAAGACAACAAGACAGAGCTTTCATCGAGGCCAAGCAAGAGTCGCAATGGGATTAAGGAGACTTGTAACCTTTGTAATGCTGTTTTTATTGTAAAGTTGTTTGTCAAATAAATAAGATCAGCATTCCTTTATTTCTATCTTTCTTTCTTTCTTTCTTTCTTTCTTTCTTTCTTTCTTTCTTTCTTTCTTTCTTTCTTTCTTTCTTTCTTTCTTTCTTTCTTTCTTTCTTTCTTTCTTTCTTTCTTTCTTTCTTTCTTTCTTTCTTTCTTTCTTTCTTTCTTTCTTTCTTTCTTTCTTTCTTTCTTTCTTTCTTTCTTTCTTTCTTTCTTTCTTTCTTTCTTTCTTTCTTTCTTTCTTTCTTTCTTTCTTTCTTTCTTTCTTTCTTTCTTTCTTTCTTTCTTTCTTTCTTTCTTTCTTTCTTTCTTTCTTTCTTTCTTTCTTTCTTTCTTTCTTTCTTTCTTTCTTTCTTTCTTTCTTTCTTTCTTTCTTTCTTTCTTTCTTTCTTTCTTTCTTTCTTTCTTTCTTTCTTTCTTTCTTTCTTTCTTTCTTTCTTTCTTTCTTTCTTTCTTTCTTTCTTTCTTTCTTTCTTTCTTTCTTTCTTTCTTTCTTTCTTTCTTTCTTTCTTTCTTTCTTTCTTTCTTTCTTTCTTTCTTTCTTTCTTTCTTTCTTTCTTTCTTTCTTTCTTTCTTTCTTTCTTTCTTTCTTTCTTTCTTTCTTTCTTTCTTTCTTTCTTTCTTTGTAAACCAACCATGTATTCACCGTTTAATTAATACTACTTATGATTAAACGTGTTTACTTTCTTGTCTTGCTTTCTTAGTGTAATTTACATTAGTTGTTTAATTACATAATCGTTGTAAAGTTGGGACTTTCAGTATTATTACTGTCATTGATAAAAGATGAAATAATTAAGTATGATCTAATGACTCTAAATCAAAGATGAAATCTATCTAAAAGTTCCTATTTGTTTAGGGATGAATTTAGGACCTTATTATATATATTGGTAGATTTTTTTTGCTTTTGCAATGTCCATGGTCATGAACTCTTCTTCAGGACCAATGAAATTGGAATTGCCCCCTCTACTTTTCTTTTGAAAATAAGAAAGTATTGTGCTCAGTCGTCCAACAATCCCGAATTTATAAAACTAATTGATCAAGAGCTGCTGAAGCCTGAAAGACAACAAGACAGAGCTTTCATCGAGGCCAAGCAAGAGTCGCAATGGGATTAAGGAGACTTGTAACCTTTGTAATGCTGTTTTTATTGTAAAGTTGTTGTCAATATAATACTTGTCATGATTCTATTAGATGGTTTAGTTTCTTACTAAAAATGCTGGGGTGATAAGAATACATTAACCAAGTGTGTAAAAAATTTGGTAGGTATCTATATTTAGATATACACATAAAAAAATTAAGACCATTCAGGTAAATTTTTCTTATGTTAACTATCAAATTTTATCTAGCAAAAATACTATTAAGTATTATTGTATTGAGCATCAAATAATTCTCGATAAGCGTAAAAATTTTATTTTATTTTTTAAGTTTGTGTTATTTTCTTTATTTTTTTATGTGTAAATAATAATTTAAAAGTGAATCAAGTATTTTTATTTCCGTTACATAATAAATAAAACATTGTTTGTGTTGTCCGTATAAACATTAATTGTGCACGAACCGCGTTAGCCTAATATGGGTCGAAGGTTATAAAAAGGGGATTTGGGTTTATGTTTTATGGGCGATTCCCCGAAGGTAGGGCAATGTCTCTTTACGCTAATTATGGTTCTTGATGTGATCGGCTAATGATGTGATTTATGATGCCGATTGAATAAGGGTTTTCTCTCCTTATATAGGAGAGAATTTCCTTGGAGGAGAAGATTAGGGTTTTCCCTTCCTCCTTAAATTTAGCTTCCATAGTTATCCGATTTCTTTCTTAAGATAATGATCTTAATTAGGGTCGGATATCTATTCTTTTTTTATAGAATATCTTCTTATCTAATTATGATCTTCCGAGCTTGCAGCCTTCGTTGATTATACTTTGTAAG